>CM076572.1:737071518-737246417 GCA_034641835.2 Pinus albicaulis
TCAGCTTGTTTTAGAAGTCCTTTCAGCCACTACCTCTTATTCTGTGAGTAGCTTCTTCAAACAGCCTTCTAAGACTGCAGCTTACAAAACTAGGGATCCAATCTACCTTGGTTTATCCTGCACTTGAGGCATTTCACCTTGATTTGCTTCCAGATCTGCCCATTTCTGGTTATTTCAGCAGACTGCTGTCAAAATTTGCTTAGCTCAATGACTTACATCTATGCCCATTTCGTCAACAATTTAACCACTACATAGAATTTCCCCAAGGACTTCTGCAGTCAACCCTTAAAACTTCCAGCTTCAAACATGGGTGACTGTCTATGTCACTATCATAATGACAGTGACATAGAATCACAGATTTAGAATTATCACATTCATCACGGCTTGCTGAATATGAACTTCACTTGAAAATCAGTCTATGCCATATGCACAAATCTGGGAATTATTACCATTGGTCTGCATCCAATTTTAGCTTGAATCAGTGGCTGCCTCAGATCACATGGTCAAAATACTCATGTGATAACCACCTGCAATCTCAATGTTGTCCTGTTCCTGTTAGCATTCTGTGTAATTTCACCAGAAACCGCTTCTCAAGGTGGACCCAGTTTGTAAACGGTTATCAATTTTCCAATGATCCCGCTTGGAAACATATAGCTTATCTAATTGCCACATTTCTTACTTTTGACAACAGATATCATAAGTTGACCTTTTAACGGCCTATAACCGCAGAATTTGAACTTGAAAGCCATGAAGCAACGGAGCAGAGGCCTCGGTCCAGCAAAGTTCGACAATGCACAAAGTTCAAAGAAGCCGCATTTGTAAAAAAAAATACCCCGAGAATGTTATTCTGAAGGTCTGCATCTTTATTGCTGCTCTTCGAGATCATCAAATCGGACCGGTTGTCCCCATAAAAAAAAACTCGAAGTCCGACGCCTCTGCGACCTCAAATGACAGACCTTCCGATATGTTCCCGCTCTGCCCGTCGCTTTTCCAGCTTGTATCTCCGCTTCAAGCTATCGATCCGTAGTTCTCTTTCCCTCTCAATATAATGGATATTAGAACTATAGAGATGTTCACCACCCCGATTCCAAAGAAGAGCGACGGGGTTGACAAATAAATGTTCTATCTAGTTTCCGATAAGTCGAATTATTTCGAACTGCAGAGATCTATCATTGAAAGGCTAGCTCGAAGACAGCACTACGAAACGCTATTAAATTTTGACGCCAAATTTGAAGACGAATGCTCAATCATAAATGTTACAAATTCCGCTGCCAATTTTAAAAAACAGCACTGCTCTATTACTTAGAGGAGTTTCGAACCCTCGCACTGTAAGATCACATATTTGACAATTTCTTCCCAGTCTTCCCGTCACGCGAAGAAGTGAAAGGTTTTAAGTCATCTGTGATGTCCCTTCCCGGTCGCTTGATTTTGATGGGCAAATAAACCAATCTTTCTGATTTCGAATGTACCTGCGGTGACAGCCGAGTCGATTGGTGTTGGTGGCCACTACGTCTTGTTCCAGAGCAGAGCGGGCCTTTCTTCAATTCAACGGACGAGCGGAAATCTGGTGGGGGCCGGAATAGAGATCGAATCTTTTGACTTCTGGTCCTGCCCGGATTTTCACGGCATCAAAAAAAATTTATGAGATCATCCCGCCTTTACTTGGCCGGACTCTGTAGTATATACCCAGGTCTCTTCCGGCTTCTCACCATTTCCGATTTTGAACATGCGGCAGCATCGTGTGCACCGCGACTTGTTCCTGAGCTTCCTTGCACGGCTGGCCTTGAATTTTCGTTTTGCAATATCCTGAGGGAACTCGAAAAACCTCCGGCACTTGCACTCAGAAATGACGCCCGCGTCCATGACAGCCTTTCTGAATCTTCTGACTACTGCATCAGCCGGCTCGTCCTCCCCCACAAAGACTTGGGCATTGTAATGTTTGCCCTTGAACCGTATTACATTTGCATATTCAGAGGAAGGATTCATCACCAATTCTTTCACCCCAACTACCGCCTTCTGCCGCCCAGCTGTATTGGACAGAAGACTTATTCAGTTGCCATTCTCACGTTGTGGTATTGGCATTACACATCGTAAGCCCAAACCCAACGCCATCGCTGCCGAAGCCATCTTTAAATTCTCAACAAGTTGGATTTGTGATCGTATTTTCTTGCATGGTGCGATCTACATTTCTGCCTCTGCTTTGAATCCTGCTCTGCTACAGGGCCCGCATTTACGTCAGGGTCTCGGGCTTGTCTATGCTTTACTAAACAGACTTGAATAATGCTTTGTGTTTGCTTCAAGGTCTCGGATCTGCTACAAAAATCCACGAAGTTTACTCAGGAGGCTAATTAGGACCCATTCGAACCTTTGTCACAGAACTTCTTCAGACTTCGGACTGCATACAGAGTGTGGTAAATTCCACTCCACTTCACTGAATTAGAACTTCGGTTGGCCTGGGGTCACTCGTCTGCCTCAAACACAAAGTCTCCCTTTTTTTTTTCTTTAGAATATGTCTGTCCCAAAAGCATGTCTTCAAACCAGCTCTGATACCATGTTAATTTCTGCTCATGTTCTATGCCATTCAGATTAGGGCACAATACTGAAGAAGATAGAACATACTAATAGATCGATAGAAGACAAGCCAAGACAGAGATAAGAAATGGTGGCATTACGGCGATCAGCAGGATGCTTCTACCAGCAAAGTCTTCAATAGGTCATTCAGCCAAGCGTGTCACACATAACCCCAGAACAACCCAAACAAAGAATACTCAACTCCAACGCCATCAAGAGAGAGAGAATTCCTCCACACCAATGTGTGTCAAATGAACTCCAAGTCTCTCCAATATATAGGAATCTTTGGGGGTGTGTGACACGTCCTTTAAGACATTTAAGTCAATATTTTATTTCAGGCCGACCTAGCACATAAGTGGAATAAATTCAAAGTACATGTTCTGCTCATCCGATCGAGATGATCTTTAGATCAATCTTACACCTCTCCGAAAGAGGAATCCAATAAAAATATTGGGATCGTCATCTGAGCAGCACAACTTGGAGCTTGGACCTAGTTGTCCAATTTTAACAAGAATATTTTTGTCCTCCTCTGGAGCTCTGTGGATGGATAGACGTTTTGTATGTCATCATTACAAGTGGGACATATGAGATGTGACATGTCTCAAATTTATTAGACTTAGGTGTTGCCAACATCATCCTCGTCCAAAGTGGATCTGGTGTCCTGTGAGGTGGGATCTGAGTGTTTATCTCTTGCACCCCGAGCCCATGACTCCTCTACAAGAAGCTTATTCATATAATAATGTAGCTATGTGAAGTTGCATTTAGTATAGGAAGCTCAATTAAGATGGACTTTTCACATAAATCTTGTGTAGGATCTGATAAAGTCCCCTAACCTTCTGATACAAAAATCATTGAAGTAATGGTGTAAAACTTATTATGAGTAGCAAAGTGGGCCGCTTCTTGTCTGTACCCCGCTTTAAAAAGTAGTGGGCTTTGGCATGTGCTAGTGTCTCCAAGCTCCAAAGGGGGTTAGCCAAGTACCTTATTAAGTGGTTTCTACACTTAAAGGGGTTAGTATGTCCAAGGTATATCCTTCAAATGGGGGTGGCAAGTGATAAAGACGTGAAACGGAGTAGGGAATAAGAGGGGCAATCCTGGGCCTCATATTGGGGCCTAGGGGCAGCTAGATAAGGGGAAGCCCACACCTAGGCTTATAATGTGTAGTAGGGAGAAATCGTGGTACATGAGGTGCCCCGGCCTTGATTTTTCCAAAATTCCACCCTTCTTTATATCACTTTTGCCTTTTATGAATCTTCTTTAATTAACTTCTCGAGGCTCAAAGGATAAGAGCATGATGTGTTAGATATAGCAATGATTACCCCTTTAAGGTAGGGCAGTTCATTGCCCTCCAGGGGTTTGGACAATCATAGGTTCCTGAATGATAAAGGAGGCTCATCTAGGGCCTATGGAACCAGGGTGATGACCATGGGTATGGGGTAGATATCATGTATTGACTTTTTCCCATGTGCTAGTTATTTTTTGTCGCGACCATCTTTTGCATTTTGTGGTACAATTTCCTTTTAAATGTGGCCAATTATGATTTTACTTTTTCTTTTAGCTGCTTCAACCTTCAGGGCATCCTTCGAGGCCTGACCCGAGATGGGGGCAAGGGGATAGGGAGGTTGACCCTATGTAGACCCGAAGAGACAATGTGGACCCAAGTGGGAGAAATGATGAATGGGGGTATGGTGAGTGGAAAGGGAGTAATATATGCAGCTAAAGGAGCAGGACCACGCACCGAAATTCAAGGTTTCCCAAGTAGTACCACCCTAGAACCAAATGGTCAATAAAGGAGATCCCACGAGACTAAGATCCAAGGGTAACATCCAAAAGAGATCAAGGGGACAGGAGCACATACTAAGCCCACTCTTTTCGCCAAATCCCCCCATCAATTCATGCCCAAAAGTATCCATGATAAGTAAACCCAATACTCAATTACCAAATGACAAGACATACCTTTAGATTCGGGAGGCCCACCTTCAAACATACGATCAATACAGATAGGTGAGGGACCACATCGCTGGCCCAGGTGGCAGAGAAATGGCACAACGAGCTAGAAGATGGATGCAAGGGGTTGTTGGCTACCGGCTGAGGTCCGTCATGGAGAAAAAATTATCCTAGGGATATCACCCACGAAGTGGTGGGTAACATGGCCTTGTAGACTAGGTTGCTCCATGAAATGTGATGACGAATGTGCCCATAGACCTCCATGTGGCAATGTACCATCATTACAAGACAGAAGTGGTGGTGGAAGACCAAATAGATGCTCCAAAAGTGTGGATTCTCTCACCAAATGGCATGGATAAGTGTGCGCAACACGACCTCACCAATATGCATGTATGAGTGTGCAATCAAACTCTTTAAGTGGACATCTTCAACAAATGACGTGAAGACATGTGCAATTAGCCACCTCAAATGGACATCCTCATCATGATGAGGGAAATATGTGGCTAAAAAAGTGGAGCATTCAAGTGAAGTGGACCATAAATGTTCATACCAACCTCAATAGATGTGCAATAAAGCCCTCCAAGTGGCACATGTGACTCCAACCATCTATAGATCGAGGTAGATGAGGTGGATTTCAAGGTAGGAGGTTGACTAGTAATAAATAAACACCACAGACCAAGTGTCAAGTCATCAAAGACCCAACAACCTCCACATGCAACAAACCCTATACAAGATTCCAATAGCCTAGATTTATGAGAAATGCCTCCACATGTGTGCAAGCAAGGGAGAGATCCATGTGAATGAGGTGTATAGTCATCAAAGAGTGCAAGCTCAAACTCAAAACATAACCAACAGGCCAAACGCTTTAGTAATGTCGTCAAGTGTGCAACAAGGAGTGGGTTGGCCCTTCCATCCATATCATAAATGCCTAAACAAAATGGAGTGGAGTGCTCACGTAGTTTGACCATAAATCACATAGGATATCACAGACCTCAATAGATAGCTCAAATCCCAAGGCACTCTTGCCCAAGGTGTTGTATCATCCATGTCCATCCATAGGTTCAGAACCACCTAAAAATTGTGTTGAAAATCACGATAGAGGGGAGTGTTCACAAGATTAAGTGTCTATTCTATCAAATATCATCATAGGACCATGATAGACATAAAATCTCAAGGTGCTCCATCCAAGTAATGTGATGCCATCAACCATTCCATGTGCTAGCCCGAAACCCTGGGTCTCTCCAAAATGCACAAGAAGTTGAGTGTACTCTGCAAAATTAGTTGTCTATTACATCCAATATGATTGTACAGTGTAGAAACACAATAGACGCCTTTTTTATTTGGGCATTCCATCACAAAACTCATATCTCCATGCCTTCACCACAACCCAAGGGCACCTCAAAACATGGCAAGGAAGTAAGACCTTTGCAAAAAATAGTTGACTGGTGTTTAACATCATCATAAGAGTGCACTAGAAATATAAAATGGTGAAGCGCTCTTCTACAATAGCCATATCATGCCAATGCCATGATCAAACCTCCATACAAAAATGCAAGGAGCGCTACCATGAAGCAAGGAATTAGCACCACAAGCAAACTGACCCAAAGAAATGAAGATAACCAATATCATAGCATAGCACCGAGGAGCATCATCATCATCTATCAATCCAAGCATCAAGGAGTATTATATGATGAAGAGAGCAACACGAACCAAGACAATCAACCACATTCAAGGAGGATCACAATCATCACTATGCACAACCATCCTAAAGCAAAAATAAAGGTGCATATATCTAGTCTGTCAACATCCCTATAAGTTACACCTACAAAACTTGTCATGTGATGAGAATCACAATTTACCATTCATGCCAATATAAGGGGTAGTAGCAATCACTAACTTCAAATTGGGGAGAGGTAAGCAAGGTGACAATGGTTTATTTGCTAATGTTATTTGGACTAGTTGCAGCTTTTGCGAAATGGAAATTTCATGGTGATAACAGTTCACGATAATGATGATGGAAAGCTTGCTTGACCTAGGTCCAAATGGACAATCTCAAACCAAAGAAACATGAAAAAAACTAGTACCAATATGCTTGTACCACTTTCATGTAGATGAATTAATGATCTCGGTTCTCATATTTGACCCCAGAATTCCAAAGATTGCAGTTTTGGGTGTTCACACCTCCATTCCTTTGCTAAAACTTTAAGCTATAGGGTCACTATAAATTGTCATATGTAGGGGTGTCACATAATTGAAGATAGTGTGCTCTATTGGTGTTAGCCGTTCCTGGGAAGTTGCTCTACTCCCTTTTTTACGAAGTTTGAGAAAGGTTAAAGTCATGAACTCTTTGCCTTTTGGGTACTGCATGGATGGTGGAGTTTTCTCTTCTTAACATATAGAATGTAAGAATTTTCCTTCCCCTTGAATGGCACTCTGATTTGGTATTAAATGTTTTCATATCTGGGTAATTTTTTGTAATCAAAAATTCATTGTTTTTACTAGCTGTGCTATCATACCATCTGTAATAATTTCCTCTGCCAGTGTGCTTTCAAAAGGAAGAAAACTTGTAACTCATCTCTAACAGCATCTAGGAGGCAACTCTCAATGGGATTTAAGCTCAAAATGTATCTATTGAAAGTGTCATCTGGGAGGTAATTCTCAATAGGACAGATTTTCAAGTAATATTTATTATGGATCATCTCAAATCTGATAATTACAAATAGCATTAATGCATGTTTACAATATCTTCCTGTCTTTTGCCTTTCATTTCCTCTGTTTCATCCCCAAAGGAAAGACAACCCACCATGTGAAAAAATGTTTTATGTTTGATTTATGCTGCCACAATAGATTTCTTTAAATACAATACATCAACACACTCATAAATGGTAATTCCTACATAAAATGAGCAAGGAACATACTTCAAAATTTCTTGAAGGTCACCAAAGGCAGATACACAGTGAACAGAAGCAGGCCTCTGCAACTGTCTAGCGAGTTCCAGCTGCTGTTTGAAAACTTGTGTCTGAAACATATAATCACTACTGCACAATCAATAAATGAGAATCTGGCAAGCAAATGATGCTGGAAATATTCAAGTACAACACCTGACAGTTCACACAGACGTTACTGAAATTTCAGTCTTCTTCCACTTTGATATAACAAAGGATTTTGACAAATTTAAATTCGTATTGACAGAATGTTACAAACACAGAAGATGACTAAACCTTGCTTTCACAACCTGGGGAATATTAAAACCTTATATACTAAAAAATCGGGAATATGAGAGCTTCAAAAGAAGACAGTCATTGCACTAACTAGAAATATTTCAACTTTACAAATGCAAAATACTATTCAGAAACTTTGAAATGAAAATAAAGAATTACACTCTCATTAAGCTTGGGCATCATAGGTAAACCTGTGTTACAAAATCAACTGCCTTTCCCTGGGGGCAGCCTTTGTCCAGTCCAATCTGACAATGCAATAAAAAAAATTATTAGTAAATCTATCCATCATAAAACCAGTTATTCTACAAATCGTATACTTTTAAACATCAATCCACTCAGATTCAAAATGTTTTCCTATACAGATTAAAGGTTCCCAATGTCTTCTCTTAAGTCTCATTCAGCATTCATTACTTAAGCACACTCACAGAAAGTATACAGCAATGATGACAAGATGCACAGACTCCAGACTCCAGAGTATCATTTATTCATTTACAGCACATAACATCTCAGCATTGTTTCTCTTGAGTCACAACCAAACACTGATGATGACTGGAGACCATCTCAAGTCTCATGCTCTATATCTGGAATGCTTTTTCTCATACATTTCAGATTCAACCAGCTTCCCAACAGACCAGACCACCAATCCAAATGTTATAACTTGAAACCGTTTTTTTGGGGTTGCACGTGCAGGTGGGGGCGAAGGTGATCATCTTGGGCCCGGGAGGAACAACAAAAGCTTCCTTTACATTGGGTCTTAGCATTGTGTCCAACAATCAAGCAAAAGCATATGTGCTTTGGCAAAGATTAAAAATAGCCATAGACACTGGTGCAGCGGTGCTTGATTGTTGATTGTGATCAGAGATTCTAAAACAATCATAAATCATATGGCTTATAGCTCACTACCGGTAGACGACGCCTTATCATCAATAATTGTATGAAGCAAACAAGAGGTGAGCACCTTCTAAAAAATCAAATGTATCACATTAGGTGGGAGAACAATAGTGAAGCAAATTGGTGGATAAATCACACATCATCTTTAAACGAGGGGGATCTTATAGTTAATGACTCCCTTAATCATGAAACCATCCCCTACTTAACTATGACAACACTATGAGTTGTGGCCCACTGTTACCACAAGTGAGGATTCCCTATACAAGTCACCTAATGGATACTCAAGTCTAAGGCTCGGAGGTGACAAGGATAGGTTAAGGAAAGACACACAACATAAGAACAAGGCTCAAACTAGCAAGGACAAGGCAAAGTGTGCCCTCCAAACACCTATCTAGGGCACAAGTGACCTAGGGTTTAGTGAATAAGCAATGAGAACAGGTTGACCAAGGTACACAAGGCCAAGAAAAGGCTTGTTTAGATGAATATGAACAATTTTTGGAGCAACAAGCCTTCAAGAATCCCTAAGTTGAACCCTAGGGCTAGATTAGGACCTAGAGCAAAATTGCCTAGGACTTGTGATGTCAGCCCTATAATGGAAGATTCTACTACAAAAATGGGGTTTCTTTGAGACAATGAGTTACTAACCACGTGTAAAATCCCTCCACAAGCCAATGCACCTACCCTAGTTGAATTTGAGCCTTAACCCTAGCCTAGCAGCTTGCCTTAAAGGGCCGAAAATTTAGAGGAGAGAGAGAAGTTTAGATTTTGGGAAAATTTTATGGTGTGATCACCTATGTGGAAAGGCCAGTGCTTGATCTTGGGTGATGAAGTCTAAAGGAGATCTACTTATGAAAAATCGTACCCTAGAATGCAAGGGATAAAGAGAAACCCTCGTTTTCATACCCTGTCTATCATTTTATGAGAGAATAAAGTCATTGAGAAGAGTTTAACGTGAAGGATCAGTCAACGGATTGTCTTACAAATCTTAAAGGGTAATGCATACAATGCTTTGCGAAGATTCATAGAAATATATTCAATAAAAACCAGCAATAAAATCCCTAACAATAATCATTCCATGTAATAACCATAAAGATATTCAACAAAATAGAATACTTACAAGAAAATGCATCAACCAATCCTTTATCATTCCAAAATGATGTCTCCATAGCAATGTTGGAAAATCAAAGTAGCTATATTAGGGTTTGATTCTCCGATCTTGATAATTACTTGTGAGTGTGTTGGCTTCTTTTACTTCTTTATTATCTTATCTTTCATCAAACAATTACCATATTATGTGTGTATGAAGATCACAAAACAAGAGGCACAAGATGTAGGCACTATGCCAGGGGAAAACCCCCCTCGAGGGGAAAACCCAGTCAAGATAATTCTTCCTTTCAATAGTATTCTTTGAGACTCTTCACCCTCGACATATACCAGACCTTCCCTCCACACCAAGTTAGCCTCCCAGATATTCGACCCCTTTCCAGCAACTTCGTGTAATTTTTTGTAGATGTTCTATCCTCGAAGCAACTTTACTTTTCTTACAGCAATCACACAAATAGTTAAGTAAAATGCTGATAGAACATATAAGTGGATCTTATAGAAGACAAACCAGAAACAGAAAAATGTGATGGTGCGTTACGGCGGTCAACAGGATGCTTCAACCAGCAAAGTCTCCTTGATCAACCAACCCAGAATGTGTCACAACAATCCTCCAATCAGCTACCGAGTCAACCCAAGTCAACTCCAGAAAAGTCAACGCTGTCCAGAAAAGTCAACGCAGGGCAGCAAGCTAAAAGTCAACGCAGCAACAGTTCAGTCAACCTTTTGACCTCGATTTCTGTGCCAATGTGTACGTCTGTGCCAATGTGTACGGCCTCCCAAAATCGAACTCTCCAACAATTTTCAGCCCTTTCGGACCATGCGTTGACCAAAGTCAACGCTGGTCAAACTTCGTTGGAAACCCTAGCTGCAGAAATTTCGTCCTTCCTCTTGGCCGTACAGATTCGTCCTTCTTCTTCACACGTGTGGGCTGAACTTGTCCTTCAATGAGCTCGTACTAAATCAGATGAGAGAAGAAGATGTGTTGTGAGTTGTTGTGAAATGCTCTCCAACTTTGCCTGTATTTATATCCATCATTGGGGTGTGTGACACATCTGTTGGGGGTGTAAAACCTTAAGGCCGACCTGCACATATAATTTATTATAAATAATAAATTCAAAATAAATGTTCTGCTCATTGGATTAAGATATATTTTATATGGATTTTACACCTCTCCGAAAGAGGAATCCAACAAAAATATTAGCCACTTAATCTGAGCATCACAACATGGAGTTTGGACCTAGTTGTCAAAATTTAACACTCCCTCTCAACTAGGGAGAACTCCATCCATCAGTGCAATCAAACATCGTGCGTCATCCCGCCGTAACTTGCTTTGCTGGCCTCTTTATTTCAGAACAGAAGTGGGTTAGTCACAAAGACATCATCCCCCGACTGACATAATCAGTCCAGAGGTTCCAAACCTCTATCAAACTCATGAAGAGTATCCAACCAACCCAAAGTTGGTTCATCTGACCCGAAGTCAGGCAGAGGTCCCAGACCTCACTAAACTTGATCCCGGATCAAGTGGTTGGACCGTGCCATCCTAGATAGAGAGTACGGCAATCTCTGATGCGTCCATCAGTCTTTGCTAATAGTCTCTAGCTTTTCCCACCTCATTGGCCAAATGAGAGGTACTTCCCATGAGCCCTGAACTCAATGGGTAGGATGCATACGAGGCACAGATAAATGAGAGGCGAACCAGCTCAATAATCACAACGGTGGGGCAGAAGCATTATGAGTGCTTATAGCTCCGAGAAGCTATCCCCAAAGCCCCCCAAAGCTCCCAGAGCTCATCGTCCAACAGGACCCACATCATAGGGTCGTTCCACGATACCAAGACTCTCACGGAAGGTTAGGAACTTGACCTTCCCCGGGGGCTTAGTGAGAATATCCGCGACCTGCTCATCAGTTCCTATATGATCGAGCCTTACGGCGCCTCGCTGTACCATATCCCGGATAAAGTGGTACCTGATATCAATATGCTTGGATCGGTCGTGGAACACAGGATTCTCGGTCATACGAATCCCACTCTGATTATCACAGAGTATCACAGTGGTATCTAGCACATGTCCAAACAGCTCACTAAAGAGCTTCCGCAACCAAACTGCTTCACAACAGGCCATACTAGCAGCAATGTATTCGGCCTCCGCGGTGCTCAAAGCCACCGACTTCTGCTTACTGCTCATCCATGAGATCGAAGCAGAACCAAGATTGAAGCAGCATCCAGATGTGCTCTTACGATCCACCACACTGCCAGCCCAATCGGCATCAGTATATCCACGGAGTATCACACTCCCGGCAGTGTATCTCAGCCCATGGTTTATCGTGCCCTGAAGATATCTCAAAAGATTCTTGGCACCAACCCAGTGAAAGTGATGAGGCTCAACCATCTGTTGACTCAAAGTGTTCACTGCAAAACATATATCTGGTCGGGTGTTCACTAAGAACATCAAAGCTCCTATGAGTTGACGATACTCGGTAGGATTGGCCAAGATAGGCCCAGCAGCGCTGCCACTCAACTTCTTAAAGTTGAGTTCCATCGGTGTCGACACGGACTTACAGTCCACCATTCCAAATCTTTCCAGAAGCTTCACAATGTATTTTCCTTGAGAAAGGAAAATCTCTCCAGGTCTCTGCCAGACCTCCAGGCCTAGGAAGTAGTGCATCGGTCCTAGGTCCTTCATCTCGAACTCAGCAGCGAGCTCCCTCTTACATTGATGAATGAGAGGGTCAGCACCTGTCAGGAAGAGGTCGTCCACATATAGCACTAGAATGAGAGGCTTCCCCTGCACAACCTTGAAGTAAAGGTTCGGATCAGCATTACTTCGAGTGAAGCCCAGCTTCATCAAGTAACTATCCATCCTCTCGTACCAAGCTCTGGGTGCTTGCTTTAACCCATAGAGGGCTTTCTTCAACCTGCAGACATGAGTTTCTCGATCCTGAACTTCAAATCCCAAAGGTTGTTCTACATACACCTCTTCTTTTATTGCACCATGCAGAAAAGCGGTCTTGACATCCATCTGATGAAGACTCCATCCTTGCGTAGCAGCAAGGGCTATGATTGATCGAATGGTGGTATATCGTGCCACGGGTGCAAATATGTCATCATAGTCTATACCTTCCTTTTGAGAGAAGCCACGGGCAACAAATCTTGCCTTGAACTTTTCAGCACTCCCATCAGATCCATGTTTGATCTTGTAGAGCCATTTCGCGGTGACAACTGATTTTTCCTTCGGCCTCGGGACCACATCCCAAACATCATTCTTCATTATGGACTCATATTATTCGTGCATAGCATCCTTCCAGACTTGATGCTTTACGGATTCGTCAAAAGATCCAGGTTTAGATTGTACAATAGTACTCATGGCAACTAGATACCCTTGGTATCTACACGGCTTCTTGCTTTCTCGGAATGTCCCCCTTGGGGCAGCATGTCCCTCAGCATCTTCGAGGGTGTCCTTGAGCCATGATGGTCTCTTTCCCAGTGAAGGAGATGGATCAATAGGGTCCATTGGTCCTTCAATATCAGGCATTGTCTCATCCTGCGGTTCTTCTTGATTTCCAGGCCTTTCTTCATGATTTTCTTCGGATCTTGGAAGATCTACTACTTTCTTCAGGGAAGCATCTTCGTCAAAAGTGACATCATGGCTTATCTCTACTTCCCTTTGACCAGGTACATAGACTCTATATGCCTTAGAAGTCTCACTGTAGCCCAAAAACATTCCTTTCTTCCCAGTAGCATCCAGCTTACTTCTCTTTTCTTTCGGCACATGAAAATAGACAGGACATCCAAAAATTCTAAAATGTGAGACATCGGGTTTCTTACCAGAGAAAACCTCTTCGGGAGTTTTGGAGTCCAAAGCGGAATGAGGGCATCGGTTTTGAATGTACACAGCAGTATTTGCAGCTTCTCCCCACAGAAACTTTGGTAGACCCTGGTCACATAGCATGGCACGGGCAGCTTCCACAATAGTCCTATTCTTGCGTTCGGCAACACCATTCTGCTCAGGAGTATATGCAGTGGTAGTCTCCCTCTTAATGCCAGCTTCTCTGCAAAAGTCTTTGAACTCATTTGACTCATATTCAGTGCCATTGTCGGTCCTCAAAATCTTGATCTTCTTTCCGGTCATATTTTCCACCAAGGCTTTGAAGGTACGGAACCACATAAAAGCCTCATCCTTCTTCTTCAAGAAGTATATCCAGGTTTTGCGAGAGAAGTCATCAGTGAATGTCATGTAGTAAGAACATCCCCCCAGGGATGTCACGGGCAACATACCAGATAGATCAGAATGGACCAATTGCAAAATATCAGATGTCTTTGTGACACTTGAGGGGAAAGGTCCCCTTGTATGTTTTCCTTCGACACAGCCCTTACATACACCTTCATGATTATTTCCAAAGTCAGGCATCCCTGTCACCACCTTCCTTGCTTCGGGAAGGGCCTTGTAATGAAGGTGTCCAAATCTTCGGTGCCATAGTTCGGTTTGACGGATAGAATCACATGTCATTGCTCCCAGCGGACTCCCTCCAACCTGGTAGAGTGTGCCAACTCTAAAACCAATCGAGATAGCTTCCTTGAAGCTCTTCTTCCACATGAGCACCTTTCCATCAGAGAATGTTACATTAAATCCTTTGTCTTCCATGGCTGATACAGACACAAGGTTCTTCTTCAATTTTGGTACATAGAGTACATCTTGCAAATGTAGGACTTGTCCTTGAGACAAGTGGAGGGTCACAGTCCCTGTCCCTTTCACGGGATATGTGGCATTATCTCCAAGGATAATTTCTAGATTAGTATCCCTCTCAACCATGTCAGAGAGTGCTTCCTTGAATCCAGTGATGTGTTTTGAGGCACCACTATCTATCAGCCAGACATCCATAGTGTCGGGCGGAGATGTAGCAGAGAGAGCAGATACAAGAATATACTCATTTCTTTTATCAACAGCATTAGACTCCTCATACCTAGAGTTTCTAGACCTCTTAGAAGGTTGATTGTTTCCACCAGAAGGAGCCTTCCTTTTTCCTTTAGATCTGTCGTTTCTTCGATTCCCATTCCTCCGGTTGTTGTTGTTATCATCACTATCGAGAGAATCCTTCTTGAAGGGACATTCTCTAGCATAGTGACCAGGCCTATGGCAAGTGAAACACTTACCCTTCTTTTCTTGAGCCCTTGTTCTTCCTTTGTCCTTAGGACCACCAGAGTTCTTCTTTCGAGAATGAGCACCATAGGCAGCGTTTCTGTCATTTTCGAATTCCTTCATCCTTGTTTCTTCTTGCATACATCTAGACAGAAGCTCGTCAAAGTTAGGAATGGTATTGTTATTGAGAATGGTAGTAGTGAATACTTGCCATTCATATGGGAGTCCTCCAAGTGCGGTGAGAACAATCTCACGATCGGCTATTGTCTCCCCAATAGCCAGCAGATTGTTCCTTGTTTTGGTCAATTTCAGAAAGTAAGTTTGAACAGACTCATCCCGGCCCTTCTTCATATTCTTCAACTTATTCTTGAGGAATAGCACTTGGTTCACATTGTTTACTTTGAACATAAGGATCAATTTATCATACATCTCCTTGGATGTGCCTAGCTCAGATATGTAGGCAACCAGACTTTTATGTATGGATTCTCGGATCATCAGCTTTGCTTTGATCTCCCCCTTCTTATACTTGTTTTTAGCAGCAGCGGTAGCATTGGATGGAGGTTCTTGAATCTTACCCAGTACATGATCCAAGAGATCATGGTCTTCCAATTTGAGATCTAATATCATCTTCCAGGCATGGAAGTCATCCCTTCCAGTGAGCTTGTCATTCTCCTTGAATTCAAAACTTGTGGAACCCATTTCCTCCGATGGTGATTGCTAAAGATAGGGCTTGTCTTCACCTCAGCTCCGATACCATGTAAATTTTTGTAGATGTTCTATGCTTGAAGCAACTTTACTTTTCTTACGGCAATCACACAAATAGTTAAGTAAAATGCTGATAGAACATATAAGTGGATCTTATAGAAGACAAACCAGAAACAGAAAAATGTGATGGTGCGTTACGGCGGTCAACAGGATGCTTCAACCAGCAAAGTCTCCTTGATCAGCCAACCTAGAATGTGTCACAACAATCCTCCAATCAGCTACCGAGTCAACCCAAGTCAACTCCAGAAAAGTCAACGCTGTCCAGAAAAGTCAAATTTAATATGACAAGGCCCAAAGATCAATGCGACAACGAGTTCGGTCGACCCCGCGGCCTTGATTTCCTATGTCTGCCAAAGTGTACGGCCTCTCAAAATCGAACTTTCCAATAAGTTTCAGCCCTTTCGGACCATGCGTTGACCAAAGTCAACGCTGGTCAAACTTCCAGCAAAACCCTAGCTGCAGAAATTCGTCCTTCAGCTCAGCCGTACAGATTCGTCCTCATTCTTCTTCACACGTGTGGGCTGAACTTGTCCTTCAATGAGCTCGTACTAAATCAGATGAGAGAAGAAGATGTGTTGAGTTGTGGTGAAATGCTCTCCAACTTTGCCTGTATTTATATCCATCATTGGGGTGTGTGACACATCTGCTGGGGGTGTGAAACCTTAAGGCCGACCTGCACATATAATTTGTTATAAATAATAAATTCAAAATAAATGTTCTGCTCATCGGATTAAGATATATTTTATATGGATTTTACACCTCTCCGAAAGAGGAATCCAACAAAAATATTAGCCACTTAATCTGAGCATCACAACATGGAGTTTGGACCTAGTTGTCCAAATTTAACACTTCGACTAGGCAACAACTTCCGACAGCTTGCCTTAAAGGGTCGAAAATTTAGAGGAGAGAGAGAAGTTTAGATTTTGGGAAAATTTTATGGTGTGATCACCTATGTGGAAAGGCCAGTGCTTGATCTTGGGTGATGAAGTCTAAAGGAGGTCTACTTATGAAAAATCGTACCCTAGAATGGAGTAAGGGACAGTGAGAAACCCTCATTTTCATACCTTGTCTATCATTTTATGCGAGAATAAAGTCATTGAGAAGAGCATAACATGAAGGATCAGTCAACAAATTGTCACAAAAATCTTAAAGGGTAATGCATACAATGATTTGCCAAGATTCATAGAAATATATTCAATGAAAACCAGCAATAAAATCCCTAACAATAATCATTCCATATAATAGCCATAAAGATATTCAACAAAATAGAATTCTTACAAGAAAATGCATCAACCAATCCTTTATTATTCCAAAATGATGTCTTCATAGCAATAATAGCGGCTTCCAGTAGTAGCAAAACTTGGAAGACTACGATCTCCCAATCTAGGGCATGAAACAGAAAGAGAGGAACCAAAAGTTCGATTTTCTTCCTCTCCTTAAACTTCCCCAAACTTGCACTTCTTTCGATTTCCCGGCATCAGACTTTGAACTTCTCCAGCTACTCTTGAGATATTGAACTAGCTTGAGAGAGATGCTTCAAATGACTTCAACTTCCTTCCTTTTATAGGCTCCAGGTGAGGTCGAATAGGTGTCTCTTAGGCCAACATGATCCCTATTGTCGCACAAAATGTCTAGGCACTACGACAACACTTCAAATCAGGTGCTGTCACCCTGATCCCCAATCTCTCTATTTAAGTTGTCTCCTTATAGCAGACTAAGGGGCGTAGACCCTATGGAAATATAATGAAGGAGAACTAGTTGGCAACCAACCAGTTCGGGAGACACAGTTAAATGACCAAATACTTGTGAAAGATCTAGCAAGATTAAAGGATTCAATTGAATTTGAAAGACTGATACCAATGCCTTATGGAGTCAACTATCCTGCTAAGGAAATTACAACCAAGTACTTGATCAAAAACTGCTGCTATGCAATGCAAGGAAAATGATTTGAAAGGGCGAGATGAAACTAGCTTCGAAGATGAAGGGTGATGTTAAAAGCCGTGAAGCACTTAGGTTATAAATAATCCGATCTAACCACTAAGTACTTAAGCGAGAGTGCCAATTATGAAGATGCCAAGATTACTCAATTAGAAGATATACCATTCGTCACAGATCCACAATAATAAGATATAAATCACACTTACTTGAAGAATTTCCCAAGACTTAAATATTCAATAATGATTCAATAATTCAAGAAAATGAAACAATACTTAATTACACATTAGGCAATTTTAATCGATAGAAAACGTTCCAAAACTTAGATGCCAATGATCATCAAGAGCATAACTAGTACTTAATTCTCAGTAATTATTCATCCAGATACACCATGAAAATTTAATGCTAATAAGACCTCTTCATCAAGCAATTTATGGATTAAATGATATTCTTAAAAAATGCAAATCCAAAAAATTAAGTTTTTTCCTATAGTTAGACTTCGGATATTAAAAAATTAAAACGCACCAACTATAGAAACCACTCCACAATTAAATATCTTGCAAAATAAATCAAAACCCCAAATGTCCCAATTTTTTTTTTTTTTGATTTTCCAAAACTTATATACAAAAAGGATTTAAAATTAATAAAGATGAAATTTTGAAACTTTCTTCATTTTTTTTATTTACAAAGAGAAAGTTATAAGAAAAACCTTTATACAAAATGTTAGAATTTAAAAAATTGAAATGTTAATAAAAATTTAAAAAAATTAAAATCAAACTTTACAATGAAATAAATTAAACCCAAAATGTTATGTTATTAAAATTTCTAAAGAAAACTAAACTTTACAAAAAAGATAAACCGAAACTAATCTAACGTTAATCGAACCAAATTAGTAATGTTTTTTTAGATTTTTTAGAGTAATAACTTTTTTTAGATTTCTTTTAGATTTTTTAAATGTCAAACTAAGAAAGAAATTAAAATCAAAATGTCAAAAGAAAATCAAATGTCAACAAACAAACAAAAATCAAAATCGAAGTGCGTAAAAAATTTTAAGTTGAAATGTAATGTGTTAGGGTAGGTATTGTGTAGGTCGACAGAGCGTGAACAAGGAGAGTTGTGCAGCAGGCAGCAAAGGACGGACGGCAGGTTTGGAGGCTCAACTACGTGAAGGAATTGGATGGCGGCAGCATAAAGGAAGGCAGAGAATGGAGGGCGAGGAGCAAAGGAAATGGGAAGGACGTCGTGTGAGGAGTAGTAAAGGTTGAATGCGGATGGAGCTGTGTGAATACAGTAGCTGCAGGAATGAAGGCCGATGGCGGCTGGAGCTCGAAAGAGCTGAAGGAAGATGACAACGATGGGATGAGGGCAGCGTAAAGGTGCAGATGGTAGCCGACGGGGAAAGCGTGAAGGGACTACGTGGAAGGTGCCGCAGGGAAAAAAGCGGGAAGCAGCGGCTTGAAAAACAACTGCGAGGAGATGGCAGCGTAGGAGATGCAGCGTGAGGGAAAACGTGCAGAGAGATGATGCGAGGACAAAGACAGCGAGTAGGGACGGGCAGTAGGAGAAAAAAAGAAACTGCAGACAAAGGAAAATGCAGTGGATGAAGATGGATGCGCGGAGAGAGACGAGGGAAGGAGCTGCGAATAGGAGCGTTGAGGATGGGAGCACGCAGCAGGGACTCAAAAAATTCTGCAGGAAAAAACAAAAGTCTCCTACCCAGAAATCGAAACTCTTACCTCGGAATTTATTTCAGATCACTTCAGGATTTATGACAAATTCTAGAATTAAAATTCGAATTTTAATTTGATGGAAAAATTTCCCAGCAGAAAATGTATTTGAACCAAGATTTCATCTAGATCTGCAAGCCAGATTTGATCCTACGAGCAGATCTTAACCTCCAAGGCCTAGATCTATGTAATATTCCTAATTTGCGACAGCAAATTGGAATATTCTATTTTGTTTATTTTGCCACCTATAATTTGTAAGTAAATAAAAAGTGAGTAAAGAGGGTCTAAACTCACTTCAATGAAATAATACATCCACCTAGTAGCACAACGTTGTGACTTAAGTGGGAGTCAAGGGGGGACCCAACACCACGTGGAGGAGGGGGACTATGGACACTCTAGAAGTTTCTCCAAGCTTCTGCGCAGATAAGGATGAGAATGTGGATAAGGATGACGATGTGGAGGAGAGAGAGAGGCTACATTTGGTTTTGGAGGGAAAACAACACTATAAAAGATGGAGGAGCCTCCTCATTTGAGGATGCTTGGATTCTTGGATTATTGATTATTGAGTGAGACATTTGTCTTTCTTTGGCACGCTGGCTGTTTAGCCCGTCTGCTGCACTGTTTAGTGCACCAAGTGTCTCCGTGCGGAGATCTCACCCTTAGCCCCGGGGGACTTCGAGTGCCTGCTCGGGCAAGGTTATTTTCTTAGCATCATCCTCCAGGACAGCGTTATTGCTGCAGCAGCGTAATACTGTGTTGTAGGGTGTTGCCGTGGTGACTTTACGACACCACCTCCTTCTCTTGTTTTTCAGAGGGAGAATCTCTCTTTCCTTTGGAGGATTAGATTGGGAGATATTGGAGCTGATTTTCAGATCTTGGCATCAGGCCAACAGTTATTCTGCCCCTACTGCGCAGTCCCTCTCAGTTACTGCGTTATTTTCATGGTGCATCTACAGTGAGGGTTTGCCGGTTGATTTGAGGGGAAGATCTCAAGTGTAAGGATCAGCCTTCCACTTTGGAGATCTATTGGAGGAGGTCTATTTCAGTTGCTCATCATCTTCAGCCTTCTCTATTTGGTTTCAGTTTGGAGTTGCAGTAGCTGCCCAACAACTCCGGCATTTTGGTCGTATTGTGTATTTCAGCCAATCCCTTGGAGGATTGAGATCTTATTGCTTATAAGGGTTAGAGCTTTGCTCCCCTATTGTATTTGAGCTATATACTGTCTAATCTATGTACTGGAGCAGCATTTTGTCTTAGACTGCGTTTTTCATAGCCTGGGGTTTATGCAGAAATAGCAATGCTTTTCATGTTTATGTACATGTGTTGTGGAGGCTTGCATTTCTTCTCTTGAGAGGTTGTTTCCTCAAGATTTGTACTCTCTTCTGCTGCTATAAATTATTATTGGCTATATATGCATCTTCTGTCTCACAGCTACTGCAGAAAACGCTGTAGGGTTTCTGGATTATTTTCTTGTCTTGCGGCACCTCTATCTTGAGGGGTTTTCTATATAAAATTGTTGTTTAACCTTGCTGAAAGCCTATGCCTTGTACTCAAACTCATTCTCTGATTATTCATAGTGTTATACATCATATTCCTTCAGAAAATACGCTGCCCTTGCTTCAGCAAATTTCTGCATATTCAAAGTCTTGGGAAATCAGGGTTTTTATTGACTAGTCGGGAAGGAGGAACTGTTTAACATAGCAAAACGCCTTTGTTTGAGCTGAAATTCGACATGGAAGTCCCTCTTGACCTATTCTAACATATTCTAGAACCTTGACCCGTCATTTTACGCAGATTTCCTTATTCACTCATTTTAGGGCCAAAATCCTCACTTTTCCCCACCTTTTTGCTCTTAAAAGCTGAGTAAAGGTTGCTGCTGTTATTTCTTTTGGTTGCTGAGAATTTTCAGACATATTATATGATAGCTGAAGCCATCATAACTGAAGAATGCGTTTTTCAGGCATGATCTGCTGAAAATTCCCTATTGGGAATATTACAGTGGTATCAGAGCATAGTTCTGGCTCAGCCTGTGGAGCTGGCTATCTATGGCAAATATGAGGATCACAATGCCTACATTCTTACCTGAAGTACCGAGGCAACATGGTCATATACCTCTTGAAGATTATTTCAGAGAATGGAAGTCCATGGGGGAAGACTTAAAAGCAATTTTGCCCTTCAAAGATTATTGTCAGCTCAGAGAGGATGGAGTTTCTAGCATACAGAGTTCAGATTTGCAGCATACTACTGGGAGATCACCTCTTCCCATGCATGAGGGATCCACTAGTCCCTGTGAGTCTAAGCCCAAGAGGACCGGAACGGTGAAAAAGGATAGTTTATTCTTTTTCAGATCCAGAAAAGATGCATCCACTGTTGAGAAGGTCAAGAAGGTTGAAGAAAAATAAGGGGAAGTACCATGCGCTTCCAATTCTAATCAAGAAGAAGAGATCACATCACCTCTTGAGGAGGCTTGTGAAAACGCTGTCCCACTCATGGATGAGCAGCCACATGCATCGACAGTTGGGCCAGCCAACACTTTTGAGGACGGGACTCTTGTAGACCAAGGGTCAAATCTCATTGCTACTATAGAGCAGCCTGGTTGCACTGTGCTTTGCAACATGGATGAAGGGGAGGTCTCAAGGAGAGATCTCACTATAGATGCACTTCAACACACTATGGAACACAATGATTTGGTTCCCTTCTCACAAGAGCAGATAGAAGATGGAGGACATCTTCAGATGGATAACATCTCTCATGCTTGTGTTGGACATCCCTTGAGCCATACACATCATGATGGGGGGTTTTTGCCTACCACCTATTTGATTCTTGATAGGGTCTCATTGATCCTTGAGAAGTTTACATTTCAAAACCCTATGAAGTGCAAATTAAGAAATTTGATTTTGGAGGATGGTAACCCTCATTGGAGGAGTATCAGGATGAGGAGAAGAAGGAGGCATCCACAAGTGATTGAGTGGATGTGGTTGATGAGCAAGGAGCTAGGAGGCTACCTGCAAATCTATGATACCAGGCAGCAAGAGGCTTGGCTGCGCTGGTTACTCTTAAAAGAGTTGGCCATCTCTTGGCAAACACTCTTCCTAAGAGTCAGAGGATGGAGGAAAGATGGTTGGATACTTGCATCATTGAGAAGCATAGAGTATGGATGCATGGTGTTGATATGATACTCATATCATTCATTGTGTCTTCATCACATGATTGGTATGATGGAGGTATGGGAAGGCAACACAATTTCTTGTTGCTTTGCTTGGGAGAGCAAGGGCAGATTTGCTCTCACACTTTGTATAATGTTGCAGGAGGAGGAGATGGCACTATCTCCTTGATCTTTGATGATGATGGGGAAGCACTTCCATCTTGGGGAGTATTCCACATTTGTTGCAGCATTATTAGAGAAGTCTTTGACAAGGAGCATATCAAAGAACAGAGTCTTGTATTGACAGGAGTTTATTTGCATGAGCTCACAACGTTGTCACCTTGGAGCAGAACATTATGGATGAAGTGTGCGCAGCAGAGATATGGTGGATCTATAACCCATAGGTCCCAGGATCACTTCATATTTGTTGCACTTAGAGAAGGTAATGATGATAGAGACATTTATCACTATGGCATATTCTTCTTAACTTGGATTTCCAAGCATAAGGAGGATTATCTTCTTGTAGCACATGGTTCATTTTTCTTCATAGCATGCCAAAACACTATGGAGGACTCATTTATGGATCCATGTACCATCTTACTTCCAGCATATGGTGAGGAGTTTGTCTTGCACACTCTTTCCATTCCTATGCAATGCATTGCTTCACAAGGGGGGCAAGCTTGTCATATTGCTCCATGAGTTTTATTGGGCCAATCTACATGATGGAGGCAACCATCTCTTTTGTGGCTTTGGGAAAATGTTTTATCACCTCATGTATGTTCATTTGCAGCACTATATCATGTAGTATATGAAGACATGCATGTTTAACATAAACATTTTGCCTTGTACTCTTATCAAGCAGCAACTTGTAAAACTGCGCTGTACTTGTTGGGGAAGCTGTTGGTACCTCTTTTCATCACATGTAACCTTCAACGTTTCCTTCATTTTGCTGCTGATCATGTCTCCATTTGCTGATATAGATCAGATTTGTATAGGAGGCTTGATTATGAGGGAGACACATGAGTTGGATGTGTCTTTGAGTGGGAAGAATTCTCACATTCTCTGCACTACATGTTCTAATGGGAGCATGGGAGGAGGCATGGCCACCACTACTACATATGTGTTTTCTTTTGAGGTGGGCCATGAGATTGATATTCATCCATTGTACAGCCATGGGCAAGTGTTTGGTCTTATGTTGTTGTCATATTCAGCCATTTACTATCCATTAGTAGATGTGATGAATCTTGTACATTGCTTTCCATGTAATTTTCTGAAGTTGCAGTGGATGAGACTACGTTGTATCCTTGTGAGAGATTTTTTGCATTATGTATCCTCATGTAACACCTTCAGCAAACATCTCATTAGGATGATCCATGATGCACATGTCCTATTCTTCATGGATGAATTGTTTTGGGCTAGCCTGTTCTTCATTGTTGGAGGAACCTTCTTTGGAGGATTGTTCTTCACTTTGCCATTGGAGGGCAATGATTTTGCAGCCCAAGATCAACATATTCTCTACACTTGTCATGAGTGGAGAGAAGGACAGCATGGGGTAAGCTATGATGCTTGCCAAGATCAGATTTTCAGCCCACCTTCATTACCGGAGCTTGAGGTGGAAGGAGATTTTCGGGAGTTGCCTTGTCGGGAGGTGGCTCATTTTGTTTGGATGATTGCTTGGGGATGGAGGATCCACATGAGAGAGATGTTCCTCACTTCATGCCTTGAGTGGAGAGAGGTGATGAGCTGGTACACAGTCGATGGGACAGCTTACACCATGACAGATATAGCACAGCCAGAGTCATGGTCTTCATCAGTCATAGCTAGAGGCAGTGCATAGTCCAAGACATGGGACTTGGGCTATTATTGGCCATGGTGGCGATGGGATTCGGGAGGATTGTTGGTTGGCTGGTACCATGAGAGATCAGTTTGGGATCCTGGCATTGAGAGATCCCTTCATATCAAGATGATGCAGAGTACAAAGGAGATTCAGTGGCGCATCTGGGACCCAGGCATATTTTGCAGCATCAATGGAGAGCATCCGCTAGGAGGAGACTTTCTCGGGCAGTTGCTTGAGGGCAAGCAACATTTTTCCAGGGGGGACTGTAATATTCCTAATTTGCGACAGCAAATTGGAATATTCTATTTTGTTTATTTTGCCACCTATAGTTTGTAAGTAAATAAAAAGTGAGTAAAGAGGGTCTAAACTCACTTAAATGAAATAAGACATCCACCTAGTAGCACAACGTTGTGACTTAAGTGGGAGTCAAGGGGGGACCCAACACCACGTGGAGGAAGGGGACTATGGACACTCTAGAAGTTTCTCCAAGCTTTTGCACAGATAAGGATGAGAATGTGGATAACGATGAGGATGTGGAGGAGAGAGAGAGGCTACATTTGGTTTTGGAGGGAAACCAACACTATAAAAGATGGAGGAGCCTCCTCATTTGAGGCATGCTTGGATTCTTGGATTATTGATTATTGAGTGAGACATTTGTCTTTCTTTGGCACGCTGGCTGTTTAGCCCGTCTGCTGCACTGTTTAGTGCACCGAGTGTCTCCGTGCGGAGATCTCACCCTTAGCCCCGGGGACTTCGAGTGCCTGCTCGGGCAAGGTTATTTTCTTAGCATCATCCTCCAGGACAACGTTATTGCTGCAGCAGCGTAATACTGTGTTGTAGGGTGTTGCCGTGGTGACTTTACGACACCACCTCCTTCTCTTGTTTTTCAGAGGGAGAGTCTCTCTTTCCTTTGGAGGATCAGATTGGGAGATATTGGAGCTGATTTGCAGATCTTGGCATCAGACCAACAGTTATTTTGCCCCTACTGTGCAGTCCCTCTCAGTTACTGCGTTATTTTCATGGTGTATCTACAGTGAGGGTTTGCCGGTTGATTTGAGGGGAAGATCTCAAGTGTAAGGATCAGTTTTCCACTCTGGAGATCTATTGGAGGAGGTCTATTTCAGTTGCTCATCATCTTCAGCCTTCTCTATTTGGTTTCAGTTTGGAGTTGCAGTAGCTGCCCAGCAACTCCGGCATTTTGGTCGTATTGTATATTTCAGCCAATCCCTTGGAGGATTGAGATCTTATTGCTTATAAGGGTTAGAGCTTTGCTCCCCTATTGTATTTGAGATATATACTGTCATATCTATGTATTGGAGCAGCATTTTGTCTTAGACTGCGTTTTTCATAGCCTGGGGTTTATGCAGAAATAGCAATGCTTTTCATGTTTATGTACATGTGTTGTGGAGGCTTGCATTTCTTCTCTTGAGAGGTTGTTTCCTCAAGATTTGTACTCTCTTATGCTGCTATACATTATTATTGGCTATATATGCATCTTCTGTCTCACAGCTACTGCAGAAAACGCTGTAGGGTTTCTGGATTATTTTCTTGTCTTGCGGCACCTCTATCTTGAGGGGTTTTCTATATAAAATTGCTGTTTAACCTTGCTGAAAGCCTATGCCTTGTACTAAAACTCATTCTCTGATTATTCATAGTGTTATACATCATATTCCTACAGAAAATACGCTGCCCTTGCTTCAGTAAAATTCTGCATACTCAAAGTCTTGGGAAATCAGGGTTTTTCTTGACTAGTCGAGAAGGAGGAACTGTTTAACATAGAAAAACGCCTTTGTTTGAGCTGAAATTCGACATGGAAGTCCCTCTTGACCTATTCTAACATATTCCAGAACCTTGACCCGTCATTTTACGCAGATTTCCTTATTCACTCATTTTAGGGCCAAAATCCTCACTTTTCCCCACCTTTTTGCTCTTAAAAGCTGAGTAAAGGTTGCTGCTGTTATTTCTTTTGGTTGCTGAGAATTTTCAGACATATTATATGATAGTTGAAGCCATCATAACTGAAGAATGCATTTTTCAGGCATGATCTGCTGAAAATTCCCTATTGGGAATATTACAATCTGGCTTAGATCTTAAAATTTCTTTGAAAATCAGAAACAAGGAACCCAAAACCCAAATATATGCACAGAAAATAAAAATCCCAAACCCCGGTGAGTGAAAAAATTAAAGATACTTACAAATCTACAATGTTATTTTACAGATCTGTTAGATCAAAACCCTGCATGGCCAGATTTAAACCATTTATCATAATTTTGAGAAAAAGAAATTGAGAGAGATGCACAAGCCCGAGAAGAACCCTGCAAAAAATGGAATTTAAGATAAGCCCGGGGAAATAGATCCAGAGGGCTCTTCAGATCTTATTTCCTTGGGAGTCAGCTGGTCCAGCCGAGGACTTCCCTAAACGCCCAAATCTAAATCCGAGAGATTCCTGTACACTTGAAGTTAAACTGTTAAATCAATAGAGAAATAAGATAAATAATAAAATTTTCAAGAGTCAGAGATAACTGCAAACTCAATCCAATTAATATTCTCACCCTAAATCTAGCAACCTAAGCAAGATACCTGTGCAATAGACTACTCTACAAGAGCCATTAATTAATGATTCGTTATAATAATCACCAGCAAAATATAAAGAACAAGTTTACCATAAAATGCAGAAGAGGAACACCACCATCAAAATAAAACCCCAAAGACTTTGTTTGTATTATTCCAAAAAATATTACAGGAGAGCTTTAAGAGCAAGTACATGATCAAGAGATCGGATGACTGAAAGACTGACAAAGACCTCTAATTTATAAGATAAAATCTCCAACGGCTAGTTCAGTTGATCCTTGTCAAAGTAATCTCGATCGTCAAAAAAGATTTAATTATCGTTTAATTTGGTCCGTCGAAATTATAAATTTTTGAGGGAATTCGAATTTATCATTTAATTCCCCTCTAGTTAACTCAAAAATAATATTTTTGAGTTAATTACCTCAAAAATTTGACTTTGACATAACCACCAAGGCCCAAGGATCCAAAATTTCTCGAAATTCTCAATATTCCCTTGGCCTGGGACCTTTTAAAAATTTATTTTTTAGGGACCCACGAATTTTGCCTTTGAGGAATTTTAAATCACCTAGGACTTAAAATTAATTAAATTTATGACTTAGGATTTTTAATTTAATTTGGCCAAGAAATTTAATTAATTGACTAATGAGGGGAATAATTATTTTTCCAACCCTCTTTACATAAGATAAATATATTTTGACACATGAAGGGGGAAAACCCATTCGTGATAGACCCTCAAATAGCTACCCAATTTTGCGACTCAAAACATGATCTAGTAGACCTAGCAATCTATAATAAAATGATCTAGCCAATTAGCTAGGATCATTCCTAGATTACTTTACAAAGACTCGATAAAAAACACTAGGACTCACTTAGTATCTTGACAACAAAATCCACCCTAACTTTGGGATGAGGCTGGAGGGGAAAAACTTTGTCGATCATTTGTGTCAGAAACACAAATGAATCAGTGAGATGAAAAACCTCCTAGGATAGAAATTGTCACCAAAATACTAAGCTTACGTAGGTTTTTACATACCTGATGGTCTTACTTAAATCATTTACATCATAAACATGCAGAATGGGCTTACATCATTTACAAAACTGTCAACTGATGATGAAATCTGAATGGCGTGAACACCTCGAACATGATAAATCCCATTGGAAAAAACGGGGGTGTACTGCTATGGGGTCGTTGACAAAGAGTGGTCAACAATCCCCTTTAGGCCAACTTGGTGTGGAGGTTACATAATTCATATTTAACTCAATTCTTAACCAATTTACATGATTCAAAAGCCCAAGAAGGGTCTCTTTGAATGTACAATTGTCAATGACTCTATAAACTCAATATTAATCCTAGGAGTCCACAATGGGGACTTTGACTAATATAATGATGACCCAAGCATGAAACCCATGCTTTAATAAGTCATTGTTACAATAATAAAAATTCTTTTTTTTATTCTTTTGTCAAGCACATTTCATAATGACTCAAATACATTAAATGAAGACCAAACCTAGTTACAATTTCCAATACTCCCTCTTAACTAGCGAGGTATTAATCATATACAAATATATTATAAGATCTCAAACTATTGAAACAATGAAGAACTTTAGACACCCCAATGCCATGGACTAGATTTCTGACCAAAGAAATCTATCCATTGGTCTCTCAACAATTTAGGCAACGCAATGTTGCGAACTAGATTCCTAACCAAGGCAATCTATCCAAGTTGGAATAAGGTGGACTCAAGCTTTCATCCCCTTTAAGTACCATCAGGCTTACTTGCTAACCAGCAACCCAGGGACCTAGGTGTGTATCAATGGTCAAAGCTCCATGACCCACGCCACCCTTCCCTTCTTTGGGACCTAGACATCAACATAAAGTTTCGGCTAGATGTCCTCCCACGCAATGCTTCACTCGCAAAGCCTCAACAAATCTCTTCCATTTTCTTATCATCAATACAATCAACAATGTCTACCAAACCTAGCAGGTTTCTCAAATATTCAAACTTCTTATTCGAAAGAGCCTTTGTTAGTATGCCTGCTACATGTTCATTTGTAGAGACATACTCCAACGTCACAATCCCATCCTACACCAAGTTCCTAATAAAGTGGAACTTATTATTGATATGCTTTGTCCTAGCATGAAACACGGGATCTCTAGACATCTTGATACAACTTTGATTCTCACAATTAATCACAATAGGACCTAGAGACTTCTTGAACAAATCTGTCAAAAGCTTCCTTAACAAAACAACCTCCTTTCCTACTTCACATGCAGCCACATATTCTCCCTCAGCACTACTCAACGCAACGGGATCTTTCTTCCTACTCATCCATGAGATCATAGCAGCTACCAGACTAAAACAACCTCCAGTAGTGCTCCTTCCATCGGTCTCATTGTCGCCCCAATCAGAGTTTGTGAAGCCAATTAGCTTGACTTCCTTACTATCATATTTTAGGCAGTGATGTATAGTGCCACGAAGATACCTTAGTATATGTTTGGCGGCTATCCAGTGATCGTGACAGGGCTCCAACTGAAGCTGACTAAGAATGTTTACTGCAAAACATATATCTGGCCTAGTATTTACCAGATACATTAGGGAACCCACCAACCATCAATATGAGGTAGGATCCATGAGACTAGAGTTAGAGTCCCTCGACTTCTTGAGATTGGTGATCATAGGAGTAGTCATCGGCTTGGAATCCATCATCCCAAATTTCTGCAACAACTTGATGATGTACTTTCCTTGCCCCAAATATATCTCCCCAAGTCTCTACCATACTTCTAGACCTAGGTAATAGTGCATTAGTCCCAGATCCTTCATTTCAAATTCAGCTGCCAACATCTTCTTACAATCTTGAATTCTTCTCTCTACACCAGTGATGAATAGATCATCCACATATAGTAGAATAATGACAGGCTCATTATTCACAACCTTGATGTAGACATTCGGATCAACTGAACTCTTTACAAATCCAATTCTAAGTAGATATGCATCCATCCTAGCATAACATGGCCTAGGTGCTTGTTTCAAACCATATAGGGCCTTCTTAAGTCTACAAACATGAGAATCCCTGCTATTAACTTGAAAGCCTTCGAGTTGTTCGATGTACACTTCCTCATCAATGGTCCCATTCAGAAATGCAGTGTTCACATCCATTTGATGGACATTCCACCCCATTGTAGCAGCCAATGAAACCTACAATCTAATAGTATTGTGCCTTGTTGTAGGTGCAAAGGTTTCTTCATAATCAATGCCTTCCTTTTGAGAGAAACCCCTTGCAACAAATCTTGCTTTATACGTGTATATACTTCATTCAACTGCATGTTTGATCTTATAGATCAAATGTGACAACCGATTTTTCGCTAGGTCTAGGAACAATTTCCCAAACCCCATTCTTCATGATGGATTGATATTCTTCCTGCGCTGCTTTCTTCCAAACCTCTTGATGTGCAGCGTCCTTGAATGTAGATGGTTCGACTTCTACAATTTTGTCATATGTGCAGCATAACCAGAATATCTTTTCAGTTTCTTTCTCTCCCTAAAGGTTCCTGCAACTTCATGTCCTTCAGCATCTTTCAATGTAGCTTTCAACCAATTTGACCTCTTCCTTGTGGTTGGATGACCACCGATTGAATAGGCTCACTTGGTCCTTCTTCTTCGAGATTCGTAGTAGAGTTTTCATGATGAACTTCTTCTTCTTCAAATATGGGAACTTCTTCGTCATCAGAATCACAAGCCCACGAAGCATGGAATAGACGATGATGGGGTGTACTGTTAAGTCACTCTGTGGGCAAAATTCTAGTCAGGTTAAGGGTTGGTGTGGCCCAGGTCGGATGTGATCCCCAGGTGATTTTGACGGCTTAGATGCCTTTGGGTCGCGATTCTCAAGTCACAGGTCAAGCCCAATGTAATCTCTGAAGAACTCAGACCACTAGGCAAACAAAACAAAAATATACAAATACATATTAATTATTTAATCCAAATTGAAAAGAAAAAAGGTCAGGGTTAATTGCATAAGGAAACACCATTGGATATAATGGTCATATATTATATTACATAAGAGAAATAAATTTTGAGAGGGTACTTTAAAAATTTTAAGTTAATTCCTAAGTCCCAATTAATAAATTCATAAGGGGGGCACTTCTTTATTTTATTCCTAATTCAATAAAGAAAAGTATGTTAAAATCAAAATCCTTTAGTATAGCAAAATATTAAGGAACTACCTTACAATATTAGAAAAAGGGAGGATATTATAAATAACACCAACACTTTCAGTTGGTGTTAAGATCATTCTGGTGAATGCTAAGCTAAGTGAATTTTAAAAGATCATTTTCTATTAATAATAAAAGAGCTAAGTTGGGGACAAGTGAAATTGTGAACTACGAGTTTCGTAAATAACTCAACATTTTGGAATGAATGTCCATTTTGTAAAATGAAATTTGAGCATCGGTCAGTTTTTAAAAATTACAAAACATGTTGTAACACATGTGGAAATATATTTATTATGAAAGAATATCAAGGTAATGAGAAGATGCAAATGAAAATATTAGAGGAAGGACTCATAGAACTTGAACAAATAATCGAGGTATCATAAAGGAAACATAAAGATCTCGAAGATATGTTTTACAACGTATCAAAAGAAAAGGACGACGAAATTTTGCGTCCAAGGGACCATAGTTAAAAATTACTTGCGAAGGTCAATAAGTCCAAAGCTACCAAAAACAAAATTACAAGAAGAAAAAGAATATCTCAAGAAGATATTCAAAAAGAATCTATCGGAGAAGGAAGAAGAAAATATGTGCTTAAAAACCCTTAATCAAAGTTTATTAGAACAAATCAGAGATTAAAAAAATGAAAAGATTGAATGTCAAAACACTGAAAATAAGGTTGATAAATCAGAAACTGAAGAACTCTTACATCTCAGAAATCATAATCAAAGTCTACTCACTTAAATTAAGAAACTTAAAAATGATAAGAAATCATTGAAAAACAAATTAGAAGAACTTTTCACGAAAGAAGTATGGAATTCTTCAGATGTAACAATCCACATTGAAGAAAAAGGAACGCATACCAATCCAATCAATATCACAAATCAAGAAGATGACAAGTTAGTTGAAGTAAAAACATATTTAGATGTTGCAATTGAGAAGATGAAAAATCCAAGTGAAGATTATGTAACCAACTCAACAACATCAGTGGTTGAAGTAAATCAAGAAATTGCCACACGCATGATTAGGGAAAATCAAATCACAAGATCTCCTTACCGACCTCCAAATCACAAAAGGAGACATCTCAATCAATTTGCTTATCTGTTTCACTCAAAATATAAGCAACATACTTATGTTTTGAAGAATATTGATGTCAACACAATCTAGTCTTACAATAACAATCTATCCCATCTATCAAGTAATTGTAAAGTTCCACAACAGATTGATCTAGGATGGTTAGATCCCTTCTCAGTTCGACAAGTTTTTTTATCATTCAGAGAATCATATCATATTGTATCATCAAATATGGCAACTCGAAGAGCTCTAAAAGATACAAATAAATTACAAGCTAAAGAAACAGATGACACACGATGTCAACAATAAGCTTTGAGGACAAATATTTTCTAATGAGGAAAGCAATTTTCTGAGTATAATATAATATATATGTGTGTGTGTGTGTGTGATAATGATATTCATAATAATGATTAATTAAATAATGATTAGCATAGAAAGAGGCATGTCTCCAAGGACATGACAATTCATGAAAAGGCACCTGCCTGAGTATGTAAGCGGGCCCTCATTTGTAACAATCTCATCATCTCATATCTCTTGTATTCAAACATTCTTATATATAAATATATGGTGTCCTGTAATCGATACTGACATATTTCAGATATTCTAAATATTCCATTGTGTTGACCATTAAGAGTGACACCTAAAAAATTTTATGACTCCATGCCCGAGGATATGTTAGAGGCTTCATGTGCCATCAGAGTTCATCTATCATCAGATTTTTTAACTCTAATTTCTTCTTCTCATTTTCTTCTCATGTTGTACTCAGATTCCACAAGCCCTGTGGGGATGGTGTAAAGTGATACTAGTGTGATGAATTGAGTCATGTAATAGGCCTAGGTAACTTGGAACACTGTCATCAAGTGAGTTTACTCTAGGAATTTTCTTTTACTTGGCTAACTATTAGGTGTTTTCGAGGACTTAATAATTAATTGAGTTTTTTCCTCCAAGCATAACCCCAAAGCCAGAGTGTGGCTTGATGGCGAGGCCTTGGGTAAATCCTAGCATCTAGAGTCATTGTATATTACCATACTACATCACTCGTAAAATTTCGTGGAATTTGAATAGGTATAGGGGACAATTTTTTTAATTTTTTTAATTTCCCTCAAAGCGAAAATTTGAACAGATTCTGAATGAAAAATGTAATAAGTGATGTCTAGAGAAGTTGTATGGGGTATGTGTGCGCAAAATTACACCTCTCACCCTCAACTTTCTACTATGACACACTTTGAGGCGTAAAAAATAAGTTTTAGACCCTCAAAACCCACTTTTTCTAAGTTTAGTGGAAAATGTGGGAATAAATTAACCCATAAATTAAATAAATATAGAGAAATAAATAACTATGTGTGAGAAAATGACATGGAAATGACTTGGAAATTATCTCAAGTCAAGATTTAAGTCAAGAACAAGTGGAAGATGATTTGGAACATGACATCATAAAAGCAATGAGCACATGGGGAAATCGAATTCCCAACTACAATTGAGGAAATCGATTTGTTGACTTGGAAAATCGAATTTTTTGGAATTAAATGCATGTGGGGGAATATTTGATGGATATTTGATTAAGATTTTGTTGGAGGCTTGTCTCCAACTTAACTCCACTAGCTCCTACACTTGGCATCACATTTGGCACAAGGATCAACGAGTTCCCCAAGGAGGCCCACACATTTCCTCAAGGAGGCTCAACGCATGGCATAGAGGAGATGTGTCATTTCATGAGTTGATGGTTGAGCTTGGAGGGGAGCTAACTCCCTTTTCATTTACACTTGGCATTTCTTGGTTGCATGCATCGAGAGCTCAAGTTGCTTGATGAAGAATTCGATGGCCACCTCGAAGAATTTGATTTGGTTGGAAGCGCCACATGTGTCAAGTCAACTCTCCACTTGGAATTCGACTTTCTCTTCTTGGGATCTTCTCCAACACCATTTGTCACTTAGATCTCTCATTGGGATTTGCTCCCAAATTTCTATTTAAGTGAGCATTGGGCTCTCACTATGTATTCATGTTATGAACTATTGGGCCTAAGGAAACTCTACCAATTTGTATACTTTATTTTGTTAATAAAACAAGACTTTGGAGTATCATTGATGGTGTTATCTTTCTATCATGAAGTGATCTCTTTCCAATTATTGTTATTGTGCTTCAATTTCTTATGCATTTGAATTGTATTAGTTTCTATTGTCATTCATTTTGGATTGATATGTGCAAGCTATCTCGCAAATATCTTTGATTTCGAGTAGTATTCTAGGAGTGAAAAAAGAGAAATCTTTAGTTTCTTTCACCCATTGTTCTCTATTTCCTTTATGTGTGCTAATACTTGTTTCCAAGTGTGTAGAAATTATTTTCTTGGAATTGTGTGAAGGATCTTTTTGGGCATGGAAGAAGTCTCACATAGATCAACTCACTCTTGGACTCGAGATACAAAAGACTCATCGATCTTCACTTCAAGGTCTTCATCCAAAGAGAAGCAAAGAAGGGGAGTTATTTTTTCCCATATTCTACTTGAATCACTTATAAATTCAAATTCATACTTCATTTGATCTACATCTAGAGCTTTCCAATGAATATATGAGCTAAGTAGAGCATTTTTCTATACTAGACAAGCATGGAGTCTCACTCCCATGACTTGGTTTAGTTCTTGTATACTAGTTGTGTTTATTCTTTGTTCTTTTGCATGCTCTTTACACTAATTTTCTGATTTTTTTTAAACCTTTTGAGCAGCAATTCAAGTTCACTTTGGCATCAAGTTGGAGGAGAGATTCTTCCAAAACTGCTAATTCATTTTTTGCAAGACCCATTTGCATTTGTTGGACAGCTTTGTAGCAAGGTCGTGAGCCCTTTTGAGGCCCATCCTTGGCTAGACCGAGTTCCTTGGAAGGCTGCCTCTTTTTCTCTCTAGATCGTGGGCCTTATGAGAGACTTAACCTCTCTTTCTTCATTCTATTTCTTCTTCATTTCAAGTCTGAAATTTGTATGTAATTTTCAGATTTCAAAAGGCTTTCTTAGGCCTCGTTGTAGTGAGTTTTTGATCAAGGTCTATAGTTGAAGTATCTTATTGTAAAGACTTCCTTGAGATTCTTTTGAGGCCTAGAGAGGCTCTCATTTCTCTTGTAACACATCTAATAAAAAATCCATTTTTCTTGTGGGAGCTTGGGAATTTACCCGTGGCATCCCTCCTCCTCATTTAGAGGGAGTATTTTTCTTGGGTGGATTGACTTGCATTTTTATTTTCTAGCTTTCTTCTTTAGTTTATTTACATGCACTTTTGATTCATTAATCTAACTCACATAGCATCCACATTTAGTTTCATTTCAACTTGCTTTATATTTCTTAAGTATTTGTATGTTGCACGGGTTCCCGAACCCTAGGGTGGGGTTCCCGAACCCGTCCCGAGTTCTCGAACCCAAGTCCTGGATTCAGGTACAGGTGCTTCTGAGAAGAACCCATAAGAACCGGGTTCTTCTGTGAAGAACCGAGTTCTCCAAAAAAAAAAATTGGGTTATTTTGCCTTAATGGTTACGGAGAACCCCAAGGATGGGTACTTAGAACCCAAAAATCGGGTTCTTTGGGTTCTCAATGACCGATTTTGACCAAAAAATTTTTATAAATTTTTTTTATTGAAATTTAAAAATTAAAATTAAATTTTAGCAAATATTAAGTTTTAACAAAATTACAAATTAAAACTTTGAATTAAAAAAATTAAAATTTTTAATTATTGAAATCAAAATGTAAATCGTAAATACTAAGTCTAAACCTAAACTAAGTTCTCACTTCACTTCATTTCATTGAGTTCATTCGTTCGACGCAGGGACGAGAAGCCATTCATTGAGTTCATTCGTTCGACCCAGGGAAGAGTTCATTGAGGTATTCGTTCAACCGATATTCAAGCAGGGACGAGAGGTCGAGGTATCCATTCGACAGAGAGGTGGAGGGATTAAAGCAGGGACGAGAGGCAGAGGGATTATGGGAGCAAAGGCATTCATTCACGCAGGGATAGAGGATGCAATATATAGGGACAATTGCATTCATTCACGCAATACAAGCAAAGGGAGGTGACAGAGGATGGGAGGGAGGTATACACGTTGAGGACGGGAGAGAGCAGACAAAGGCAGCTGAGGGAGGTATTCACGCCTTCTGTGAACTGTTATAACTTATATTCAACAGAAAAACATCTTTGCTTAAGAAATGACATCAACATATAAACTGCACACTTAGATGGTAAATGTTTATAGTTTAGAAAATGTGAAAATTTGATGTTTACTGTCGTGAATGAGAAGTGTGAGATATATCCAAGATGGGCATGGAGAGTGTGAATTGGATATTTAAATTGAAGTAGAATTCCACTCCATTTGAAGCCTAATTATTATTACCTTGAGAAAACTTAAAAGAAATATGATACATCATAAAATCCTATGAACAAAGAACTAACTAAGGCTTGCCTCAATTCTTTTAACAAATTTAGAAATTTACCCTTTTACAGGATCCATAAAACTTAAACCAAGCCCAACTACGGGGATCATAAACAACATCAAACTTTTTTATAACCACTGAGTAGTACTTGTATTACTGTTACAGAGAGGTTAAAACTTTAAATCATAAATATTTTAGTTTTCTTGTTTAAAGTTGAAAAATATACAAATTCATATATATTATAAATTATAATTTATAAAATATAATATTATTATATTTATATATTATATATATAAATTATAAATTATAATATACCCCCGACAAACCCACGCACCCTGTTTCAAATAATGACGTACCCGTCACCGTCCCTGAACCCACGTTTCCTGGCAACATAGGTTGCAACCTATTATATTTCACGTACATTTTTTTAGCAAGCAAATACTTTAAGTTTTATGTGGCAAACTTAATTCATTTATTTAGCAATTTGTTCTTTGGAGTACACTGCCTCATTATGTGATGTCAACCTATGCTTATTTATTACTTTGATTATGGATCATACAGAAGCACTTTACTTTGAAGCAATTTGCAATCTAGCAATCATTTCATTTACTTACAAGCAAGCATTTCATTTTTGGCCACATTTTAATTGGTCTAGCTTCATTTACTTAGCATTTTTCCTCATACATGCTTCATTATCTTTATGTCAATTAGTGTTCAATATTGTCTTAATTATATTATTCATTGCTACATCTTTTGAAGAATTTTTCATTTACTTGGAGCAAACTTGCAAATTATTTAGATGCCATTTACTTTTACAAATCTTGTGAGTAATATTGAGGATAATTGAAGTCATTGGTGCAATCATATTTTGAGCAATTGATTCATTTACTTTGAGGTATTTGTATCAATACTTTTCTTTGGAATTACAAGCACTAATAGCATTCAAGCATTTCATTTAGACATTTTAGTTGAGATCTTGCACATCTAAAATTTACCTCCAAGCATAAGTTTTGTTGTATAGACATGATAGGACCAAGATTTTCCTTAAAAGTTCTTCCATTTGGTACAGAGTAAGGTAAAGTGTGTGATCCTGCAGTTATGAAGGTGGCTTTGTCCCATTGTAAGAACGACGACACACATGATATGTAAGGATTAGGAGAAGAGTATCGTTAATGAAGACAGGTGCTTCTTCGGCCCATCTTCCTTGCTAATCACCCCAATCTTTACCCCTTGGTAATGTTGAGAATTTGAAAGACTGTAGGTTAATACAAATTCTCTTCTTGATAATTACTTTTGAGCTTACTTATGTCTTCTCTTCTTTAGCTTAGTGGATGTTTCATCACGTCAATTATCAAAGTACACGAGATACAAATTACTTGAATGGTACCTTCCTCACACTAACTGCTTCTTCTCTTCAACTTCTGCTAATTCTATATTGTTGTCAGAGCCTTTAACAATATATATATCAGTTACTTGTTCTTGCAATAATTTTCTTAAGTTTGCCCTGCACTTGTTCACAATCATATGTTGCTCTTGTATACTATCTTTCCTTTAAGATTGATCCGCACTTCCACTGTCTAATCCGCACTTCCAGCTGCACTCATAGATTTCCATGTGTCTGCAATGCAACGTAACCTTCATTCTTATTCATACTGTAATCTCCCTTTGTACGTATTGTTGTTTCAGAGATATACAGTGTCGTCTTTAGGCTATCCGCAGTCAGCCTTAGGTCATCCACGATCTGTCTTAGGTTGTTCGCTATCCTTATCTCAAATCCGCATCTTAAATCCTGTAACCACCTCAGATAAATCCGCAAGAATCTATGTCACAAAATGAACCGCAGGTCTGGATATATATAGTGATATATCCTTCTGATTTAGGCCGACCATTCACCATTATGTAGGCCGACTTTAAATTCTGTTCATAGGCCGACATTGAAGGCTTTTATACCAGCGTTGAGAGTGCAGCTTTGATCCTCATGTAGGAGTCATTTCTTCATGCTATCATGATGACATCTTGGAGCATATTTACATGACATTTAATTTTACTTCTATACATGAAAGACTCAAGCCTAGTAGACATCAAGAAGAAGTCTATCTACATAATAATAAAATCTTGCTCATGAAACCCGTGAAGCAAGTTCACCAAGAATACATTCCATTAACTTTGACATCTTCTTTACGTATATACATAATTACATAGTCAACATGAAGACCGACCTAGTTACACTTTTCAACAGGTAACAAGTTGAAGGGAGAATCTCTCACCTAGAACAAGCATTTAGTTTTAAAACTCACCAAGATAATTGCATCTCACCTTAGCTAAGTTGCATATCATTCTAACTCATTTATTTTAGATCATTTTTCAAATTTACTTGCAAGTTTATTTATCTTATGCACTTGTTATGATGAGTAGTCTCACTATCTATTGAAGTTATCATCTTTTGTTGAGTATCTCATTTAGCAAGTACAACATTTTCTTTTGCAAGTAATACTTTGGTCCATTGAATTTCATTTGTAAGTCATTGTCCTTTAAATTGCTATGTTTATGATTATGATCATGAATGATAGTATCTTTATTTGAGGATCTCTTTAAAGCGCAATTTGTATCTTGCAATTGGTATTTTTCATCTAACATTGATTTCTTTTGTAGGACCACTGATCATCTCATTTTGAGTATATATCTATTTGAGCAAGTATTTATTTCATTTGAGAAATTATTTTACAAGGCACAAGTTTACATGCTTATCTCTTGAAGGTTGTGTTGAATATTGAATATATATCTTACATTACTCATTATGCTCACTAAGTTTGCTCACAACTTGTAAGTAGTCCCATTAACTTAAGATCTCCTAGAAACTCATATTTCTTCATCTAAAATTCATTAGGGACCACCCCCCTTAGCTTTAACTAGGAGAGAGCTTTAACGGAGAGAGTTGGGAATAGGTGACAACCCCATCTATTAGTTTGCCACCAAGTCACACCTTGTGGGGTTGAGGATTTTTTCGACACTGACCAGGTATGTCAACGAGGCGGCATTGACACACTGCATATACGAACCCTGTTCGTTACAAATACCTCAAGTAATTTATGACTAATGAAGCCCCTTGGAAAAGGGACTAGTTAATGGGGAGTCCACATCCTAAGTGTATTGCTAGGCAGATTACGACTATTTATATTATACCTCAAGTAATTATGACTAATGCTTTGCAAAGATTTCTAGGATTGAAAATTTAACATGGTATGAGAGGTAGGTGAAAGAGCAATCATTGACCAGAAAGGTAAATGGCCCAAGAAGATTACTAGGGAAAATTATAGAATGAATTCGCCTTTGAGCCAAAAGGACTTGGCTAGGTCGGCCACAAATGAATGTCCCACGGAAATTATAAGATTGGACAGATCTTCTCCTTAGAAGCCAAAAGGACTTGGCTAGGTTGACCAAATATGAATGTCCTAGGGAAATTATAAGATTGGACAGATCTTCTCCTTAGAAGCCAAAAGGACTTGGCTGCCAGAAGGAATTAGCTATGTCAACCAAAGGAGATAGATGTAATTCACCTTTAAAAGTCAGGTGGACTTGCCTCAGTCATAAAGGACTTTGACCTAAAAGGTGAATGGTCCAAAGGCAAATGCTCTCCAAGGTACTAGAAAAATTTGATGCCTAGGCTAGGTCATGACTAAGAGGAGATTGATAGATTTTCCTAAGGAGCCATAATGGACATTGGCCGACCCTAACTATATAAGGAGCTACATTGCCCACTCCAAGATGGAGTTATCTATAAACTTGTATCTATGTAGCATGCTCGTGAACTTTCATAATAAGGAGACATTATTCTTCAGCTACAATTTGTCATTAATTCATAAAGGACTTTGACAAAAGAGCCCTAGATGTTCTAACATGGAGTGACTTAAAGAAATCATGCATGTAAGAATAAGTCTTGTTGACCACTGGAGTGGCACCTGATGATAATGTGAAGACTCCATGCCCAAGGATGAACCAAAAGACACTTGTACCATCAGCTATCATCAGTTCAACATAGTTTTTAAACTCTACTTCTTCTTCTTATCATTTTACTTGTTCAGTCCTCAGATTCCGCAGCCCTACGAGGATAGTGTATAAATGTGACTAGCATGATGATTAAAGCCATGTAATAGGCCTAGGGTGTTGGAACTCGATCAGCAAGCGAGTACACCTTGGAGTGTTTTTTTTACTTGGTCAATTATTCCTTCTTTTTAGCGGCGAATAATTTTCTAGGTTTTTTCACTCGTTGCATTACCCCAAAGTTGGAGTGACGGCTTGAAGGTTGAGCCCCTAACACATTTTAGTGTCTAGAGTCAATGTATATTACCATGCTAGTTCGTCTCTGAAATTTCGCGGAATTTGACTAGGTCTAAGTAGGATTTTTTAATAATTAAAAATTTCTCGCAAAACGGGATTTTTTAATTAATTTCTATGTAATGATGTAAATAAGTGGTCTCAGGAAATGTCTGGGGTGTGTGACTACTCGAAATTCATCCTCAGGCCCCCAACATTATCCTAAGATCCACTTTTAGGGTCAAAAAACGACTTATAGACCCTCAAAATCTGATTTTTCTAATGTTAGTGGCAAAAAATGAGGAAAAATTCAAAAAAATTTGAATAATTGGAAAATTTAGAAAATTTTCCAAAGTCAAAATAAGTCAAATGGTGACATGGAAGTGCATAGGGAGGTCAAAGGATGATGTGGAAACTATGTGGGGCCCACCACATAAGGTACAACTCAAGTCAAAGTCAAAAAGCAAGTCAAAGGCAGTCAAATAGTCCACATTGAGTTAAAGAAGGAAATTTGAAATATTACGTAAGCTCAATTTTTTATTTAATATTAAATCATATGTTAAAAGTGCAAGGCATATAAGGTTAAGCCTTAAATAAAGTGAGGACCCCAACTCAATATGGCCTACGCATAAATCAACAAAGGAAAAGGAATTATGCACATGCCAAATAGAAACTCCACGCTAAACTGATTTAGATCCACACAGGCCACTAGATTTTAGCTCCACGCAGCAGCTGATTTGAAGAGTGTTTGATGATAGGAGATAACTCTATCACTTGTATGCAACAACTTCACTCCATCTCCACGCAAATTTGATTTTCTCGAACACTGATTACTCTTGTCAGCTTCCACACAGTCACATAGCAATCACACGGCAGTCCACAAAGAGTATGAACAACAGTTTGATAGAGGTGGCAGCCAACACACATTTTTGAGGGAGTTTGTCTACAACAGTCTACAGTTAAGTCTACACTTGACCAGTAGTTAGGAATACGCATATCAAATTTGAATACATTTGATGGACAATCAAGGAGATAAGGCTGCCACCTACAGATGTTCTACAACAATCTACAGCCACTTGAAAATTCATTTTTTGCATTGGAATTATCTTCACCTCTCCACTTGTCATGAGGTTCCTCATTGAGATCTTCACCAAGTTTTGTATAAATTGAGCCTTGGGCTCTCATTGTAATCATGGTTTGAAACTTGTGCTTATTGTTACTATGCTGAAATTGTTATTGAGCTAAATAAAGGAAAGTCTTTGGGGTTACTAGCTTCTTTTGTGGTGCATTCTTTGGTTGATGAGGTATACTTATTTCATTTGATGTTGTTATTCATTTGATTTTACATTGCAATCTAGTTGGTTATTTTTGTGCATTTGCCTGAAGGCATTATTGTCTAGGGAGGGGAGATTTGTAGCTATCTCAGATCTCCTTTCGACTTGGTATATTTTGTGCTCTTGTTGTAGCTTGTTATTTTCAGTTGAATGACAAGCTCAACGTGGCCTCTATATCCCAAGTTTCTTTTGCACTAACAATTGGTTTGCAGAGATTTATGTGTTCAAAGGATAGGTTGCCAAGTCTGTTGGAGTGTGAAGACTTCTTTGGTTGGAATAAGTCAGCTCCAAGGATATCAAAGATCCCACAAACTGTTCAAGCCAACAATTTCATAAGACATCAAGAGATTTATTTAAAAGGGGGTTTCATGAGCCCTTTGCTTCTTTTCCATCTCTAAAAAAAATCATATATTTTCTTCTCTCATCTGTGCACATATTGATTTTATCTAGAATTTGAGGCTAAGTTGTTGGATTTAAATCCTAACTCTCACTCACTAAATCAACTCTTTCACGCTGATCTTAGTGAGGTAATTTGTAATATGAAGTGTATTTTATAATTGCATTGAGTTTCTAACTTTTTCCTTCTCATGCATGTGATTTCCTCTCACATATATAAGCACTATTTCTTTTGCATGTTAACTCTTTTGCTTGCTTGCCTATAGGTTGTCTTCGAGGCAATCCAAGTTTGAAGAAATGGAGCTAAAGCATAAGCTAAGGAACACTTTTCCATTTGGAACCTCAAGTCCAAGTTCCTCCTTATCACTTCACCTCTTCTTCTAAAGCCTCATTCTTTTGAGGAATTGTAACCACCATTCACCTCAAGGCTTTAGGCCTTTACTTTGTAACATCTCACAAGTAAATCTTTAAAATCTTGCACTTGTAACTTTGGGAAACAGTAAGTTTAAAGCACATATTGTAAGTTCTTCCCAAGCCCTTCGTTTCTATAAGAGGACCTCACTTTCAATAATAAAAATCTGATTTCTTGAGGGAGCTTGGGAATTTCCCATGGTATCCCACCTCCTCATTTAGAGGGAGGAAATCTTCTTGAATGGTTAACTTTCTTTTGTCTAGTTTCCATTTGAGTTGTTGATACATGTTTTATGGAGCTTCATTGCTAGTTTATGTCATATTGGGCTAAGCACAAATCTTGATCACAAATATCATTGTTATATCTCTATTGGAAGCACATTGTCATTAACATATCTCATTGGAAGCATTTCACCCACATTTAGGCATTTCACTTTGCATACTAAATTAGACTTGCATCTCTAAAAAATTACCTCCAACTTAAGTTGGTTGCATAGACATTAAGGACCCTCCACCCCTATTGACTCCTCACTGTGAGATCTGGATTTCAGACGAGGGTGAGGTCTGGGGACAGGAGTTAAATTGAAAATTGTTTTAGAATTTTATTAATAAAATAAACCAAGAGCACCTTTACATCACAATTTACAACTTTACTCGCAATTTTGCTATCTCATGTACTTGTTACTTTGGTGGTTATTTAGCTCATGAATATTTTATGTCATTATCCTTTGTTACTTGAGCACTCTCTTACAAGTACTTTTTCATTCATTGCAAGTGATGCTTATATGTTTATCTTGGTCTAACACTTCCTTTGCGGGATTATTGTCATTGTATCTTGAATTTCATTTTTGAGCAAGCACTTGTCATTTACTTTAAAGCACTGGTCTATATTTTGAACACATCATTGAATATTGCTCATATACTTATATGCTTGTTTACATCTTGGAATTGAGTCATCTTTGATAAGTAATTCCTTCTAATCAATTCTCCTAGAAACCTCACATCTTTTAACTTAGTTTTCCATTTAGGAACCACCCCCCATAGCTAACCTAGGAGATGGCTTAAACAGAGAGAGTCGGACTTAGTGTGACAGCCCCTTCTCTAAGTTCCTTTCCACCAACCACACCTTGTGGGGTTAAAGGCTTTTTCCCGCTAACTTGTAGGTAGGTGTAGGCGGCAAGTGATAACAAGTCCCATTGTCTACTACATTTGAATCTATAGGCATCAACATGAATATCTTATGAAACTTTTCTTATGAAGGAAAAGACTCAGCTAAAGGGAAATTTGTTGTGGAAGAATACCTCCCTTGCTAAGAGGGAGTGTTGATTTTTGTAGCATCAGGAGGTATTCTTGCATGCCTAGGAGCCATCCAAATCAGCAAAAAGAAATTATAAATATTCGAAGAAAATTTAATTTTTATATTAGTTTATGTAGGCTCCAAAAAGCCTAAGTTGGCCCCACCATTAGAGGTGACCCTTGGCCAAAAGGGCACTTATTTGATTGTTGAGAAATGTGACTAGTATTGGTCTTCATAATTGTATGAGTCATAATGTAATGTATTTGTCAAAAAGAAAGAAAAGAAAAATTATTTATAAGCATGGGTTTCATGCTTTATTTATTTTATTTCTAGGTCAAAGCACCCATTGAGTGCTTCTAGGGTTTATGTCATAAGTCATTGTCCATGTCATTTTGTCCTAGACCCTTATTGGGCTCATTATGTCAAAGAAGAAAGTTATTATTATATAAAAAGAGTCATTTGTCACTCCTCCAGCGAGTCATTCTGCCCTTCAGTCAAGTCGGCCTCATTGAAGGAATTCAACCGCACGAGATGACTATAAAAGCAACGCTACTCGACCTCATTTGGACATTCAATCATGCAAGTTTCGATTTGCAATTGTAGGAGTGTTGATTTTTGGGTAGCATCGGATGTGCTCTAGCTCCGAAACGTTGTGGAGGGGCTAGAACACATGAGATCTCCAAGACCCGGAAATCGTTTGGAGAAATTCCCCCCAGAGTTCAAGTTATTAAAATAATTAATTATTTTTAATGGAGCCTAAGTTAAAACTTGGGGAATTAAAATAATTAAAGTGAATTAATTGAAATGTGGGTAAGAAAGTTCTAAGTGACAAGGATCAAGTTTGTTTTAATCTTGGTCGTTGATTAAGAATTAGATCACGGTCGTTGATTTATCAACAGGAAAAGTATAAAGGAAGGCTTGAGGGTCATTTGGAGAACACACACAGTGGATGAATCTGGAGATCGAACTCTTCTGACGGAGCAGTGCTCGGACGAAGATAAAATTTGAGTGATTTAGCAGCAATGAGGGGCAGTTCGGCAGAGGGACTTCAGTCCAAGGCCGAGAATACAATGGCGGAGAGGCAGAGCAACACCAGAGAGAGTGACACGGGCCCAGAAGGGTGACGCAGGCCCAGTAGGGTGACGGAAAGCCCAAAGGGGCAGCGCTGGGGTTTCTGTGGGGCAGATTGGGCAGAAATTCAACAGATCGTTTTTTGAGCCGAGAAGGCTCACGAGGAGGGTGAGGCAGCTCCTGGAGGGGGTGACGCAGTCTCAGCGCAGAGCTTACTGCATCCATCGCTGCGTAGCACTGGGTACAACGCAATCACCTGTGGGGTTTCTTCATTCTGCTGCTGGATCAACCCAAATATATGTCTCTGAATAGAGGTATTCCTGTAGGACTTTTCTCTGTTGGGTGAGTCGGATTTGGCACCCTAGATTGTATTCAGAAATCTACTTAATAATAAAACCCTCAGATTTGTTGCACCGGTTTTCCCGCATTGGGTTTTTCCGGGGACATTAGTCCAAAAATAAGTGTGTCCTTTGTGTGATTGTCTCATTTATTTTTTGAGTTTTTGATCTGTATATTGGTGTAGGCTGCAGTGTATTAGTATTTGTATTAGAATTTACTGAATAATTCCATAAATAACTTTTTAAATGAAGACAAGTAGGTACTGCAATAGGATTTATGTTTATTAGATTAATAAATTTTCACATGGTATCAGAGCGATTGCAGATCAAGAAGGACTAAAGAGATCAATGAAAGGACAGAAGAAAGTCTGCAGTAGGAAAGCAGTTGTCCCGAGAGATAGCATTGTCCTAGGTCGGAGAGGCAAAGGAAGGGTGATGCAGTCACCTGGGAAGGCTCACGCAGAACCTGCGTCAGCCTGCTAGGGTGACGATGTAGCTACAGAAGGCAGCGCAGTGCTTGTGGGTTAGCACAGAGGTTGTTGAGCCTCAATTTTCCGAATTGTCGTGGCTGGAGGTGCAGTACAGTTTCTTTCTGAAGTTGCTAGTGGGGCATTGATTTTGTTGGTGCAGAACAGTGTCTAGTGGGGCAGAAGCAAAGTAGAGGGAAACACTTCCTCAGAAGATTTCTTGCCAAGAACTCTAGATCCAATGTTGAGCAGCAACAAAGAGAGATCAAAGAGGGGTGATTCGACATTGGTTGGCAAAAGGATTTGCGTGAAGGAAATCGAAATTCAGAGGGAGCTCATTCTTTAGAGGGTTTCTAGCACCAATGTAATCCAAATCCGAGTTTTGTTGGGGCAATAGCAAAAGAGGGAAAAAGGAACTTGCTCAACATCTAGTTGAGAAAAGATGGCCATAAATGGACTGAGGGATCAATACAGGTTGGATGGAGCCTCCAACTTTGTCATCTGGAAGGCCAAGATCCTAGCAGTTTTGGATGAGCATCGCATCAAGAATTATGCCTTGAACGCAGTTGTTGTTCCAATTGATGTTGACCCTTTTAAGAAGTATGAAGAGGCTCAAGCGAAGGCAAAGCACATGATCATGGACGGTATCAAGGATCATGTGATCCCACATTGTAATATTCCCAATTAGCTTTGCTAATTGGAATATTGCATTTTTGTGTTATTTTGCTGCTTTAGATAGGAATAATAAATAAAGTGAGAAATAAGAGGGATCACCTCACTTTAGTCACCTCACTTTATAATAAAGTGTTCTTTTTCCTAGTAGCTTGACGTTGTAACTTAGAGAGGGGGCCTTGGGGGTCCACGTGGATATGATGGGGGAGGCATCAGGCTAACCCAAGGTAAACTGCGCAGATCCAGGGAGAGTTAAGTTTTGGAGGGAGTTTGATGTTATAAAAAGGAGAGGCTCTCACCTCATTTGATCATTCATGATTTGATATTCTTATTGATAGCTGGACTTTGTCTGCTTCAGCACGCCGGTTGTTTAGTCGGTCTGCAGCACTGTTTAGTGCACGAGTGTCCCCGGTCGGAGATCTCACCCTTAGCCTCGGGGGACTTCGAGTGCCTGCCCTGGTAAGGTTTTTCTGGTTTCACCCTTAGCTTCGGGGGACTTCGAGTGCCCGCCCTAGTAAGGTTTGTCCTGAGTACGCACCGTTCCGGCGGTCGAAGCCGGCGACAGTTACGAGGGTATGTCGAGGGAGGAGAAACCCTCTTGTGGTGCGCGAGAGGAAAGAAGGGAGGAAGGACGGCTGATTCTTGAAGGAGAAGAACATTTGTCTCATGCGGAAGGAGGACGGTTTGTGCCTTTCGGGGAGGGACGGCGTGTCCCGGGGACGCGGTTCGATGCAGCGAGAGAAAACGGCTTTGTTTTGGGGAGCGAGAAGGGGCCTTTGTCTAGCCTAGAGTGAGAGACGCTGTCCATTGCAGGTAAGGGTTGAAGGGACGAAGGTTTGTTGCTAGATCCGGTTGTGGGGAAGGATAGATCTTTTACCCAGATCTAGTCTTGTATGTTGCGGATCTAGTATTGTATGTTGCGGATCTGGAGGTTTAGCACTAGATCGGTGGAGGTGACGGATACGAAGATATTGATAGATGCTTGAGATCTGAAGGAATAACACGAGATCTAGCCCTAGAGTACGTAGATGCGAGAGATAGTTCCAAATCTAGTATAGATGCGAGGGTTTGGCATCGAGATCGTCTTTGAAGGAGACGCGGTCCGAGGAAGGGAAGGACGAGGGTCTGGTGGAAGCTTCGGATCCATCGGGGAGACGCGGTTCGGAGCGAGCTATTGTGAGAGGGCTCGTCGGCGTTTCAGAGCGATGCAGCAACGGGTTCATGCGCGTACGGAAGGGATTGAGGCCTTGTGCTTCACCTGCTGTGTTTGTCACTAGCGAGAAACGCGTTTTCCGGTAGAGGTTTGCGATTGGAGATCGACCCCCGATGCCCGACTGAGTTCATCTCCCGGAAGCGGGCGGGGCCATCCTTGTTGCATCCCATTTTCTTGTATGGGAGGGTCAGCACTTGCCTAGGGCAAGGATAGGTGCACTGATTCTGATTTATTTGTACTTCTCTCTATGTACTTTCTGATTAATAAAATGGCTCAGTTTCTGGTATTAGATGTGTCATGATTCAGTGATCTGGTTCAGCATTGCATTTTCTATATCTGTCTGGCATATTTCTGTTATATTACTGGTTATTCCCCTTTGGGGATATTACAGTGGTATCAAAGCTTAGATCTGGCTCAGCCTGTGGTGCTAGAAATCTATGGCACCTAGGGGTCGCCCCACTCTCCTCGGGGGAAGCGATTCTGATTCAGAGGCAGAACGGAGGAATCCAATGGAGGCCATATTGGCAAAGTGGACGGAGAAGTTGACTGAGAGGATGGATGCAAAGATGGATGCATTCATGCAGGAGGTAACTAAGAAGGTTGAAGGGACGCAGAAAGAGCCCCTTAGAGTCTTTCAGGTAGGGGAAGGATCGGGAGCGTCTAGTTGCATACCAGATGCTATTCCCATTGGGACAGCGCAGAAGGTCGATTCCATGGACACGCGACCTACCATGCCTACTTTCCCGGCAGAGGAAGTGGAGCAAACGGCATCAAGAGATGAGGGTCCCGATCTTCATGCAGTTTGGTTTGCAGATTGGCGAAGCCTGGGGCAGGAATTCATGGATGCTCTCCCTTTTAATCAATATCTGCAGTTCCGAAGCGGCAGTAAGCCTCATGATCGAAATAAGGGACGGGGTTCCCACCATGACAGTAACCGTGCAGCCAGCAAATTTCATTTGCCGATGTTTGATGGGTCACCAAAGACCACAGCCAGGTCTTGGGTGGAGAAACTAGACCTCTATTTTCAGCTTAACCAGATGCCAGAGAAGGAGGCCATTAAGATGGTTGCACTACATCTAGAGGGTGAGGCCCAGAACTGGTGGTTTCATGGGTTGACAACACTGGGGCATTCCACAGTGACTACATATGCTGAGTTCACCAGGAGGGTGGTGAAACGTTTTGATCAGAAGGACCCGGATCAGCCTTTCCTCGAGCTGACCAAGCTCAAGCAGACAGGTAGTGCAGAGGCATACATCTCAGACTTTTTGAGGGTTTCAGTGATGGTACCTGACATATCAGCGGCTCGGTTGATCACGATGTTTTTGGACGGGCTGTCAGAACCACTTCGTGGTCTAGTCCGGTCAAACAAACCGGCTACACTTCAGGATGCTATCAGCAGGGCCCGTGACCTACAAGATGTCTTGCCTAGGACCCGGCCACCTTATCCCCAGAGACAGGCTTTCCAGCCTAAGGGTAAGGACACGAGGGTTCCGCCTCCCAAGGCGAATCCCGGACGAGGACAGTATGATGATGAGGCTAGGAGAGAGGTGAGACGGAAGCGATTGTGCTTCACCTGCCAGGAGCCATGGGCACCAGGACACAAGTGCACAGCAGGGAAGGCACATTTCATAGAGGTCTTCTCCGAGGGCAGTGGAGAAGAGGATGAGTTGGATGATGAGGAGGCTGGAGAGTGTTATGCAGCACAGAGTGCTTTACCACCTCCGCCACCCGATGCAGGAGAGGCATCATTTGCACCTACTGGGGGAGCTCTAGCAGCATTACGAGGAGTCCCCAAGTATCTGACATTGCGCGTACGTGGGACAGTGCGGGGACAGCGTGTCTCAGTTCTAGTTGACAGTGGGGCCACCCACAATTTCATCGATGCCCAGATGGTCGCACGGAGAGGCATACCCACGGAGAGCTTTGATGGGTTGTCGGTTTTGGTTCCAGGAGATCAGACCATGGCTTGTGCTCGATATGTACCAGAGTTATCAGTGACGATGGGCACCTATACTTTGACTGATCACTTCTTTGTGGTGGACATGCCGGACACCAATGTGATATTGGGAGTGCAGTGGCTTATCACTCTGGGAAAGGTCACAACAGATTGGAAAGCCTTGGAAATGGAGTGGGATGATCCCAAGACGGGGAGGCATGAGAAGATCAGAGGCCAGAACACATATCCGCCCCAGACAGTATCAGCACACAGCATGGATGCGACATTCCGCAGAGGAGACATAGAGTGGGCAGTCGAGCTGCGGGCTTCAGAGATAGTAGATACAGGTAGGGCGGTGCACCCTGATCTACAAACTCTTCTCGACAGGTATGCAGTAGTTTTTGGAGACATTCCACCAGGACAGCCACCTGATCGGGGGTTTGAGCACACGATCGAGTTGGAGCAGGGGATACAGGCAGTGATCACCACCCCTTATCGGCATCCCAAGGCCTATCGGGATGAGATAGAACGGGCCATTCAGGAGCTGCTGGCCCTTGGACACATTCGACCCAGCACCAGTCCTTTCGCTTCTTCAGTAGTGCTGGTGAAGAAGAAGGATGGCACATTACGCATGTGCATTGATTACAGAGCTCTGAACAAAAAGACTTTGAAAAACAGGTACCCCATTCCCAGGATCGATGAGTTGATGGACGAGTTGAGAGGAGCACGATTCTTCTCAAAGATTGATTTGAGGTCCGGGTACCATCAGATACGCATGAGGGAACAGGACATTCCCAAAACTGCTTTCAGGTGTCATTATGGGCACTTTGAGTTTCTGGTCATGCCATTTGGGCTGACCAATGCACCTGCCACTTTTCAGTCTTGCATGAACCATATCTTCAGGGATCATCTGAGGAAGTTCGTGCTAGTTTTCTTTGATGATATTCTCATATACAGCAGGACCTGGGAGGAGCACCTCCAGCACATTGAGACGGTTTTGCGCATTTTGGAGGAGCAGCAGTTCTTTGCCAAACTCTCCAAGTGTGAGTTTGGGTTGACAGAGATGTTGTATTTGGGACACATCATAGGAGTGGACGGAGTGCGAGTCCATGACGAGAAGATCCGGGCTATCAGGGACTGGCCCGAGCCGCGGAATGTGACAGAGTGTAGAGGGTTCATTGGTATCTGTACTTACTACAGGAAGTTCGTCAAGGGCTTCTCACAGCTTGCTGCACCCCTCACAGAGCTGACGAGGAAGGGGGCATTCAGTTGGACGGATACCGCCCAGCGAGCTTTTGATAAGCTCAAGGAGGTGATGAGTAGTTGTCCGGTACTGGCATTGCCCGATTTCACTCAGCCCTTTGTCCTGGAGTGCGATGCATCAGGGGAAGGGATTGGAGCAGTTTTGATGCAGGAGGGTCATCCGATTGCGTTCGAGAGCCGGAAGCTCCTTCCACATGAGAGACTTTATCCCATCTATGATAAGGAGATGTTGGCCATCATGCATGCATTGGCCAAAGTCCGGCAGTACTTGGTAGGCGGCAGATTCAGAGTCAGGACAGATCATAACAGCCTGAAGTACTTTCTGGAGCAGAAGCAGTTACAGGAGAGGCAGCAGAAGTGGATCAGCAAGATCCAGGCTTATGATTTTGACATAGAGTATGTCAAAGGGAAGAACAATGTGGTAGCAGATGCCCTTTCCCGTAGACCAGCCACATTATCCCTCATGAGCTTGGACGCTGATTGGAAGGCTCGACTACTGGTTGAGTATTCCAAGGATAGATTTGCATGCGAGGTGTTGGATAAACAAGTAGTAGATAGCAGATACAGGGTGGCAGATGAGGTCATCTATTACAGGGATCGGATCTTCTTGACTGAGGGATCTCAGCTCAAGGAGAAGATACTCCATGCCTCTCATGATTCACCATTGGCGGGCCATCAGGGGTTCACCAAGATGTACAGGGCCATTCGGGAGAGATTTGCATGGAAGGGCCTCAAGGAGGACGTACTCCAGCATGTCAGGGAGTGCGAGGTTTGCCAGCGGAACAAAGGGGAGATGAACCATCCCGCAGGATTGTTACAGCCGCTTCCCATTCCTGAGGGGAAGTGGGAGAGTGTCTCGATGGACTTCATCACGGGTTTGCCCACAGTGCAGGGCAAGGACTGCATCTTCGTAGTAGTTGGCCGGCTAACGAAGTATGCTCACTTCTTTGCCATTTCGGCACACTACACAGCAGCACAGGTGGCAGAGTTGTTTTTCCGGGAGGTTTTCAGATTGCATGGTCTACCCAAGACCATTGTTAGTGACAGGGACAGCCGCTTTATGGGTGGATTTTGGCAGGAACTCTTTCGACTAGTAGGGACTGAGTTGACACCGAGCACCAGCTATCATCCCCAGACGGACGGGCAGACAGAGATAGTTAACAAGTGGCTGGAGGGCTACTTGCGTAACTACGTCAGTGGGCAGCAGCGAGCATGGCTGAAATGGCTACATCTGGGTGAGTACTGCTACAACACAACCCATCATATGTCTATCGGCATGACACCGTTTTATGCGTTGTATGGATATCATTCCTTGTCTTTTGTGGATGTGATGTTTGGGGTTAGCAGGGCTCCACGAGCCAAACTATGGATCCAAGAGAGCCAAGACATCCTTCGGACTCTCAAGGACAACATAGCCACCGCACAAAATCAGCAGAAATTATATGCAGACAGGGACCGAGTGGAGAGACACTTTGAGGTAGGGGATTTGGTCTACCTGCGGTTACAGCCATACCGCCAGTCTTCACTCAAACAGAAGGGGGCAGAGAAGCTTAAGCCTCGTTTGTATGGACCATACGGGGTGATTCGTAGGATCGGACAGGTTGCATATGAGTTGGAGTTGCCCCAAGGCAGCCGGATTCATAACATTTTCCATGTATCATGCCTGAAGAAGGCACTGGGCCAGCATGTGACAGTCACCGGGGAGCTACCTCCGACAGATGATGAGGGGCACTTGGTATTACAACCAGAGGCCATTATTGACACCAGGGAGAGACAGCTGCGTAGCAGGAAGATCAGAGAGTTCCTGGTGAGATGGAAGAATCTGCCAGATGAGGATGCCACTTGGGAGGATGAGAAGATCTTGCAGCATCCCTCACTTCAGTTGCTTGAGGACAAGCAACGTTTGGCCGGGGGAGACTGTAATATTCCCAATTAGCTTTGCTAATTGGAATATTGCATTTTTGTGTTATTTTGCTGCTTTAGATAGGAATAATAAATAAAGTGAGAAATAAGAGGGATCACCTCACTTTAGTCACCTCACTTTATAATAAAGTGTTCTTTTTCCTAGTAGCTTGACGTTGTAACTTAGAGAGGGGGCCTTGGGGGTCCACGTGGATATGATGGAGGAGACATAAGGTTAACCCAAGGTAAACTGCGCAGATCCAGGATGAGTTGAGTTTTGGAGGGAGATTGGTGTTATAAAAGGAGAGGCTCTCACCTCATTTGATCATTCATGATTTGATATTCTTATTGATAGCTGGACTCTTGTCTGCTTCAGCACGCCGGTTGTTTAGTCGGTCTGCAGCATTGTTTAGTGCACGAGTGTCTCCGGTCGGAGATCTCACCCTTAGCCTCGGGGGACTTCGAGTGCCTGCCCTGGTAAGGTTTTTCTGGTTTCACCCTTAGCTTCGGGGGACTTCGAGTGCCCGCCCTAGTGAGGTTTGTTCTGAGTACACTTTTCAGTTCCAACAGTGAAGCAGCAGCAATTTCTGAAGTATATCTGAGGAGGAGGAAGCCCTCTTGTGGCTGCGCAGAGGAAGAGGAGGAAGGACGCTGATTCTTGAAGGAGAAGGACGCTGTCTCATCTGGAAGGAGGACGCTGTGCCTATCAGGAGAGGAGGACGCTGTCCAAGGAGGACGCAGTTCCAGTCTGGCAAAGAAAACGCTGTTTGGGGAGCAGAAGGACGCTGTCTAGCCCTAGAGTGAGGACGTTGTCCATTTCTGGAGGTAAGGGTTGCAGATCTGAAGGTTTATTGCTAGATCCAGTTGTGGGAAGGATAGATCTTGCAGATCTAGTCTTGTATGTTGTAGATCTAGTATTGTATGTTGCAGATCTGGAGGTTTAGTACTAGATCCAGCTGGAGGAGTGACAGATCTGAGGAGATATTGATAGATCTAGCCCAGATCTGAAGGAATAACACCAGATCTAGCCCTAGAGGCTGTAGATCTGAGGAGATAGTTCCAGATCTAGTATAGATCTGAGGGCTTGGCATCAGATCTGATATTGGGGGACGCAGATCAGGAAGGGAAGGACGCAGGTCTGATTGGAGGCTTCAGATCCATCAGGAGAGACGCAGTTCTGAGGAGCAGGCTATTGTGAGAGGGGCTCATCAGCGTTTCCAGCATTCTGTAGCAGGTTCATCTGTCTGGAGGATTGAGGGCCTTGTGCTTCACCTATTTCTGCGCTGTCACTAGCAGAGACAGCGTTTTCCAGTAGAGAGGGTTTGCAGTTGGAGATTAGCCCCAGTACCAGCACAGTTCATCTCCAGAGCAGCTAGGACGCTGTCCTTATTGCAGCCATTTTCTTGTATGGGAGGGTCATCACTTGCCTAGGGCAAGGATAGGTGCACTGATTCTGATTTATTTGTACTTCTCTCTATGTACTTTCTGATTAATAAAATGGCTCAGTTTCTGGTATTACATGTGTCATGATTCAGTGATCTGGTTCAGCATTGCATTTTCTATATCTGTCTGGCATATTTCTGTTATATTACTGGTTATTCCCCTTTGGGGATATTACACACATATTGCTGAGAAGGACACAGCAAGGAAAATGTGGACGTCCTTGACCACTTTGTACCAGGGAACTTTCATCCAGCGGAAGATGTTGCTTGAGAATCAGTTGAGATTGTTTCAGATGCAGAAGGGAGAGGAAATTGACCCCTTCCTTATCAAATTACAAGCGATCCGAGATCAGCTAGCTTCCGTAGGGGCTACACCGGATGGTGGACTTATGGTCAGGACTGCCTTGAATGTAGTCACTGAAGATTGGGAAACCTTTGTCCAAGGTATTTTGGGTAGGGCCGCTCTTCCAAGCTAGGAGGAGATGTGGGCAGCTCTTCGACAAGAAGAGATCAAACAGTGGACCAAGGCAGGAAGCAGCAGCAAAGGGATCAAAGTCAAGAAGGAGAAAGAGGAAGATGCGGCTCTCGCATCTAAGGGACAGCAAGGGCAGCAGAGAAGGAAGAAAAAGGACCTCTCGAAGGTCAAATGTTTCAAGTGTGGGGAAATGGGACATTTCGCCACACAGAGCCCTCTGAAGAAGGGCAAAGAAGAATCTGACTCGAAGGCTGCTCCAGCTCAGGCTGATGAGGATGATGATAATGGATGCGCCATGAGTGCTCACGCACATAAGAAGTGGGGCGATATGGAGTTGTAGATTGGATCTACAGTGAAGGGGCAGGATCCTAGAGGTACCCAAACTCTTAGATAACATACGGCTATGGGAGCCCTTAATGACAGTAGCAGAATGATAGGAGTCAGATGGTGTGAGGATAATGGAGCGATAATGCAAGAGCTAGAGCGCCAAAGTCTGAAGCAGCGTAGAGCAGCAGCAACAGCGCAATGCACAGTGGTGCAGAGCAGCAGCAGCGCAGTAGCATCAAAGGGTCAACGCAAATTAGCAGAGCAAAGGAAGCTTCACCATCGAGGTGCATCCAAATTGACTAGTATGTCATGTTTTGGAATGTTTTTCAGTTACTCAACTCTCAGCAACTGATTTGCAGTGCAACAGTTAGCAGTGGCAGTGCTATGGGCAGCAAGATGATGTAGCATATTGAAAGGGAGTTGCAGTACAGATGTAGCAATGTCAATCGCAGTGACATGGGCAGCAATACAGATAGCAGCAACGCAGTGGATGAGGGGCAGTAGTCGAGCATCAGCAGCGCAGAGGACCGATGTCATGGATCAAGGTGATGCTTCTGGTGAGAAGTATTACTAGAGCACATTCCTCGCTAAGAGGGAGCGTTGATTTTTGGGTAGCATCGGATGTGCTCTAGCTCCGAAACTTTGTGGAGGGGCTAGAACACATGAGATCTCCAAGACCCGGAAATCGTTTGGAGAAATTCCACCCGGAGTTCAAGTTATTCAAATGATTAATTATTTTTAATGTAGCATAAGTTAAAACTTAGGGAATTAAAATAATTAAAGTGAATTCATTTAAATGTGGATGAGAAAGTTCTAAGTGACGAGGACCAAGTTTGTTTTAATCTTAGCCGTTGATTAAGGATTAGATCACGGTCGTTGATTTCTCAACAAGAAAAGTATAAAGGAAGGCTTGAAGGTCAGTTGGAGAACACACACAGTGGATGAATTTGGAGATCAAATTCTTCTGACGGAGTAGTGCCCGAACGAAGATAAGATCTGAGTGATTCAGTAGCAGTGAGGGGCATTTCGGTAGCGGGACTTCAATCCAAGGCCAAGAATAAAATTGCAGAGAGGCAAAGCAGCACCAGGAGAGACAACGTAGTACCAGAGAGGGCGACGCGGGCCCAGAAGGGTGATGCAGGCCCAGTAGGGTGACGCAGAGCCAGAAGAGGCGGTGTTGGGGTTTCTGTGGGGCAGATCGGGCAAAAATTCAGCAGATCGATTTATGAGCCGAGAAGGCTCACGAGGAGGGTGGCGTAGCTCCTAGAAGGGGTGATGCAGTCTCAGCGCAGAGCTTGTTGCAACCATCGTTGCGCAGCACTGGGACAGCGCAGTCACCTGAGGGTTTCTTCATTCTGCTGTTAGATCAGTCGAAATATCTGTCTCCGAATAGAGGTACTCCTGCCGGAATTTTCTCTATTGGGTGAGCCGGATTTGGCACCCTAGATAGTATATAGAAATCTACATAATAATAAAACCCTCAGATCTACTACACCGGTTTTCCCGCATTGGGTTTTTCCGGGGACATTAGTCCAAAAATAAGTGTGTCCTTTGTGTGATTGTCTCATTTATTTTTTCAATTCTTGATCTATAGATTGGTGTAGGCTGCAGTATCTTTGTATTAGAATTTATTGAATAATTGCGTAAATAACTTTTTAAATGAAGTCAACAAGTAGGTAATACAAATCAGTTTTACTGCAATAGGATTTATGTTTATTAGAGTCAGAAATTTTCACAAGGAGCAATAAAGGAGTGTGAAATACCAAGGAAAGAAGGAGAAACCCTAAAACAAAGGAGGAGCCCTAGCAAAGGATTTGAAGACAATTTTTCTCATTTTCTGCCATACGTGCGAGTTTCTGGGTTGTTGCAGAAGGACCGAAGTTGCAAGATTGCAGTAGTGCCAAAATTCTCAAGCAGAAGAGCTGAAATCTGATTTTGTTGCAGGATTGAAGTAGCTTGACTAGAGTTGACTATTGAAGTTTAACTAATCATATTGGGAGGGTGACTTGGTGGATTGGAGGAGGTCTTTTGGTCTGGTCAAAGGTCTCGGTTATCTCATTTGATTTGTTCTAAAGGAAGAGAAGAGAATTTTTGGGTTTTCCTTTAGAAGGGTGGTTTTAGCCCTGGCTAAGAGCCTATATCCTATGTTCTTGTTCTGTTGATCTTCATGTACTTATGTTTTGGTAGTTGCTTGATGATAAGAAGATAAAAGAAGATAATAAGAATCCATAGAAATCACAAGTAACTATCAAGATAAGAAAATATTTCTTCCTTTCTGATTTTCTAACAATGATCACTATAAATACACAAAAGACATCCCAATTCAAACAACCAGTCGACAATTAACATCTCATTTAAAGTAGTCACACAAGTGGACAAAGAAGAAGGGCGAAGTTCAATGCAATTTTGGTCAACAAAGATATTCGGTCTTGTGGTCAGCGTTACGAAGTCAATTTGGCCTGTGGTCAACATCCTACAATCAAATCCAAGCAGCGGATAGATTCGGTCAATTGTCAAACTTCAAATTGCAGTCAACTTTGTCCTTCTTCTTTGTCCACCTGTGCGACTACTTCAGATGAGATGTTAATTGTTGATTAGTTGATCAAATTAGGATGTCTTCTTGTGTATTTATAGTGATCAAATGCATGCCCTTTTGACCAAGGGTCAATTCTAATGGTGGGTCGGACTTAGGCTTCTTGGAGCCTGTTGTCGCTCAAATTGAATAGACCCTGCGACAACGACTCAGGTCGGGGGCTATCACTCTGATCCGCGACCTCTTTGTTCTAATTGTTTGCCAACAGCAGGCTATGGGGGGTAGTCCTTATGGAAATGAGAAGATGAAGGTCAAGTTGGAAACCAACAAGTCCGAGAGACACGATTCACTGGCCTAGCTACATGGTTAATTTTAGCAAGATTAAACGATTAAATTAGATTGAATTACGAGACCAGTGCCTTATGTAGTCAACTTCTTGCTAATTATCAATTAAATGCCAAGTAACAGGAAGCACAAACATTGCTTGAATACTTAACTATCCTATATGAAATGCAAATTCTAAAACCTAGGTGTGATGCAAGATCTTGGTTGATTTTAAATTAGATGCCTATTCTAGATGTGACCTTCCTCTTAACTGTTTTGGGATTTTTCTATAGAGTAGGTTGTGGGATGGAAGCCAACAGAAAACAAGCAAAGGCTTGAATAATGATACCTCCCCCTGTGTTCCAACCACCCGATGCCTCTGGCGTTGTAGAGACTGTGGGACGACTGCAAGGTCACCGTGTTAACCACTAAAGAGAAAGAGGGTCTAAACTCCTAAAGCTAAATTGAGAAAGGGTGGTCCTAAATGTCTATCAACGAAGCTTATGCTTGGTGGTAAATTATTAAATGAAATACTAGCTTAGGATGATATTCAAGGATTGAGAGTGTTTCTTAAGTTAACATTACTTAAGTGTTCTTTAAGTAGTTAGTTATGGTTTGATTATGCATTATGTCAATGAGTACTTGTCAATAAGCTACAATCTTAACTATAAAAAAATGTGCCAAGTTACTAAGTGTCAAGGAGATACGATAGAAACCCACATAATACAATTTTCCGACAAATACGGGATGTGACAAAATTCCATATATGAATATCTAGCCAATTCTTAACAAGATGAAAACGATTATCACCACAATATTATGTTAATCAAGGTTGTCATTGATGTCAATGCCATTGACTGAGATGTCAATAATCTTGAGATGTCTAGTTCCAGATGATGATGCCATGACTCTTGGTTGACTAGGATACCATCAATGAAGATGGCAAGGCACGAAGAAGTCAAACCACTAATGAAGGAAGCCCTAAGAAGTACTTGATCTAATTTTGCATGCACTTGATCTCATTAGGTGGTTGGAAGACTATCTTACCATCTTAGAACTTTCCTAATGATGATGCTGCACTATGACATATTACTACACTATTATTGAATACATGAAGCTATACCTATCATGATGACATGGATGTCCTACATGATGACACTATGATCCTATGATTGATAAGCCAAACAATGGAGAAGACAAACAAAGGAGAAGCCAAGCAATGAAGAAGCCATGTTATCCTATTCACTTTCTGCAAACAAAAATTAAGGACAGTCACCAAGAAAAATAAATTTGGACACCTTGGAGGCAGCCTTTCAAAATGTATCCTACACCATCTTAAAGAGGGTTTTTTCCTCTTTCTAATGAGCCCTAACTTGCCCAAAAAATCCCAGTAGTTGAAGAGAAAATGAATTTCTTAAGTTGAGAAATATATATTTTATTGCAAGCCGACCTAAGTCAACCTACATATGTCAGCTCTCACTCTCCAATAGTCACGTCCTTTCTTTAAAGGACGAAATTACTATAAATACAAGTCTGTTTTCATCATTCAAGGACCAAAAAATTTCGGTGAAAATTACAGGAAGACAAGGAACAGCAACTAAGACCGAGAAGGATTTTTAAATCACTATTTGGGTTGGATTTCAACAAGGTGACCTTACTAAAGTTTGGATTTGTGGTCAGAAGACTGAAAAAGTGCAGGAGCATTAAAAGCAGCAAACAGTGAACAGGATCTTTTGTTGGGTTAACTGTTTGGGGTTTAGCTTGTTCAGAATTCAGATTACAGTGTAGTATTAAGGCTCGGATCACTGGAACCAAACCTCATATCTGTGTTACAATTACAACCCTGTATTAAGGCACGAATCCATGTAATAGAGCCTAAGAACAGAGCTCGGATTTACTTCTGTGGGTATATCTGTGATACAACAGTGCTACTGTGGATGACAAGAAGGGTTATACTTATTTCAGTCATCCTTAAAAGAGCTCTAGAAAGGTTCGGATATCAGAAACAGTGACAAATTGGAAAACTCAAAACATTAAGACAGTCTTGTAGAGAGCTCGGTTGAAGAACTAACTTGTAATGGTGTGAAGAAAGTTTCTGGTCATCAGTGAAGGAGATAGCTACAGCACTGAGAATAACATACAGTTCACCACTTTATGGGTTCATTAATTTAGTGACTATGGTGGCATCATCAAGCTTACTGTGAGGGCATATGCAGTCAACCTTGAAGTGAAGATTACGAACCTTGACAGTGTTTGGAACCTCAAGACAAAAGAAAAATGAAGTTTGTTGATGACAGTTTGAAGATATCCTTGTAGCATATACACTGAAGCAGTCTTGGAGTAAATCTAGAAGCATTTATTAAGATGAGTCTTCTTTAGCATTACTTGGAGCATTGATTGAAGACTTGTTGGAGTTTTCATTGGAGAACTTTTGGAAACATATTGAAGCATCCTTGAAGCAGAGGTGTTGAGGTACATTAAAGGATCCTTAGAAGAATCATTTGGTGCAGACTTTGCGGCTTAGTGCAGTTTATTGTAGACACATTGTTGAGAAGCCCTAGCTGTCCTTGGAGTTAATCTTGGAGATGCATTAGTCATCATGAAGTAACCTTGGAGATCTTTCTTGGGTACGATGAAGAGCAATGGTCACACCTTCTAAGAGATCAAGGTTGTCATTGATGACATGATGTGTAGACTATAGTGAAGGTAAGCTGAAGATTGTCAGGGTTCGTTGAAGAATACATTGGGAGCCGTAAAGTATAACCAAATATATCTTGATAAAGTGAAGCAAGAGGTTGGAGCCTCATAGAGACAAGGTCGGTGCCTTGGAAGATAGGGTTGGAGCCCTAGAGGATAGGAGTCCTCAAGAGACTAGGTTGGAGCCTGTACCAGATATAGAGTTGGAGCCCTAGAGGATAGGAGTCCTCAAGAAACCAAGTCGGAGCCTGTCCCAGAGATAGGGTTGGAGCCCTTGAGGTTGGTGCCTCAGAATTGACAAGATTGGAGCCTTGGAAGTTCAAGTCGGTGCTTGGCATATACAGGTTGGAGCCTAGGAGATTGAAGATCAGTGTCTTCATCTAGGGTTGGAGCCCTTGAGGTTGGTGCCTCAGAATTGACAAGGTTGGAGCCTTGGAAGTCCAAGTCGTTTCTTGGCAAATACAGGTTGGAGCCTGGCAGATTGAAGATCGGTGTCTTCCTCTAGGGTTGGAGCCCTACATATATTGTACTTGATTTATTGTAAAGAAGAAATTAATAAAAGCATTTATTCTTATTGTTCATTTTGTGTTCTAAATATAAGTGATCTAACTGGTAAAAATAACAATTGAAAAGAAATATTGATTCACCCCCCTCTCAGTATTTCCAACAATTGGTATTGGAGCAAGAACCTTCACTCAAAGCTTAACAGCTTGAAGGTTGTTCATTAGAACACAAATGGCAAAGCCAAGGAAGAAAGTCTCCAATCCTCCTAAAAATGTGTCTTCCTCAACCATTGAAATTGAAGTAAATCAATTTGCGAAGGCTCCATGTTTCAATGGAAATTTTGATATATGGGTGGCAAGAATGAGGAATTTCTTAAAGACTCAAGGAATTGAAGTTTGGAAATCAGTGATTACTAATGACACGATGGACGAAGAGTCCAAGGAGTACAATACAAGATCAATGAAGGCAATTTTGAATGGGTTACCAAATTCTGTGAAGGCCAATTTTGAAAAATGTTCGTCAGCAAAAGTCGTATGGGACAAACTTCATGATCTTCACTCAAAAGGAGCGTTGACAATGATCTCTAGTCAAGAAGATGATGGAAAACAAGAAAGAAGTCCAGAATCCGTCAAGGAAGCTGAAGATAAGAGAGATGACAACAAGGCTAAAGAAGACCTAGAAGATGAAGAGAACAAAGAAGACTTTGAAGAAGATCTCCTGAATAAACTTATGGCTTCCATGGAAGAGATTAACGGTTTGAAAAAGGAAAATGAGGAACTTAAGAAGAAAGCGCAAGATGGTAACCAAGACAAGACAAGGAAGGAAGTTAACTTTGTCAAGCTTCAAGTACAAGAAAGAGATGAGGAGCTAGCCAAACTTAAAGAGGAATTTCATCAAAACAAAAGAAAGTACCATGAGGAAGTCATATCTATTACAAATCAATTGGATAAGGCAAAGAAAAGGGAAGAAACTTTGTCAAGCCACCTTGAACAAAGACTTAAGAGCTTGAACAATCTTGAAGCAGAGATTGGTCAATACAAGGAAGAGGTCTCCTCTCTTAGATCTCAACTAGAAGAAGCAAGGAAACAAGCACAAGGAGCAGAGAAGGTGATGGAAACTTTGGCATTCATAGAAGGACAAGTTAATGAAGCAGAAAAGGAGAGAAACACCATGATATGCCAACTAGACGAAAAGGATGAAGAAATCTTGAAACTAAAATCAGACATCAATCTTCTCAAGGCCGAAACATGTGAAGCTACAAGAATAAAAGAAGAAATGGAGAGCAATCTAGCAAAGGAGAATGAAGAAGTCTTCATAATGAAATCAAATATCATCTCCCTTAAAATCGAAGCACATGAAGCAACAAGGATGATGGAAGAAATGAAGAAGCAACTACTTATGAAAGATGAAGATTGAGAAAAGTTGAAAGGAGAAATTGTCTTTCTTGAAAAGTTAGTTGAATTGCTGAATAAAAACTTGAAAAGCTCTCAAACCCTAGATGAAATCCTAAGTCAGCAAAGGTCTCCCCTTGATAAATCAGGTCTTGGCTATGCAGGTGAATCCTCAAGCAAGAATGATAATACTTCAAACAACAAAGATGTGAGGAACCTATAAAGAAATGTTGATGCCCCCAGTTCCAACAAAGGCAAGGAGAAGAATCAAGACAACAACGGAAGAAATTCTACTCCAAGGAGACTTGCATATGGTGTCAAAAATAAAAAAGGCAATGAATATCATCAAAGAATCCCAAGGCAAAAAGAATTCAAAAGTACTTCAAGGAACACTTCATCTCCCAGGTACCAAAGTATATTTCTTGGATATTTATATTCTTGCACAAACTTTGGGCACGTCGCAAAATATTGTAGGGCATATCACAAAGACAAATATAATGGTCCCCGTCAATCTCCTCAAAGCAATTTTGCAAGAAGAAGTCATGATTTCTTATTCATGAACAAGATAGAGAGCTTCAATTTCCATACCATTGGACATATGGCACATGATTGTAACTTGATTTAGACCCTTGCACAAGCTATAACCATGCCAGAGAAGAATGTTACACAAGTATGGAGAAGGAAACAAGTTGAATCTGGAAGTCTCTTGAACACTCTAGCGAACAACACATGTTGTTGACTAGATGAAGTCAACCTTGATATTCCAAGTATTTGATGGTGAGACTCTGCCAAAAAGTGACCATACAGTTAGGGGGAGATTTGTGATTCTTGAGCTTATGATTCTTAAGCATTCTTGTAGAAGCTATCCGTGAATGGGCCCTATGAAATGCTTGATGAGTCACACATGGACAATCATCCTTTGATAGATCATCTCTTGCGAACAACTCCATTGAAGAAATGTAGACACATGTATCATGGACCTCATTGCCAGAAAGAAGAGCACCATGACAAGGGAACTAACATACCCATGAAGAACTACTATTGATGATGAAAAGAAGCAGTCTGACATAGGGATTACTTGGTCACCTTGTTTGCCATTGATGTCAAAGGGGGAGAGAATATTGGAAGGACAAGAATATTGCCATCAATGACAAAGGGGAAGATTGTTAATCTAGGTTGTCATTGATGTCAATGCCATTCACTGAGATGTCAATATTCCTGAGATGTCTAGTTCCAGATGATGATGCCATGACTCTTGGTTGACTAGGATACCATCAATGAAGATGGCAAGGCACGAAGAAGTCAAACCACTAATGAAGGAAGCCCTAAGAAGTACTTGATCTAATGTGGCATGCACTTGATCTCATTAGGTGGTTGGAAGACTATCTTACTATCTTAGAACTTTCCTAATGATGATGCTGCACTATGACATATTATTGCACTATTATTGAATACATGATGCTATACCTATCATGATGACATGGATGTCCTACATGATGACACTATAATCCTATGATTGATAAGCCAAACAATGGAGAAGACAAACAAAGGAGAAGCCAAGCAATGAAGAAGCCATGTTGTCCTATTCACTTTGTGCAAACAAAAATTAAGGACAGTCACAAAGAAAAATAAATTTGGACACCTTGGAGGCAGCCTTTCAAAATGAATCCTACACCATCTTAAAGAGGATTTTTTCCTCTTTCTAATGAGCCCTCACCTGCCCAAAAACTCCCAGTAGTTGAAGAGAAAATGAATTTTTTAAGTTGAGAAATATATATTTCATTGCAAGCCGACCTAAGTCAACCTACATATGTCGGCTCTCACTCTCCAATAGTCACGTCCTTTCTTTAAAGGACGAAATTACTATAAATACAAGTCTGTTTTCATCATTCAAGGACAAAAAAATTTCGGCCAAAATTACAGGAAGACAAGGAACAACAACTAAGACCAAGAAGGATTTTTAAATTACTGTTTGGGTTGGATTTCAACAAGGTGACCTTACTAAAGTTTGGATTTGTGGTCAAAAGACTGAGAAAGTGCAGGAGCATTAAAAGCAGCAAACAGTGAACAGGATCTTTTGTTGGGTTAATTGTTTGGGGTTTAGCTTGTTCAGAATTCAGATTACAGCATAGTATTAAGGCTCAGATCACTGGAACCAAACCTCATATCTGTGCTACAATTACAACCCTGTATTAAGGCTCGAATCCATGTAATAGAGCCTAAGAATAGAGCTCGGATTTACTTTGTGGGAATATATGTGATACAGTAGTGCTACTGTGGATGACAAGAAGGGTTACACTTATTTCAGTCATCCTTAAAAGAGCTCTAGAAAGGTTTGGATATCGGAAACAGTGACAAATTGGAAAACTCAAAACATTAAGACAGTCTTGTAGAGAGCTCGGTTGAAGAACTAACTTATAAAGGTGTGAAGGAAGTTTCAGATCATCAGTGAAGGAGATAGCTATAGCACTGAGAATAGCATACAGTTCACCACTTTGTGGGTTCATTGATTTAGTGACTATGGTGGCATCATCAAGCTTACTGTGAGGGCATATGCAGTCAACCTTGAAGTGAAGATTACAAACCTTGACAGTGTTTGGAACCTCAAGACAAAAAAAAAATGAAGCTTGTTGATGACAGTTTGAAGATATCCTTGTAGCATACACTGAAGCAGTCTTGGAATAAATCTAGAAGAATTTATTAAGATGAGTCTTCTTTAGCATTACTTGGAGCATTGATTGAAGACTTGTTGGAGTTTTCATTGGAGAACTTTTGGAGACATATTGAAGCATCCTTGAAGCAGAGGTGTTGAGGTACATTAAAGGATCCTTAGAAGAATCATTTGGTGCAGACTTTGAGGCTTAGTGCAGTTTATTGTAGACACATTGTTGAGAAGCCCTAGCTGTCCTTGGAGTTAATCTTGGAGATGCATTAGTCATCATGAAGTAACCTTGGAGATCTTTCTTGGGTACGATGAAGAGAAATGGTGACACCTTCTAAGAGATCAAGGTTGTCATTGATGACGTGATGTGTAGACTACAGTGAAGGGTAAGCTGAAGATTGTCAGGGTTCGTTGAAGAATACATTGGGAGCCGTAAAGTATAACCAAATATATCTTGACAAAATGAAGCAAGAGGTTGGAGCCTCATAGAGACAAGGTCGGTGCCTTGGAAGATAGGGTTGGAGCCCTAGAGGATAGGAGTCCTCAAGAGACCAGGTTGGAGCCTATACCAGACATAGGGTTGGAGCCCTAGAGGATAGGAGTCCTCAAGAAACCAAGTTGGAGCCTGTACCAGAGATAGGGTTGGAGCCCTTGAGGTTGGTGCCTCAGAATTGACAAGGTTAGAGCCTTAGAAGTCCAAGTCGGTGATTGGAAAATACAGGTTGGAGCCTAGGAGATTGAAGATCAGTGTCTTCATCTAGCGTTGGAGCCCTTGAGGTTGGTGCCTCAAAATTGACAAGGTTGGAGCCTTGGAAGTCCAAGTCGATGCATGGCAAATACAGGTTGGAGCCTGGCAGATTGAAGATTGGTGTCTTCATCTAGGGTTGGAGCCCTACATATATTATACTTTATTTATTGTAAAGAAGAAATTAATAAAAGCATTTATTCTTATTGTTCATTTTGTGTTCTAAATATAAGTGATCTAACTGGCAAAAATAACAATTGAAAAGAAATACCGATTCACCCCCCTCTCAGTATTTCCAACAGGACCGTCGGTCTTGCTCGGGTATTTGCGATTTAATCCTCGCTGTCCATTTCCCTTCCTTTGGAAATCTTCTAAAGGCTTTTCTGCCTTAGTCTTTTCTCTATTTTCTTCGACTGCCACTACTCTACATCTCCGCTATCCTTCCTGAGCTTTGTTCAATACTTAAAAGCATTGATCTCTCCTGAGATTGTTCTTCTGGTTATTCATATAACCATTACACTGTCTCGAGCCTGAATACAGAACACCCTCTATATTTGCTTCTCCAAATCTCAATTTGGACTTCTTCTCGTTCTCGGCATGCACACCATTATTATTTGCACTTGTTTGTTTTCACACAGCATCAACAAATTAACTTGCGGACAGGAATCATACAGATTTTACCAGCCACTAAGTCTTATTCACTTAGAAGACTTATTCATTCATTTAAGCATTTATAAAAATTCATACCACAGTGGTTTATTACACAAAAACCAGTTTTTCTCGTTACGGATCACTCAACGCGTAAACAAGACACAACACAATCACATGAATTCAATTTCTCATTAATTAACAAATGTATAGATACATTAAAATTGCTTCCAATCAAACTTTGCACATTGTTCTTTTACATGGGCCTCATCTCTTCAGCAAAAACTTCTCAGTTCTCGGGCTTCTGCTCTCTACAGAACCCTCTCTGCTCTCAAGCTCTCTCTCTACAGGCTTACCTTTACCCAATGAAAGTCTATCCTTTAAATCTTTATCCACAGATTCCTAAATTTTAGCAACTCACTCCTATAATTAGAAACCCATACTTAACTCTATCTCTGACTCATTTACTAACTCCTCAAGTCATCCCTCCATCTCAAGGATTTGTTACATAGTTCATTATGACTAAGCTCTTTGACTAATGAGTTAACACCTATCTAGAACCTTCTAGACTAATACTTGTGAACTATGAAGTTTTTAGAAGACTTTACAATGATTATACAAAGAAAATGTCCCTCTTGGACCAATGTCAAGACCTTAGCCTTGAATTACATTACAAATTTAACTTGAGGCTAGATGCTCCTGCATCAGCACATAACCAGCACGTACCATGAATCAATGAGACAAAGACAACATGAACTGGACCCCGAAGTCTTTTATTATGATGGTCAAAAATGTTCCCAGCAGAACAGTGGCTTTACTCCAGAGCTTACAAATTACATCAGACACAACTCATCAAAAGATGAAAAATAGAAGCAAAATTCCCTCTATTTATAGAGAAAATCCTGCAAGTGGAAAATAACGGCTAGCTGGTTTGATCCCCGTAAAAATAATCTCGGTTGTCAATAAATCATTGATGATCTTTTAATCTCTGCCATCAAAAATATTTATTTTTTGAGGAATTTTCGAATTTCTCATTAAAACCATTTTTTATTAGCTCAAAATTAATTATTTTGAGCTAATTTCCTTAAAAATTTGACTTTGACTTAACCACTAAGGTCCAAGGGTCCAATTTTTTTTGAAATTTACAATATTCCCTTGGTGGGGGGGGCTCCAAAAATTAAATTTTTTTAGACCCACGAATTTTTCCACTTGGAGAATTTAATTTTTCTAACATTCTAAATTATGACTAATTAATTAAATTTTTGGCTTAGGATTTTATTTTATTTTTGCCAAAAAAATTAATTAATTGACTTATGAGGAGATTAATTATTTTTCCACCCTCAAATATTTTAGCCATGGTGTCTAAGTACGAGGGACCATGCACTAAAATATTTTTTACATAAGATTTTACAAACTCAACCCTCAAAGGGGGAATACCCGTTAGTTATAGACCCTCAACATGATTACCCAATTCTGCGACACAATATGATCGAGTAGACCAAGTGATCTGTAATAAAATAATTTAGCCAATTAGTGTAAATTATTCCCAAATCACTTTTACAATAGACTTGACTAAAACACTAGGACTCACCTAAGACTTCAACAATAAATTCCATCCTAGCTTTGGGACGACGTTGAAGGGAAAAACTATTCCGATCATTCGTGTTTAGAAACACAAATGAATCAATGCGACGAAAAACCTCCTAGGATGAAATTTGTCGCCAAAATCATGGGCTTACCTAGGTTGTTACATAATAAAACGGTCGTACTAGCATCATTTACATTATAATTTTGCAGAATGGGTTTACAATGACATAGAACAAACTGTTTGCTGATGACATTGACTTTGAAAATTTTCCTTCAAGATTTTGGATCCTGCTTCCTTGGAATGTTGAAAAAATGGGTGCAACATGTGGCTCCATATGGGGATACATTGCTTCAATGAAGCAATTTGAGAATCCAGAATCCTATATGCAAGAAAACATAATTCGATCAATTAGATATCCATTCAAAATCGAAATCATCACGCATACATAAAATATCTGCTGGAATAGAAAAAATCTACTCTAACAAACTGAAATAAAAAAAAAAACATATAACTTAAATGTGTGAAATAAAACTAACTAATGACATGAATGAAAAGGGAGTAGGGTTAGAGATATTATACAAAAGATGCCCTATGGCATCGGATGTCATCTACGTGGCACAATTTGGAACATCTGCTTGCTGACAGGTAAATCAATAGGTTTCTTATCAGATGTTCCTTGCTGAAACTTGACCCTTTTTGGTTGATGTAAATGTTCATCATTGTGTTGCATATCTTTGTCAATCTAAAACCTTCTTCTCTTTCTGTTCGGAAGATGGGAAGGGATATGAGATGAAGAGAAGTGATAAACTGGTTGGATGAATTCTTCCTTAAAATACGGTGGATGACCATGTGGCTTAATCTCTTCACCATTTTTTGGTCTCTTCGGATACTCAACATGGTATCTTCTTTCAACTTCCCTGTATAATTTGACCATACCACCTGCTGCTGCGAAAATCATGACATATGAAAGATCCATCTGAATATATCCCCCCAATTCGGCTGCAAACTTCCTGGATAGAAGCAGTCTCCATATATCTGGCACATCAATAATAGCTATATCCATGGTGATCTTGTATGGATAGTCAGCTAAGGAAACTTGTAAATCTTTGACCACACCAAGGACTTGAACCTTTCTGGAATCCATCGAGCAAATGCTATGGTAAGGTCTAGAAATACTCAAGCTCAACTGGTTCATAACCTTTTTAGTCATAAGTTATAACGTTCATTGAAGCACCGTAATCAAGCATGCAATTATGAAGCAAACGGTCATTGATATCCAAAGATAGGAAGAAAGGTTGATGATTCTCATTATTCATGTAGCAATTTAGGTCCTTTAATTTAATTTCTTTATCTTTAGGATTGTTATCAATCTTATCATATTGAAACATACCCAAAGCTTTGAAGAAAGATGCCCGTTGAGATAGAAATTTTAGAAGTTCAAGCACTGGGACAGACATCTTAATACTATTAATCCATGCAACCCAATCTACCTTTAATCCTAACTTCTATCTTTCAAAAGCAAACTGCTTATTCTAATTATGGTCTTTACCTTTTCTCTGATAAGTATAACCTTTACTTTCAGCAATTTCCAGAATTTGCTCTTGATATTCCTTTTCACCGTACAATTGTGTGATAGGATCTTTTTCATCACTAAAATTATTGATGGTGAAGAATGAAGAAATCATGTTTGTGCAATGGCTTTCATTGGGAGAACCTTGACCAACATTATTTATTTGTTCATTAGCTACTTCATCCAAGATTTTCCTAGCAAGGGCACATGCACTCTCCTCATGGAAACTTTCACATGGTATGGAAAATGATATAGGCTGATCAACAACATTGGCAGAGTCAAGCGGAGTACGAGGTCTTTTATCACTAGGAGGATTTCTTCTCGGCCAAGGATTATTATTTCCTCTATTGTTATTATTACTTCTAGGTTGCATATTTTGGGCTTGATTTCTTTACATTTGAACCATCCTCGTCTGCATGGCACTCATTTCTCGAACATAATCAATTCTCATTTCCTTAACTATTTGAGTTAATTCTTTCATTGGATCATGCTCTACCTCCTTAATTTCTTTTCCTTGAGATTTAACCAGACCTCTGTCAAAACTGTTGAGATTTTGTGTATTTGGCGTAGCATTAGTTGTGCTCTAAGTCCCAAACTTTGTAGAGGGACTAGAATATACCTGATCTACAAGACCCAAAAATGGATTTGAGAAATTTCATCTAGTTTAGGAGATATTAAATTAATTACTTATTTTAAGTGTATTTCCTAAGTTAAAACTTAGGGAACTTAAATAATTAAAGTAAATTTAATTAAACATGTGATGAAATTGTCTAGGTTCGGGAGGCCCACCTTCAAACATACGATCAATACAGATGGGTGAGGGACCACATGGTTGGCTCAAGTGGCAGAGAAATGGAACAACGAGCTAGTTGAGGGCTCCAAGGGGTTGTTGGTTGCCAGTTGATGTCCATCATGGAGAGAAAAAATTCCCCTAGGGATATCACCCACAAAGTGGTGGGTAACAAGGCCCAAGTCCACCAGAGGATCATATTGACACCACAAGGGATGCGTTGAGAGCCATGGGACTCCATCATGTGTAGAGCATCATTTTACACCATGGGCAACCTCAACGCCTTTAGCCATTTGTTTATTGCCCCACATTATTCACGAGATAATGCACTTGGACCAGTGTGCCCAGCTGGCGTACCATATGGAGTGGCAGTTGATCCGAGGCTCGGAGGAGGTTTGTCTCACCCTTGAGACATGGGAGGGCAAGCACCATCATCAAATCCCTCATTTGGAGCATTATGTAGGCTTATTTATCATCAGGAGACCCATGAGACCAACGTTTGTGCCCCAAAACCACTTTGCTTCCAAACATGATGCCTTGCATGGAGAATTAGAGGCCATCCCCTAATTGGTCATTTACGTAACCCTCTCTCTCATCTTGGCACCTAGAGGACTCAACGTGGCCCTCCAACAGCCCTACATCAACATGACATCATCAACTCGACTAGCATTTGGAAGGCTAATTTATAATTTGAAAAATCTACTTGGTCAGCTTGTGACCAAGGCTTGTACTTTGCACATTTTTATAATGTTAGGGAGCCTAAGGCTAATAATTCGACCTCTAAGGTCTCATATAAATAGAACTCACTTTCATTTGTGAGAGATCATCATCATACTTGGATTGATTCTCTTGTAAAAGAAATCGCACTTTTTTTTGGAGATTCTTTTGATGCATTTAAATGTGTGGAAAATGATTCGCCTTTCTTCTTTGGAGCCTCTTCTTGAATGATGAATGGATATATTGCATGTTCCTTTGTAAGTGCTTAAATTTGATGGAATTTTTCTTTGAAAATTGTTTAATGTATGGAATTGTTGCTCTAGAATATGTGAATTTGTGCCCTAATTGTTGAAGATTAAATTTGGAAAGCTATTCTAGTAGAGTATCGCATATGTTATCCAATGCAAGGCATGTAATTAATGTTCCTAGTATATGAACGTCTTTGAATTCTACATGAAACTCCATTATATCTTGAAGAGGGTAAATGTTTAAAATTGGTACCTAAGGCATCAATTTAGAGCCTCCTTAGAAGACGTTTTATCTTATCTTAAGCATCTCAAGACTCCATTGCCCAAAATACTGGGCACTAGTCCAAGGATTTTGGTGATCAAACTCCTCTTTCTCCATATTTTCTCCTCCTAAATTTTGGTCCCTTAAAGGCAGGGCAGAAATCTAGGCCTTGCAACGAAATTTTAGGGAGGTGATTTTCAAGAATCCGAGGGTCCAAACATTAAGCTCAGGGTCTAAGCTACCTACGCTCCAAGTTTGGTGGGCATCCGCCCAAGTTTCATCCATAAAATCTCTTGCCCTAGGTGGTACTCCAAGAGTGAAAACCTACGTCCTTCTCTCTCACCTTGGGGACTTCTTTGAGGGTTATTTGAGCTTAGTATTTATTGGAATAAATCATAAGAAGCCCTTTCTTCTCTCAAGCCTTGACCTTGTGAATACCTATTACCATCGAGAAACCTCAAAACCCTAGGTCTTGTGCCTTCTTTTCTAGGGTTTTTCTTAGAGAGTGGTTCGCTTCTTTGAAGCCTCGTACCTTTATTGAGCCTCTCTTCAAATGAGCTCTAGCTACATCACCTTGAACCTTCAAACCTAGAATATCTATTACAGGTGATCACAATCATACCGAGACTCCTCCCATCAGTGAAATTCCATAAAGAGTAGGGAACCTTGGTTGTAGTGACAGTGGGCCATTGTCCCATTGTTATCACTTGGTCTAGTTTTTTTTCCTATAGGGTTTCCCTTCTTAGGGCCTACTAGATTGTGTGGTAACCAACCCTTCTTGGAAATCCCTAAGGGTTTGTGAACAAAACCCTAAAGCTAGACTCAAAATAATGAAATTCGATGATTCTGCTAAAGAAGAAACCCAAGCTCAAGGAAGAAAAGGAAAACAACACGCTTATAATGAGGACAAGGATGATGAGTTTGCAGATGGATGCAAGAAGGCAAGGATCAAGAAGGAGACTCTCTATCATCAAAAGATAAGTACTCTATATCTCTCTTCCTTGATTATTATTGTTTTTCTATTAGCTAGCCTCTTGTCTTTGTTTCTTTTATTGGGTTATAATCGTTCTTCCATCGGCCTCCTAGTGAGGATTGCAAGTTGTTGAGAATTTGAAAGGAGTTCTTAATTATGTATATCAACCACTTGACATTACAAATTGTTATTAACCATTAGCAGACTGTCCTCTTCCTTCAATTCCACATTCATAGATTAGCCTTTATCTGCATTTATTTGTTGCCCTAATTCTCCGTCTTGTCTGCACTTAGTTAATGTGGTGCATCCGCAAATTTTGTTGTGGTTTATTTGTCTAGATGTCCACACTATAATATCAGAATTTGTCAAAGTTCTCCTGAAGTATATCTGTTCTCACGTCCTTCAGTCATCTGCTATATGGATTTTAATGTTGATTGGTTATTCCTCTCCACAACAGTCCGCAAAAACAATCATACTAGTCCGCAAATTTTTGTGGCATCCGCATTCAAATTGTATCACGCTGTGATACAATTCCGCAATTCACGCTGTATTGGTGTATCACGCTATGTCCGCAATTCCTTTTGTATTGGATCCGCACATACTTCCTGTAATAGATCCGAAAACTCTTCCTGTGATTTTGGTTTAGACTTATCGCAAATTTCAGAGTAATACGCATTTTCGTTGTCACCATATTATCTACATGAACAGAGATATATATATTGGTGATGACTCAGCTTTTAGGGGACCTGTATGTAGTATTGTAGGCCGACTTTTATAACTTATAACAGCTTCTTCTTCCATCATTTGAGAGAGGTCGGTTTGAGGACATTTTCTTACATAAACTTTTTGGATGTAATACACGGCTTTGACAAGATCTGGAGCATACAGATTCCTTCATATATATACATGACACATACTTATATTCTCTGCCTAGGAAACCCAAACCTAGTAGACATCAAGAAGAAGTCTATCTAATAAAAATATTGCTCATGAAATCCATGAAGCAAGTACAACAAAATATATTTTATTATCTTTGACTTCTTCTTTACATATATACATAATTACATAGTCAACATGAAGACCGACCTAGTTACACTTTTCAACACTCCCTCTTAACTAGGGAGGTATTCATACAAGTACATGGTTACTTTCAAACTGAAGAATCTCATAAGAAGAATCGTATTGATAATCGCATCTGTATAGCATCATATCAACCAGCATTATCCTAGTGCAAGGCCTTGACTAATAGCCCCATCTCTCAACAAGACAATGGGCTACAATGTTGGCGAGACACATGACTTATAGACACCTTCGTCATTGTCTCTCCAAGGTACATACTCCACCCGGGTGTTCCCAAAGTATGACCTTTTTGGACTATTCTTCTCTTGGGTAGCTAGCCCTCAAAGAATATCGGTCCCTGACTACTCTTATCTTGAATGCCCTAACACATTCTCAAAGAGTATCGAATGCCAGATGATTACCTAATCCTCCATTCTGTCTTCCCAAGACCAAAATGATGTGCCTATTTCTCCCTCTCAACCAAGGAGGACCCATTCCACAAGGGAATGTACTCATTCCTATACAAGGAATGTACCTAAGCTCATTCTTAGGAATTACCAAGTTTCTTCCAAGTAAGAAACTTATCATCATGCTCCCTTTTAACCGGGGACCTCCACTGACAATGGTGAGACACCCGGTGCTCATGAAGAATTCTGCCTTTCTGCCCTCGATGTCATGGATTTCGATATTGAGGAATCTCAACTTTTGCTTGTTTGTCGCCGCAGTTGTTCGGGGCACGCGACAACGGCTGGACGGGGGCTGTCACCTTTATCCCCAATCTCTCTCTTTAAGCTGTCTCCTTGCAGGCTAAGGGAGGTAGACCCTTTTAGAAATGAAGGATAAATCTAGGAGACACAGCTAGAACATCAAGTACTTGACAGAATAAACGAGATTCCACAGATTAGATTTCACTTTTAAGACCAGTGCCTTATGGAGTCAAACAAGATCTCGTTATGCAATTATAAACCAGTGAATGATGACTAACTGCTGCTTATGGAAACACGATTGATCAATGATATTCAATTAAAAACACCACAACCATGAATAATGAAAATGCCGGGATTTAAAATGCTCAATTAATTTCGATCCAAACAAATCAATGATTTTATATAGTCAATCTCAAAATAAAATTTTAAAAGCTCACTTGACCATAGAAAAACTTGGAATTTTTTAAGTTTTGAAATTTTCTAAATTTTTAGAGATTTTTGGAATTTTTGGATTTTGAAATTTTTTTATTATTTTTTATTTTTAAATCTAAACTTAAAACAACTTAAATATAAATCCTAAAGTTAAATTTAAAATTAAAATAAAACTCAAATCTAAAAAATTACAAACTATATCTAAGTTAAACTCTACCATAAAAATCGAAATCTAAATTCTAAAAATTGAAATCTAACACCTACCATCTCATAGAATTAAAGTTAAACCTAATGAAACTTAAAACTAAACATCACAAAAAATAAAACAAAAGAAAGATTAAAATCTACAAAACTTACGCTATGGAAATTATGAGACTATACACAAGAAAAGAAAATCGAAATTCAAACGAATCTGACCCAAGCTTTCAACGCATATGTCGTATTTGATTTTTTAATGTGCGTTGGTCATTTTGCAGGTTAGAGCATGGAAGCAAGGGAGATCGAAGCTTTCAACGCAAATGTCGCTTTGTTGTATGCTGCAGGTTGCAGGTTGACGATGGAGGCAGAGACGGGTCGATGACTCTGGATGGCGGGATCAAAAAACGACCACGTAATGAAGCAGACCACGAAGGCAGAGTCGATTAGGTTGCGGTTTGATGAGTTTTTCACAGCAGTGAGGAAATCTGAGCGTAGATGAAGAGAAGTTATGAAACGCGGGTTTTTATGATGCGTTTGCTTGGACGGAAAGGAAGACGCAGGGTTAAGATGAAACAATAATGCACGCTGACTTGGAAATCGACTGCTGAGAAACTAGGGTCGATGGCTCTTGAGGAGACGTGGTCTTGATGAGCAGATAGGAGGAGAGGTCTGTAGCAAGAGATGGATGGTGAAGGCAGCAAGAGAAAACGCCGAATGATGGCTAGGAAACAATACAGGCAGAATGGAAGGGCGGAATGCAGAGTTCGATGAGCAAAAAAAAAACAACTGTGGAAATGGAAAAATGGGACAGCAGAATGAACCCTGGGCAGTTTAAATAAATCGATGGTAGCACTTGCAATGGATAAACCCAGTACACACACATTCTCCAGCAAATTTTAAATTTTCTTCATTTAAACTCAGATCTCTTGCTCCCGTAATCAAATATGGTCCAGATTTTGCCCACGGTGGCAGCTTTGAGGCCAGATCTGGCCTTTGGAAACCAGATCTGCTCTAGATCTAAAAAAAAATTTGGATTTGAACCTGTAACCTGCAACGATCAGTCAGATCTGAAGACACACACCAAGAAAAATAAAACCCTCACAGATAAATTACAAATTTACAACTAATTTACAATTTAAAACCCTCAAGGTCACATTTAAAATCCATTTTAGCACAATTTTCAGAAGTTTAAAGTTTAGGTGAGAGGCACAAGCCTTCGAAACCCTGCAAAATCACAAATATCGTAAGATAGACCCGAAATTTAACAAATAAAGAGCTTATCAGATTTATGCTTATTGAGAGTCGGCTGGTCCAACCGAAGACTTCCCCAGACGCCCAATCTTAAAAAAAAAATTTCCCTGCACACTTAGATCTGAATTTTAGACTGATAGAGATTTAAGAAAACAACATGAGACCTTTAGAAAAATCAGAATGTTATTTTATAAACCCAGAAAACTGCACAAGATACCTGTATGCAGATTAATCCATGTAGGCCATCAACCATAAAATGCAAGAAACCAAGTAGCAGAGTTTAGAGACAATTCACCACATAGATCTGAGAAGGAACATCCAGATTTGTAACCCCAAAGTCTTTGCTTTATTCCTCAAAAAAGTTTACAAGAGTTTCTAAGAGCAAGTGCACGATTCTGAGATCGGATGACTCAAAAATGACAAAGACCTCTAAATTTATAGGACAAGATCTCTAACGGCTAGTTTGGATGATCCTCGTCAAAATAATCTCAACCGTCCAAAAGATTTAATTATCTTTTAATCCGGAGCGTTGAAATTAAAATTTTGGGGAAAACGAATTTATCATTTAATTCAATTTTAATTAACTCAAAAATACTATTTTTGAGTTAATTACCCCAAAATTTTGACTTTGACTCAACCACCAAGGCCCAAGGGTCCAATATTTCTTAAAATTCTCAATATTCCCTTGGCTTGGGGCTGTCAAAATCATTTTCCAAGGACCAACAAATTTTGCCTTTAAAGATCTAATCCTAATTTAGGACCCTAAATTAATTAAATTTCTGGTTTAGGATTTTATTAATTAATTGACCAGAAAATTTAATTAATTGACTAAGAGGGGATTATAATTATTTTTCCAACCCTCTTTTACATGAGATAATACATTTACATACATGAAGGAGGAAAACCCATTCGTATAGACCCTCAAATAAATACCCAGTTCTGCGACTCAACATATGATCTAGTAGACCAAGTAGTTCAAACTACTTTTACAAGGACTCGATAGAACACTAGGACTCACTTAGCATGCTAATGACAAAATCCACCCAAGCTTTGGGGTGAGGCTGGAGGGAAAAACTCTGCCGATCACTTTCGTGAATCAGTGAGACAAAAAACCTCCTAGAATGGAAGTCATCAACAACATACTAGGCTTACCTAGGTTGTTACATACATGGACAGTCTTACTTAGATCATTTACATCATAAAATGCAGAATGGGTTTACATCATTTATAACAATGTCAGCTGTTGACTGATGATGGAATCTGAATGGCGCAACCACATCGAACATGAAGAATCCCATTTGAAAAAATGGGGGTGTACTGCTATGGGGTAGTTGACGAAGTGTGGTCAACATCTGGCTCTACTTGGGGACACGTTGCTTCGTTGAAGGAATGTGAGAATCCAGAATCTGCATCAAGCAACACACAAGATTACATAAGTAGTGTCCATCCAAATATCATCATATAACATTAAGTACATGAAAAATAGAAGCTCTTCTTTTATTCATTATTCTATTTAACATGAAAAATAAATCTACTCTAACTGCAAAATGAAATGCTGAAATAACGAGGAGTAGGGTTAGAAATACGATACAGAGGATGCCCTGTGGCATCAGATGTGCTCAATATAATGTATGCTGAGCATTTGCCTACTTTTAGGCAAGTCTGTTGGCTGCTTTTCAGATGTGCCATGTCCAATCTTGCTAATCGTAGGACTCTGTCTTATATGAATGTCACGCTGCTCTCGATCACTAGACGAATCAAACCACTTACTTCTTTTCTGCTTCTTTCTCTTCTTCTGAGTGGGTTGCGATGTTAGCAATAAGACCACTGTAGACTCCTTGTCCTCATCTTGAAGATGTTTGTACAAAAAATCTGAAGAACCTGGATCGTGACCAATATTATTCTGGATATAATCTGTCAATGGTGACACATAAGCTTGGTCTCTCTCAACGTCCTTTGAAACCATAGTGAAATCCTCCGTGTGATGAGATGAGAATGGCTTTAGCAGACAAGAAGTCTCATGATCTGTTGATGAATCTTCATAATCAAATTTCGGCTTAAACTTTTGTGTATGTAATTTTTCCATTTTTTCCAACCTTTCCTGTATGGTATTCATTTCCAACAAGTGATTTTCCTTCATGGTATTCATCTCCAATAAGTGACTTTCCTTCATAGCAGTCATTTCCTGGGTGTGTCTTACTTCCATTGCAATCATATAATTCTGTATAATGGACATCTGATTAGAATGATTAACTTCCATCATTTTTAACCTGTTTTCCATGACATTTATTTCCTGTGCATGACTTTCTTCCATGGAAGTTATCTTATTTTGAAGACTGATTTGGTTAGCTTCAATGTTTTGAATTATTTGCATATGATTGGGTTGCACATTCTTAATCATTTGAGCTGGTTCCTTAACCTGACTTTCATGTTCTTCTATATGCATGTGATAGTCCTTACCAACAACATTAATTTGATATCTTGCCATTGCCATTCTACTAGCTATGATCCTTTTGACAATGGGACAAGTAGCTTCTTCATGAAGATCATTACAGGCTCTACAATAAGGAGGAACTTCATCCACAAGATTTGCGAACTCAAGTTGATTTGTCGGTCTCTGCTCATAAGATAGGCCTCTTTTCTGCAAAGCATTATTATTTCTAGGTTGGGGATTCTGCGTTTGAGCCCTTTCCATTTGAACCAATCTAGCCTGTAAGACACTTATTTCCTTAGCATGACTAAGCTCTATGCTTTCAAGCTTCTTCGTATGATTAAGCTCCATGCTTTCAAGTTTTTGCATTAACCTTTTCATAGGGTCATCATCATCTTCTAGAGGTTCTTTCAACTTAGAATCTGTCAAAGATCTATCAAAATCTGGAATTTCAGACATTCCAGATGCCCTTTTATCTTTTTCAATCTCCTCAGCTAAAGATTGACAAGCCTTATAATTTGCAGTTTTAGCCCGCCTTAACTCATATGAAGTATCAGAATCAAAAGCATCAATGTAAAAATTCAGAAGAGATCCATCAGGAGGTTTATGAGTTTGAGATATTTCTCTAAGAATACCATTAAATCTCCTGTTAAATTCTTCAATCGTTTCATTTTCTTTCTTTTTTATGGTACTGATCTCTCTTACCAAATGCCTATCTTCCCTTTTATCACCATACTTTTCCTTAAAGGCAGCTACAATTGATTCAAAAGTATCAAATGAATTATCAGGTTTTTCCGTAAACCATTCAGCAACATCTTCACCAAAAGTAAGAACAAAAGTTTTCATCTTTACATCATCGAAATTATTATTTGCAACTGCAAATCTATTCCACCAGTTAGTGAAAGCAAACAAATGAGATTTAACACTAACTGCATCATTTCCTTGAAAGATAGGTAATTTATCCATTTGAGGGAGATCATGGGGATAACCTTGAATATTAGCAAAATCACATGGGGCAAAAATATCCATGATATCGTCTTTAAGATTTTAGAAACAGATCCGTGTTCAAGAATAATCAAAAGGTCCTCAAGAAGCGGACTTCTTGGCAAGAACTCTTGTAAGAAATGAAAGAATTGGATTCGCCACTTGAACATGAAACTAATTCTAAAACAGAAGAAATAATCGAGATATAGCAGATGGATATCACGGGGGGATTCTTGTCTGGGAGTAAAAAGATGAATAAGTGGAGTCGCCACCCAAACAAGAAGCCAATCAAAAAGTCCAGGTGCTAAAGATACGATGATGAAATGATTAGTGATATGACGAAAGATAAGACGATGAAAATATGAAGGGATGAAAAGACGCCAGAAAATGTGATCTCTTGCGACAGGCTAATGAATGGCGAAAGAAGATCTGAAGATTAGAAAATGTCGTTAAGACCAAGGACAGAAAAACTCTATCCCCGGCAACGGCGCCAAAAAATGTTGTCGCACAGATTGTTCAGGGCACCGCGACAACGGCTCAGATTGGGGGCTGTCACCTTTATCCCCAATCTCTCTCTTTAAGCTGTCTCCTTGCAGGCTAAGGGAGGTAGACCCTTTTAGAAATGAAGGATAAATCTAGGAGACACAGCTAGAACATCAAATATTTGACAGAATAAACGAGATTCCACAGATTAGAATTCACTTTTAAGACCAGTGCCTTATGGAGTCAAAAAAGATCTCGCTATGCAATTATAAACCAGTGAATGATGACTAACTGCTGCTTATGAAAACACGATTGATCGATGATATTCAATTAAAACACCACAACCATGAATAATGAAAATGCCAGGATTTAAAATGCTCAATTAATTTCGATCCAAACAAATCAATGATTTTATATAGTCAATCTCAAAATAAAATTTTAAAAGCTCACTTGACCATAGAAAAACTTGGAATTTTTTAAGTTTTGAAATTTTCTAAATTTTTAGAGTTTTTTGGAATTTTTGGATTTTGAAATTTTTTTATTATTTTTTATTTTTAAATCTAAACTTAAAACAACTTAAATATAAATCCTAAAGTTAAATTTAAAATTAAAATAAAACTCAAATCTAAAAAATTACAAACTATATCTAAGTTAAACTCTACCATAAAAATCGAAATCTAAATTCTAAAAATTGAAATCTAACACCTACCATCTCATAGAATTAAAGCTAAACCTAATGAAACTTAAAACTAAACATCACAAAAAATAAAACAAAAGAAAGATTAAAATCTACAAAACTTACGCTATGGAAATTATGAGACTATACACAAGAAAAGAAAATCGAAATTCAAACGAATCTGACCCAAGCTTTCAACGCATATGTCGTATTTGATTTTTTAATGTGCGTTGGTCATTTTGCAGGTTAGAGCATGGAAGCAAGGGGGAGATCGAAGCTTTCAACGCAAATGTCGTTTTGTTGTATGCTGCAGGTTGCAGGTTGACGATGGAGGCAGAGACGGGTCGATGACTCTGGATGGCGGGATAAAAAAACGACCACGTAATGAAGCAGACCACGAAGGCAGAGTCGATTAGGTTGCGGTTCGATGAGTTTTTCACAGCAGTGAGGAAATCTGAGCGTAGATGAAGAGAAGTTATGAAACGCGGGTTTTTATGATGCGTTTGCTTGGACAGAAAGGAAGACGCAGGGTTAAGATGAAACGATAATGCACGCTGACTTGGAAATCGACTGCTGAGAAACTAGGGTCGATGGCTCTTGAGGAGACGTGGTCTTGATGAGCAGATAGGAGGAGAGGTCTGTAGCAAGAGATGGACGGTGAAGGCAGCAAGAGAAAACGCCGAATGATGGCTAGGAAACAATACAGGCAGAATGGAAGGGCGGAATGCAGAGTTCGATGAGCAAAAAAAACAAGCATGGAAATGGAAAAATGGGGCCAGTGAGAATGAACCCTGGGCGGTTTAAATAAATCGATGTGTTAACCGCTTTGTGATGAATGAACGGTACACACATTCTCCAACAAATTTTAAATTTTCTTCATTTAAACTCGGATCTCTTGCTCCCGCTAATCAAATATGGTCCAGTTTTGCCCACGGTGGCGGCTTTCGAGGCAGGTACGGCCTTTGGAAACTTCGGATAAGGCTCTGAATCTAAAAAAAAAAAAAGAATTTGGATTTGAACACCAGTATTTCCAACGATCAGTCGAGATCGCAACACACACACAGAAAAAAATAAAACCCTCACAGATAAATTACAAATTTACAACTAATTTACAATTTAAAACCCTCAAGGTCACATTTAAAATCCATTTAGCACAATTTTCAGAAATTTAAAGTTTAAGTGAGAGGCACAAGCCTTCGAAACCCTGCAAAATCACAAATATCGTAAGATAGACCCGGAATTTAACAAATAAAGAGCTTATCAGATTTATGCTTATTGAGAGTCGGCTGGTCCAACCGAAGACTTCCCCAGACGCCCAATCTTAAAAAAAAATTCCCTGCACACTTAGATCTGAACTTTAGACTGATAGAGATTTAAGAAAACAACATGAGACCCTTAGAAAAATCAGAATGTTATTTTATAAACCCAGAAAACTGCATAAGATACCTATATGCAGATTAATCCACGAAGGCCATCAACCATAAAATGCAAGAAACCAAGTAGCAGAGTTTAGAGACAATTCACCACATAGATCTGAGAAGGAACATCCAGATTTGTAACCCCAAAGTCTTTAGCTTTATTCCTCAAAAGTTTACAAGAGCTTCTAAGAGCAAGTGCACGATTCTGAGATCGGATGATTCAAGAATGACAAAGACCTCTAAATTTATAGGACTAGATCTCTAACGGCTAGTTTGGATGATCCTCGTCAAAATAATCTCAACCGTCCAAAAGATTTAATTATCTTTTAATCCGGGACGTTGAAATTAAAATTTTGGGGAAAAAACGAATTTATCATTTAATTTAATTTTAATTAACTCAAAAATACTATTTTTGAGTTAATTACCCAAAAATTTTGACCTTGACTTAACCACCAAGGCCCAAGGGTCCAATATTTCTTAAAATTCTCAATATTCCCTTGGCTTGGGGCTTTCAAAATCATTTTCCAAGGACCCACAAATTTTGCCTTTAAAGATTTAATCCTAATTTAGGACCCTAAATTAATTAAATTTCTAGTTTAGGATTTTATTAATTAATTGACCAGAAAATTTAATTAATTGACTAAGAGGGGATTATAATTATTTTTCCAACCCTCTTTTACATGAGATAATACATTTACATACATGAAGGGAGGAAAACCCATTCGTATAGACCCTCAAATAAATACCCAGTTCTGCGACTCAACATATGATCTAGTAGACCAAGTAGTTTAACTACTTTTACAAGGACTCGATAGAACACTAGGACTCACTTAGCATGCTGATGACAAAATCCACCCTAGCTTTGGGGTGAGGGTGAAGGGAAAAACTCTGCCGATCACTTTCGTGAATCAGTGAGACAAAAAACCTCCTAGAATGGAAGTCATCAACAACATACTAGGCTTACCTAGGTTGTTACATACATTGACAGTCTTACTTAGATCATTTACATCATAAAATGCAGAATGGGTTTACATCATTTATAACAATGTCAGCTGTTGACTGATGATGGAATCTGAATGGCGCAACCACATCGAACATGAAGAATCCCATTTGAAAAAATGGGGGTGTACTGCTATGGGGTAGTTGACGAAGTGTGGTCAACATAGCTTCATAGGGCACAGATCATCCATCACTTTCATCCTGAGTCATGTCAACTATCGTAAAGTGATTCATCAGACTTCCTTATCTGATCCATTATTGTGCCATGTTGCTTTCCTTCGAATCATCTTCCAAGATCATACATCCTTTCTCATGATTAGCAGCCCTGCACAAATTCATCCAGAGAAACATTTACATGTGAACTTTTAAAAACAAAAGTTACCTCAATGATGATCTTTCACCATGACATCTTTCTGTAAGCATCGGCATCCTTCATACAGATTGACACATCTCCTAATGATATGTTTTTCCAAGGTTCTTTTTCTTTTCCAGACTTTCGTCAGAGTCTACACATCTTTCCAGGAGATCTCCTAGTCACATCTTCTTGACCTCCAGATGATAACTGCCTCTTAACATGGTTGCATTTAATGATCTCTTCCTCTCTACACATTCTTGATTCCCAGGAACATACAACTTTTCTAGTTTCTTGTTCATATGCAACCACCTCATATTTCATGAGGACATATTATGTTGATTTCATCTGTCTGTGCATTGAGAGATACATCTCCATAGATCATACTTCTAAGTATAGAAGTCCATTACCTGCAATCATATAGCATGACATCACAGCATCCAATGTCAGCATATAAATATATACATAACTCGTACCAATTTCCCTTGAGTCATCCTGTAGCAATTTCTCAAGAATGAAGAGCTTCATTCCCTTGGCTTGTTTCATCAATATGTCATCATATCCCAGAAGTATGTTTCCATGATGACCCTTCTCTTAATGACTACTTTCTATTAGTAATGTTTGTCAAAGAGGTTTTCCCGGAGCTGATTCACCAGGAGCTCCTATCATGCTTTGATCAGGATGCTACATTGCTTCCTATCATATAACCAACATAAATCAATTCCTTATTCATAAGTTTACTTGATTTTTCCTTGAACTAGTACCTTGTGCTTGGACTGTTAATTCAGGTCTTCAAGGCTTGAAACTTCAAGTTCCCTCCAAACTGAATACTTATATCAGTTGTAGATACTTCAGATCTTTGGTAGATCAGTTGTTCCAAGATCCTTTATTGTACTGCTTCACTGTATATACATATCACTGAGAATACTTCTTTTGAAATCGAGAGTCGTGACTATGACTATGATTTACACCGAAACTCCTTCTCTGAAGTTGATCGAACTTATCTTACTCACATACACCGAAAAGCATTATTGAACTACTATTGAATATAGAGTTTATACTACACTTGTTTCTGAGATAGTACCGAGACCTTCTTCTTGAGATGGCATCGAAATACTTTACTGAGATTTCACCAAGACTGTGTTACTATGGTGAGACTTCATCTCTGTGTCTGCACTAAAACCTTTCTGTACCAAGACTAGAGATCTCGGTCTCTACTTATATTCTTCCTTCTACGGCTATGTGATATCCTTGCTTGATATTAGCACTGTGTCATAGACTGTCTTTTACTCATCTTCGTTGACTGTATATACATGTCTTGACTCCTTCTATAGAATAGTCCACCGTATATTATTAGGATGCCCTTATTCAATTTTGTTCATAGCCATCTTCTAACAATCCTTTCTTTGCACTATGCTCTGTGTTAATATCACACAGGTTGAACGCAGACTTATATCATTACTTATGACACCATCCCTCTTTCTTGCTTGAACACAGTCCAGTATACGTACTTTGATACAATCCTCCTCTACGCTTGAACACAGTCCTATATACAAACTTAGATACAGTCCTCTTCTACGCTTGAACACAATCCTGTATACGCACTTACCTTCAGCCCCTTCTTTACCCTCAAACGCAGTCTTTACTTCACACTTCCAGCTGACCTGTATTACCGCAGAGAAACCAGACTTCTCCTCGCATTTGTTGTCTCAAACTAATCCGAATTTTCTTCTGTGATTAATGCGAGGTTCACTATAATTAGTCTGAGCTTCTGTGATGTCTGAGAGAACTAGGAACCCAATCACTGAAATAGGTCTGAACTTGTCATCTGGAGGTATACCAAGATCCTCCTCATTGTGAGCAAAGACTGAACTGGCTCACAGATCTTGTTTTGACTGATATGTTTGAATGCAAACAGAGAATATTTCAAACTAAGAATATTGTCCTTCACTTAAAACTGCCTTTGATCATGACCTTAGCTCTGAAACCATGTTGAGAATTTGAAGGAATTCTTAATTATGTATATCAACCACTTGACATTACAAACTGTTATTGACCATCAGCAAACTGTCTTCTTCCTTCAATTCCGCATTCATAGATTAGCCTTTATCTGCATTGATTTGTTGCCCTAATTCTCTGTCTTGTCCGCACTTAGTTACCGTGGTGCATTCACAGATTTTGTTGTGGTTTATCTGTCCAGATGTTCACACTATAATATCAGCGTTTGTCAAAGTTCTCCTGAAGTATATATGTTCTCACGTCCTTCAGTCATCCGCTATGTGGCTTTTAATGTTGATCAATTATTCCTCTCCACAACAGTCCGTAAAACCAATCACACTTGTCCGCAATTTTCTGTGGCATCCGCATTCAAATTGTATCACGCTGTGATACAATTCCACAATTCACGTTGTATTAGATCATGTTGTATTGGTGTATCACGCTGTGTCCGCAATTCCTTTTGTACTGGATCCGCACATACTTCCTGTAATAGATCCGAAAACTCCTCCTGTGATTTTGGTTCAGACTTATCGCAAATTTCAAAGTAATACGCATTTTCGTTGTCACCATATTATCCGCATGAACAGAGGTATATATATTGGTGATGACTCAGCTTTTAGGCCGACCTGTATGTAGTCTTGTAGGCCGACTTTAATAACTTATAATAGCTTCTTCTTCCATCATTTGAGAGAGGTCGGTTTGAGGACAATTTCTTACATAAACTTCTTGGATGTAATACACAGCTTTGACGAGATCTGGAGCATATAGATTCCTTCATATATATACATGACACATAATTATATTCTATGCCTAGGAGACCCAAACCTAGTAGACATCAAGAAGAAGTCTATCTAATAAAAATATTGCTCATGAAATCCATGAAGCAAGTACAACAAAATATATTTTATTATATTTGACTTCTTCTTTACATATATACATAATTACATAGTCAACATGAAGACCGACCTAGTTACACTTTTCAACACAAGTACACCATGAAGGTTGCCAAGGCTCTGGAAACATGAGGAAGTATCGGAAGAACGAAGCAAAATTTGTGGCAAGAGAATTCTCCAAGGGTCAGTGATTTGTGGAGGGAGAAATTAAACTGACATCTAGAATCATACCTAATGACTGAAAGAGTTCCTAGTTCAAAAGGAGTAGGCAGGCCAACAAGTTTGAAGGATGTCATTGTGTCGAGATATATGGAAAGTCAGCGATAACTTCAAAGTAGATTTACAAGATCAAGCATTTGGTAAATGGTAGCATAGAGAAGTACAAAGCAATGATTATCCCAAGAAGAGGGAGAGGATGATCAGGAGACATTTTCTCTTGTTGTCAGGAAGAAGAAATGTACAAGGTAAAAAATCTAGACCATGAAGTACATGAGAGGGGATCTCATGTTTGCAGACTAGAGAGCTTTATACGGACCTCGGGCTTGGTATGGATATCTAAGAAATGTTGGTTGATCTTGTTTCTGATGAAAGTGGAAGGACTCACTTGTCAGAGGGAGCAGCAGTGGCAGGAATATTTTCTTCCATGCTAGATGGAGCAATCATGACAAAGGGAATTGATATCTACAATCAAGATGAAGGATCTTAGTTGGATATATTACTTCTTGGGACTAGAAATGTGGTAGAAGCCGAGTGAGATTTTCCTTGGTCAAAAGGAAGTGTATTATTATGATCCTTTAGATATTTGGCATGATGGACAGCAAGTCCATGGTCATTCCCATGGTATCAAATCTAATGAAGTTGTGTGCCAGAGGGAGTAGCCTGAATTATCTCAGCAGAATTTGTTTTAGTGTTAGAAGGAGCACCTAGTCAGGATGACCGAAAAGCAGTTGTACTGATGGATTCAAGTTGGTCAGTTTATGGTTGAGCCAAGGCATGTGGCACATGTGTTGATGTATCGGCATGGTACAGTTGGATATGGATTGAGATATGTCTCATATACCTACAGTTATTCACAAAGTCAAATTGGTCTGAGAATGCAGAAGACGGGAAAAATACATCAGGATGATGATTCAACTTGGGGTCTGATATGATGAGCAGGAAATTGACATCACTATTGAAGCAGAGTATATTGCAGTTTGTTTAGCAAGTTGTGAAGCAATGTTGCTTCGAAAGCTACTTGCGGAATTGTTTGATCAAGAGCAGGAGATGACCATGATGACAGGTCAAAACACATGGTACAAAAGGAGTAGTAAGGCTCCTATATATTTCTATAATCGAGTTGGTTGTTGACATTCTCACAAACCGTCTGTCCCTAGATGAAGTTGGCATACTTCTGGGACAAGCTTGGAGTGATTAAGAGTGCTTCCCTTCGTTGAAGGGAGTATTGATGTTGTAGCATCAAGGGGCAGATAATCTCACTTAGGTCATGGGTATTGATCGGGAAGCCATGTAATATGGTTGGGGAGATTGGCCCAGTAGCATCAAGGACTGGATTGCTCCCCTGATCAGGGGCTATCTGACCATATTGCCATGGGTTTTGGCTAGTGGGTTGAGCTTGTGCCTTATAGCATCAGGCAAGTAATTTTACCATTCAATAGCATGTGACGACATGTGGGAATGGTAAATGGCCTCAGGTTTTACCATGGGTCGGGTGTATTCCTAACAAAACTCCAAGTGACGACTTGGTAGATTGGTGACCCAAGAACTAGTCTTGTGTTAGGGGGTGCCTGAGCTGCCAATGGGCATTTGGCTTGTGTTTGACTAGATCCATTGCAAAGGAGATGTGACTAGTGGGTTACTAGATCCCTTTGCATGATGTTGATGTGGGATGCTTCCCACATGTAGTGGATGGATTCATCGATATAGCTGAGCTCTTTCAACCTTTTCGTGAGATAGAGAATTTTTTATTCAACAACACAACACTTGGGAAAATAATTATGAATACCTCCCTAGCTAAGAGGGACTGTTGAATTTTTGTAGCTATGGTCGGTCTTCATAATTTATTTTAGCCCTCCAAAGCAAAATAAGTGATAAATACAAATGTAAAATTCAAGTCGGCTTCAAAAGAGGGATATTCAATTTTTGAAAATTGAATTAATTGTCTCCACAAGGTCAAGTCAGCTCAGCCAACCAGACACACCACTTGGGGCACCTCCAATCACTATATAAAGACTACTCGTCCTCCTCTTGGCATGAACTCGAATCATAAAAGATATCTTTTGAGGCATGAAGAAGGACAAATCTGAGGCATAATGAAGGACGAATCTGAGGCATGATCTGGGAGCTCTGAGGCAGCAGATCAAAGTGTTTTTAGGCAGGCCGAAATTCTCTGAGGTCAGGTTGACCAAATTTCTGAAACTATCTTAGCAGGATGAATTTATCTTTGTTTGACCGGGTTTGACCTGGTTTTGGATACTGGTCAATTTCAGTTTATTTTGACTGGGAAATTCAGATTGTATCTCTTGTTGAATTGGATAAATTTCTCTGAGAAAAGGTTGTTGGGTTTCTCCCTAGAAGAGTGTTTTCCAAAGGTAAAATTTGTATCTCTTGTGATAGGCTGTCTTTGACTCTCTTCATGATCCTATTGCCATCATTGTTTTTACTAGTGAATATTTTCTACATATAATTTCTTAATGATGAATGTGACACAAGATAAACCAGTAAAGAAATCATTGGAAGTATTTATCAGTCTAGAAAATCATGAAAAATCAACAGTTGGAACTTGGAACCACACTCAAATACCTTGAAACAATTAATGTTAATGTTAAAATTTACTTTAAGAATTTAACATTACCATTAATTAAATAGCATTAGAAGGTCCCTAGGGTTAGATGTTAGGCTTCCCCACTCATAAATCATTGTTTTAGACAAAATTAAGGAGGGATGCCCATCCCTTTTTGAGGGGGTGCAAACACAAGCACCCCTTTTGAGGAAACGCATCCCCCAAATTGCAAAAGTGTTTCCCCCTGGGGGACATGGGGAAATGTTTCCTTGGGCATCACCCCATCCAACATCATGGGAAACGTGGGGAGTGCGCCCCCCACCCTAGAAATACATCCCCATGGAACACTGGGGTACTATTAACCAAAAATTTTTGTCCTGGACAAAATTGGGGTAATCAAGAGAGCAGGTATACATAGTAAGGTTCATGATGATGCATATATGAAAACAAATTTTCCTTTTATAGAGAAGAATAACATGTGCAATCATACAGATTATTTTATTTCAAGAGTAACGGTGCAGAGATGGAGAGGTAGCAGGTACCATATACTGATAAAGTTACTTACTTCTCCTACTGCAGCCGAAGGCACTGTCTCGAAAAAGCTTTTCAATACAGTCAACCAGTTGGAGGAGCATTTACCAACAAACCTATGCAATATACAGCAAGTGCACATGGATCATAACCAATATGTTTGAACAAATTTCAGCTGTCTATTAGGCCAGCAGCTTGGGAACCTTAATATTTAAACAAAACTTATGAGAGAGCTAATGATTGTGTACATGCACAGATGCCTTCAAAATGTTAAATCCAGAAGAAATCAAGACATAAAAGTCCAACAATTGCCTCAAGACTGGAAATATACCATGGATGGAGACCAAAGCATGGAATAACTGATGAATGTGTTTCGCCCATCTGCTTCACCAATTCCCAATCTTCCTGTTCACAAGATAAGCTAGAATGAAAAAGAGTAACATTCTGCAAGGACATATGAATGGCTAGTGATGCAAACTCGGACTAGGAACATTTACGCTAATCACAATTCCCTAGTATAATTAAAAAAAAAAGCATTTTTGATAGAACGTTTCATATTCTAATAAAAAACTGCAGATATGCATGCATTTTACAAGCTACACCTGCAAGACAAAAAGCCCATCCATCAAAATCAGCCATGCGGGGCCTAAAGATATTTTTATGATAAAAATAAATAACATTTTAAACAGCATAAAGAGCGACTCATAAGAGATACAAAGAAGTACAGAAAAACAGCACTTGCCTAACCTCAGTAATCAGACAATGATTAAAAAGAGATAATGGTTTAACAGATAGATCCCTAAGTGTGCAACAGTGGCAATGGTTATTAAAACACTAGTCCATGTGAGATACAAGACCAGTTCCCAAAGGACAAGATCACAAAAATATTGCAGGAGAAATTATAGTAGTCTTCGCAGGGTAACAAATCTGGTGGCTGTGTCAAGGTAATTTTGATGTATACATCAATTATAACGATGCCTAGCCGAAAGATTCAATCTCCTATAAAAGAGAAAAGAAAGACAACTAACGTTGCTGTCCATAACTAAGAGAATAGCAGAAAATGGTACCTTGCCCATATCCATTGTCATGCACTTTAGGTACTTTCAGATACATTTAAATGCCATGAACTTATCCAAATGTAATAACACTCACAATTCAGTTACATCTTTTCTAAAAGTGAGAGGACGAAGATGTGCCACAAGAAATTCATAACCAGTGGCAATAGGCTACAATAATCCACTAACTGCACAGAGAACTACCACAGTTAATGGAAAAGAAAGGAAAGTTTGATATGGACAAAATTTTGAAATCCTGAGACTTCGATTACTGTTCTGTCATGAAATAAAAAATGACTACGATGTGGGATCCAGCTCGGCATTGGGATTGGTATTTCAAATATGAGTGAAAAGTAGCTGGGAGTTCCATCTCCCTTCGATTAGTTGTGCTTGAACTTTGATTCAACAAAAATGCTGTTGTATAGACTGCTTCAGCCCAAAATGATCACTGAGACTGCTTCAGCCATTTCCATTATTGATTTCTGCTACATCATTTTATTGCAGTATGTCTGCAACAGAGCTTTGCCTTCTAATACCATGTTGACAGCCAAAATCATGAAATCCCTTGGACTCATACCTCCTTCCTTTATCACTCCTTAACATCTTAATGTTTTCTGTTACCACACAAAAATGGATGGCTTCTTTCACATTTTCATGGGCTTTCTTGACTCAACAAGCTCACCACAAAATCCTTGGGGTTCACTGACAATTATTGCTTGTGCAGAGAAACTTGGAGGCTACACACCTTGCTCTATTTGACCTGAGCATTATTCAGTGATCACATTACACGGATTGAACCTCGAGTCTTGACTCTTGAGAGCACATGGATGCATCATCTGAGCATGATGTCAGCTTGAGGGGAGACTTGGAATATGAATGCCCTACCATGGGAGATGTCCTAATGAAGATCACCCTATTTAACAAGCCATTTAAGGCATTCTACAAGGCTCCTTGGGGCATTACACATTATTCGAGGCATACTTTACATATTTGAAGGTATCTTTCACTATTGACGTAGTTGGGGTGAGGGTACTTTGTTCAAGGCATTTTCTAAATGTTTGGAGGAGAACCCTTTGCATAAGAAAATGCCATGTGGCATTGTTAACATGGTCCATGCCCTAAAATAAAGAATAAACGCATACATTTCTTTATAAAAGTACTTTTTCCAAGTAACATAACCCATGGGAAACCACCCAAGCACTTCCCCTCCTTTTGAGAATGCCACCTAGGGTAAACCCTAAGATTCTTCAAGGCACAAGGCCGAGTCAACAACTCATGACTAGATCATATATAGCTCACCAACAACTGGCTTACTAAAAATAAAATGTCACAAATCCCGTATTGAACCTACGTGAGGAGGGCAACATCTTTTTCTCACAACTACTTGAATTGCACCCAACTTATTGTAGATTACTTCTTATATTCGCATTAAAGAAAACAAAAGGTAGAAGGGTATATACAACAATATTTACAACAACTTCCTTAAGGCTACAAGAACATAAATAAAATCCAAATAGGCACCGGGACCTAACAATTTGGTGTCCTTGATAAGTGTTACAACAAAATGTTGCACCCTAGTGCGAAGTGTCACAAGAAGACTAAGACAATCAGTAACATGGGAGAGTTGGCACTATCACCTCAAAAAACTACTTCCCTCAATGTAGCAATGGATGCAATCCAACACAAGGGAGGTTTCCCTAATAGATCTGAGGGATCAAATGATCTAGACGAACCACGTCAAGAGTGTTGATTTTTGTAGCATCGGATGTGCTCTAGCCTCGAGATTTTGTAGAGAGGCTAAGACATGTACATTCTCCAAGACCCAGAAATCGTTTGGCGAAATTCCACCCAGAGATGATTTAATGAAAATAATTAATTATTTTTAATGTATTCCCAAGTCTAAACTTAGGAAATGAGAATAATTAAAGGGTATTAATCAAATCGGGCGTGGATCGAGTCCTAGATAATCTAAGCCATTGATTAAGATCTAATCTTGGTCGTTGATACCTCAACGAGAGATTATAAGAAGAAACTTGATGGGCACTTGGAGAACTCACAAGAGCAGATACTCAATTGCCCAAGCAGATCAATTTTACCAATGGCTGAAGTTTGGCAAGAGAAAATCGAGTCAGAGGGTGAGTTGAAGGTGAGAGAGAGAGGGCATCAGTAGTAGTCCAAGAGTGCAGGAAGAGTTTTGGAAAGGGCAGAGCAAAGGAGGGACAAGTTCATTAGGCACTGCGTGGTCATTGCGCAAAGGATGATGCAATGAGGCCAGCGTAAGGGCAGAAGGTCCTCTTTGGGGTTAGGAAAATGCTGTGGAGTGAGAGAAATTCATCAGTAAATTTTTCTCATTGTTTCTTCCTCTAGTTTGCTATTCAGTATCTTGTACATGAATTATTGTTGAAGAATTAATAAAGAAACCCTCATTTGTTGCACCGGTTTTCCCACAATGGGTTTTTTCTGGGGACAATTGTCCAAAAATAACTATGTCAATGTGTTTATATGTGTGCTAGTGTTTTCCTTGCATTTATTTTCTACATTATTTGATTTGTGAAGGTTGTAGCGTATATGTTTCGATATTAGTCATAGATAACTGCAAATAATTTGTTGAAGTAATTTTAACAAATAGAAGAAATATTATCAGTGGCTGCAGTAGGACTCGAGGCATCCGAATTTTCACAAAGAGCCCCCTAAGGCTTCAACTTCTATAACCACTACTCAAGAGGATTAATAATTAGGTTTTGTGGTGATTTAGATAATTAATTTCCAGATTTGACTTCGAAAGGTCCTATGGTTGTTTTAAAGGCCTAGGGCCAACCTTTAAGGATACTCTAGTTACATGGCTCTAGTCGATGAAAATAGACTATGCAAAGATAACCTACATTGGACAAGGCTCAATTCTTCTTAATGAAGGAGCAATGTATCATATACCTAGACGAGATAAAGACTTCTAGGGTTTCTTGATATGAAATGATAATGGAATTCCTGGACACATAGAAGTTAAGTAAAGAGTTTACTAAGAGAGTGGATCAACAAAACAATGATGTAAAGCCTCAAATAGGCTTCAAGTTGAAGCTCGGCTAGGTTTTACAATTCCAAGGCACAAATTGATCAAGGATGATGTTAGCCCTCTTAAGAGAAGGTTCACCACCACGAAAGCTATATTTTGCATTGGTAAGCCCTAGGTTCTCATCTGTTGGGAAATCTAGGGCAACTTAATTAGGGCTTATTTAAATTGATTTCTCTTATCTTTGACACTTTCTTGTGATGTTTCTTATCAATTCTTCTTTGTAGTTATTATATTCTTATCATCAAGACAAATGCCAAGCAACGAAGATCACAAACACAACAAGGAACACAAGATGTAGGCACTCAGCCAGGGAAAAACCCCTATGAAGGGGAAAACCCAATCAAACTCTTCCACTAGTAGATTCAAATCAAATTGAGACAATCTTGACCTTTTGACCAAAGACATAGACTCCCTCCATCCACCCAGTTAGTCCTCAACTTAAGTAGTCATATAGAATCTCGTCTCTTCTTTCCTGCAACTTGTGCAAATCGATCTTTCATCCTCGACCCTTGTAACTAGCTTCAAGATAGCACGTGTGACAGAAAACATCAAGATTTCCGTTCTCATAGCTTGACAGACTTCTCTTCCTTCTTCACTTGGATTGACTCTTCTAGGTCTTCGCATTCCTTTCTTCTTCAATTCAAACTGTTGTCATAGTGTTGTGTCAAATAGGTCAACTTCCTTGCTATTTATAGTTGTTCAAAACTCTTCTATAAGGCCGACATGAAGGACTAGAGGTCGACTTGAAGAGGTGGAGGAGTATAAAACACAAAAATAACTTTCTTTCTTAACATAAGGAGCCCAAGAAGTGTCTAATACATTATGACTTTGACTTAAGACCAAGCCTAGAAGCACACAATGAGTGTTTTGACCTATTGACCAATAACCCAAGCATGAAACCCATGCTTTAATAAGTAAATTTTCTTTTACAATAAAAAATTCTCTTTTTCTTTCTTTTGACAATTACATCATGACTCAAATACAATTTATGAAAACCAACATTGGTTACATTATTCAACATCATCCACAAATGTGCATCCACCACAACACAATAGACAATTCGGCCTTAGAAAACACCCTATTAGTTTGCCTTAAAAATCCTAGGAGATATTTAAAGAGAGAAAATGTTTGGTTTTTTTGAATATTTTTGACTAACACAAATTTTACTAGTGCCTAATCCTACTTGGGTGATGGAGTCTTAGGCAAACTTTTGGAGAAAAGGACAATTGATTGGAGTAAGGGGGTGGGGGTGGGGAATACATTTTCACTTTGTAAACACCAACTATATATTTTTTTAGGGCAGAAATTAAAAAGAAGATGCACACTAGGAGTTCTTTTATCGATTTCGTGGAAGAAAATATTTTTAACATGCAAAATTTAACCAATATTTCAAACAAATAATATGACTTTAGTCATGAATCATAAAGAAGCTTTCCACTTTGTAAACACTATCTTTTTTGTGAGGGGAAGAAATTAAAAAGAAGATGCACACTAAGAGTTCTTTTATTGATTGTGGAAGAAAATATTTTTAACATGCAACATTTAACCAAGATTTCCAACAAATAATATGTTTTTAGTCATGGATCATAAAGAAACCCTAGCATTGTTTCATTTACATGCAAAATGAATTAAAAATCAGCAACAACTTACAATTTCTTCCAAGAAAATACCTCCTTTCAATCCCAAAAAGACATCTCCAATACAGTAGTCAATCTCCAATAGAAAATGCTCCATAAAAATCACATCTCCACAAGTAGCAAAAAAGACAAGGGTAATTCATGCCCTAGAAGAGAGTGCTGCAATCTCAAGTGTGATGATGAATGATAGAAAGTGAGGCATCCTCTATTTATATAAGGTCTATCCTCTATTTATATAATTTTGAGTGTTTGACGAGACAAGGGATTACAACCCAACCCCATAACTCAAAACAACAAAATAATGCCATAAAATCCCACAGGTGTGGATCAATATCCTCCAAGAGCATCACATCATGCCATTTTTGGGCCATAAATGATATAAAAGTGCATGGGATGGGCAAGTGATATGTCCTTGTTGAGCAAAGTGTTGTCATTGATGTCAAAGTTGGCAGTTGCAGTTGGTTGTGTCAAGTTTAAGGGGAGCTTGGTGAGCCAAGAATGGAGGTTATAGGTTTGTCATTGATGTCAAAGTTGGCAGTTGCAGTTGGTTGTGTCAAGTTTAAGGGGAGCTTGGTGAGTCAAGAATGAAGGTTATAGCTTTGAATCTTTGAAGGCATTTTTTCCTTAATGCCCTAGCTAAAAATGAGGTGTTTCATAGTGTAGTCCTCTCAAAAATCTTTCCAGTGGTGTATGGCACTTTGAAAAACTCCTAAGGGATCACAAGTTATCCTCATTCAAAGTTTGGCATGGTTCCAAAGGCCGACAAAAGGCGCAGGACAGGTATTTTCCTGTTATCTAAGTTATAATTTGATGTTGCACAGAGGTTTTGGTCAAAGAATTGTATGGAGGCGCAAGATGGGAGCCGCAGTTAAAAAATTCCGCGAGACAAGAAATCTCCCATTAATTGATGGATGTCACATTGTGCCAAGTTTAAGTCAAGCACTTACTAAGTTTTGGCGATGGGCGCGTTGGCACAGTTAATGGAGGCATAAGACGAAGAAACAATATGTTGTTGCAAGTGTTGTGAATTCAACTTTTGGGCCATTAAAAATTAACAAAGGAAAATTTTGCAAAACAACCAAACCTCGAACCTTTTCTCCATATAAGATGAAGTGGCATAGTGACAGGTGGCGAAAGGTGATTAGAGGATACAGATGATGTGGCAACCAATTGGTAGGATAGATCAGCACATTGATGACATGGCAAGGGACACATGACATGATAGGTGATAGATGGCATAACAAGGAAGGTGACCTGTGGCATGCAGATTTGACGCTTTCCGATGTCCAATTGGCGTATTCTCGAGTGACACATGGCACCATGTTCATGTCATGAAACTAACCTTTAATCAGTCCTTCAAAATTGTAGCCAAAGCAAGTCTTCAACCAAGTCTATACAAGTTTGAATTCATCCTCCAAACAGGCCTTAAATAACTTAGGATCAGCCTCAGGATGATCTTGTTGGCCTTCCCACTATTTGAGGCACTTTGGACCCCTTATGGCCACCTTGTAAGGCTTCTCGGCCTTATTGCAGTCACATTGAGGTCTTTAACCATCCTCGGCCTGATCTATTTTATTCCCGAGGCCTTTCGGCCTGTCTAGGTTGGTCAATGAGGCTATATCCTAGGGAAACGACCAAACCTCAAAATAGCACTAACTTACTACAGTTAGCACCTTCTCATATACACATACCTTCAACCTTCTTCTGATAGCTTCGGCCTATCTTATAGTGAACTTGGTCAGGTCTTTTTACTCTTATTCATCCTTAGATTAGGCCAAAACTCACAGAATTTTAGGTTTATTTCAAAAAAACTCTTCTAAACTTGACCTCTACCAACATATGATATACTAGACTTGGCTGTAAAATTTCAGTCCCCACTCCGGTTATCAGTTTTCCCTTATCACTCCATGCATTTAGTTTTAAATCCAAGCATGATAAGAACACTAAAATCTGGAAATGACAATTATTTCTAAAAACACAAATTTGGAGATTTTACTACTGCTGGAAAATGCATAAATAAATGCACAGTAAAATAATACAGCCACACACAGAAAATGACACATTGATTTTTGGTCAATGTGACCCTGGAAAAACCCCCTACAACTCTTGGGGAAAACCAGTTTGAGAGCTCTTCTTTATTTCTGAAAATCTTTTACAGAGAAACTGAAATACACAGGAAAAATTACAACATTCACAAAATCCAACTTATCTCAATTTCTGTGCTAAACTTCCAACTCGAAATTTGTGCCAACAGCAAAACAAAAAACACAGTAGAAAATTTACAGCATTAAATGTTGTACGGCTTCCTTGGGATTTTTGCCCAGAAGTCACTGTATGGCCGTACAGACTATACGAAAATGTACAGCAGTCCTTCCTCCTCAAAATTCGTGCCCAACGCAACCTCAAAATTTGTGTTGTCAGCTGCTGTCCCTTCTCCGCCGAAATCTATGTTGTACCTTCCTCGAAATACATGCCAAATGCTGTTGTACAGATGTATGCCTTTGGATGCGTGCCAATAAATTTTGTTGTACAGATTTGTTATCTTGGGATATGTGCCAAGCTGTTGTACAGATTTGTTGCTCTCCTTCACTTCCTCCCTGCTCAGAAATTTCTCCTTGCTCTCTCTTGCCTTCTCTCAAATGCTCATGAAAGAATAATGTGATATTTTCTCTTCTTCTCTCCTTTTACCCTAACCTAAGTGACTTTTGAGTGATCCCTAGATCTAATGGCTGAGATAGCTTTAGATCAAGGGCTGAAAATAAATGCCCATTATTTTCACTTTTTCTATTTAATCACTCACCCATTTAAATAAAAACCCACTTAGCCTTTTATTTCCATAGTCACTTTTTCACTTTCTAATTCTTCATTAACTTTAATAAAGTCACTTTTAAATTAGAACGTAACTTTATCACTTATAAAATCACTTTTAAATTAGAACGTAACTTTATCGCTTATAAAGTCACTTTAATATTGGACTGACTTTACCACTTATAAAGTCGGTTTTAGGAGAAGAAGTACAATAGAGTGGACACTTTTTCCTAGGCAAAAGATCAAAGCCATGGGGAACCACTTGTCCTCTGGTACCCAAAATTTAACACTCCCTCTTATTGAGGAAAATGTTCCTCGCCATTCCCATCTTGTCTCTAAAGTAGACATGTTTGCCCCGTGGTAAGGCTTTGGTGAAGATGTCCGCTACTTGCTCATTTGTGGAGGTGTACTGAAGCTTGACTGCTCCCTTTTGGACATAATATCGAATGAAGTGATAATTGATCCCAATATGCTTTGACTTGTCATGAAAAACTGGATTCTCCTTGAGTTTTATGCAACTCTGATTATCGCAGTGAATCACAGAAGGTCTCAATGCTTGACCAAATAGACCAAACAACATCTTCCGAAGCCATATGACCTCACAACTATCCAAACTAGCAGCCATATACTCTGCCTCAGTTGAGCTCAATGCAACTGACTGTTGTTTCTGGCTGAACCACAACACAACTGCTGAACCTAACCCAAAACAGCACCCTGAAGTGCTCTTCCTGTCTGAAGCACATCCTGCCCAATCTGAATCTGTGTACCCTGCCAGTCTCACTCCATCACCCTGTCTATAGTCCAGACCATAATCCACAGTACCCTGCAAGTAACGAAGAATGTGTTTTGCAGCCACCTTGTGCACTCTCCTGGGCTCACACATGAACTAACTCATAGTGTTAACTGCAAAACATATATCTGGTTGAGTGTTGACCAAATAAATTAATGATCCAATCAGCTGCCTGTATAGTGTAGGATCCACCAACTTGGAATCGGAAGCGTGAAGCTTCTTCCAGTTCGTGATCATAGGTGTGGACATGGGTTTGCAGTTCTCCATGTGAAATCTGCTAAGAATATCCACGGTGTACTTCCCCTGTCCCAGGAAGATATGCCCCTCCTCCTGCCACACCTCCAATCCAGAAAATAATGCATCGAGCCGATATCTTTCATCTCAAAATCTGAAGCAAGATCTCTCTTGCAGCCCTCAATGAGTCTCTCTGCTCCGGTGATGACCAAGTCGTCAACATACAACAACAAAATAAGAGGCTCCTCGCCTACCACAATGAAGTATAGGTTCAGATCAGCCTCACTCTTAGTGAAACCCAACTGCTGCAAGTATGTATCAATCCGAGAGTACCAAGCTCTAGGAGCTTGCTTCAGGCCATAGAGTGCCTTTTTCATACATGGGTCTCCCGCCCATGCACCTCAAAGCCCTGTCGCTGCTCAATATAAACTTCATCAAGAATGAAGCCATTGAGAAAGGCGGTCTTCACATCCATCTAGTGGATCTTCCAACCCATCTCTGCTGCAATCGATATAATGGAGCGAATAGATGTATACCGAGCTACGGGAGCAAAGGTCTCCTCATAGTCAACTCCCTTTACCTGTGAGAACCCTCTCGCCACAAACTAAGCCTTGAACTTCTCTATGCTGCCATTTGCAGCATGCTTTATCTTGTAGAGCCATCTGGAAGTACCAACTAATTTACCTTCAGGCCTCGGCACTACCTCCCAAACATCGTTCTTCATAATAGAAGAATACTCCTCCATCATGGCCTCTCTCCACACATGATGGTTGGCTGCCTCCTCATAACTAGAAGGCTCGGAGTCAACAATGCTTGTTACCAATGCCATGTAACTAAATAACCGCTCAGGTGGTTTACTCTCTCTAACCTGTCTCTTTGGTCCAGCAACTGATGTGGCCTCGCGCAAGGTGTCTTGAAACCACTTGGGCTTCCTCTTCCCTGAACCTACTTCTTCCACTGGAGTGAAAGAATCCTCATCATCATTAGAAACCTAAACTCCTGAAGGCTTGCAACTGACCCATACCTGTACCTGTGCCTGTAGAAGATGAAGTACCATGCGAGCTGTCCATCAGTGGATTATACTGTGAATTGTTCTACGGATTGCCCTGCATGCTGCCCGAAGATCGCCTCACCTGACTCTGAGAGCCACTGCTCACCGATGGACCTGAAACTATAATAGATGTACCTCCTGATCCCTGACCTCCTGCACCCTGTGCACTGGATCCCTACGACTGACTCAGCTGTTGCTGAGTGTCTGGTGACTCTATATAATGTAACTCCAGTGACCTCCTGAAAGCTCTCTCCTCCTCGAACTTTACATACCTCCTAACAACCACTTTCCCCTTCGCAGGAATGTAAATCTGGTAAGCTTTCGAGGTCTCGCTATAACCCACAAAGATGCCCTTATCTACATTAGGTTCTAGTGTGTTCCTGCTCTCCTTGGGGACATAAGAATATGCAAGGCACCCAAAGATACGAAAGTGCCCAACATCAGACTTCTTCCTTGAGAAAGCCTCCTCGGGAGTCACATTCCCCAAGGCACGATGTGGACTCCTATTCATTAAGTAAACAGCAGCGTTGCAGGCCTCTGCCCACAAAAATAAAGGTAACCCCTGATCGTGAAGGATGGCTTTCGCAGCCCCTACAATGGATCTATACTTCCTTTCTGACACCCCATTCTGCTAGGGGTTGTAAGGAACAATGAACTCCCTCTTAATGTCTACCTCGACACAAAAATCCACAAACTCACCAAGAGTATACTCACCTCCATTGTCCGACCTGAGTACCTTGATCTTTCTGCCTGTCTGGTTTTCCACAAGAGCTTTGGACTCTTGAAACCACTTGAAGACCTCACCCTTGGTCTTCAAGAAATAGATCCAGGTCTTCTTGGAGTGGTCATCAATGAATAAGCCATAATACTCAAAGCCACTCAAGGACACATGAGACATCCGAACACTCACATCGGAATGAATCAATTCAAGGATCCCTATCGTCCTGCTGTTACTACTGGGAAAAGGGGCTTTTGCAAACTTCCCCTTAGCACATCCTCTGCATACATCAAGGTGATCAGAACTGAAATCTGACACACCAATGGTGATCTCCTACAATGTCCTCAAGGCCCCATGATACATGTGACTCATCCTGCGATGCCAAATCTCACACAACTCTGAACTGCTAGATCTATTGTTGGTCCTGTCCCTGGTACTGCTACTCAATGCCATCAGGGGCTGGAATGAGAACTTGTACACCTTAGCATGGCACTCTCCAATCACTCTAGCTGAAGCAGCTGGAGTTTCCTTAGGATATATGAGCACCTGCCCATTCCTAAACAACACCTCATACCCTCTGTCCTCCAGTGTTGAAACGGATATCAAGTTCTTCTTCATTCCAGGCACATATAGAACATCTGACACTTTCAAGGGAAGTTTGGGTTCCCTATCAAATGTTAATGTTCCAACACCGACTACTCTAACAATGTTGTCATCGCCAAGTACTACCTCCATATCAGTATCACTCTCTGATAGCTCTGAGAAGTACTCCTTGACTCCTGTCATATGGCGAGAAGTGCCATTGTCAACATACCAAACACTAGAAGATGCTCTACTAGTAGAGGCGAGTGCACACTCCCTCCAAACCTGTATGGTAAGTGATACTACACTGGAGGCCTCACAAGCTATGAATCCAAACTCTCGATCAAAGCTCTCTGAGAAGCCCTCTATCTCTGCAGAAGTTGCCATGATTTCTCTTTCCCTTCCTTATTTTTCTTCTCTGGACACACAACAGCATAGTGTCCCATCTTTTGACAATTCCAACATTTGACTTTGGAATAGTCCTTTTATTTGCTCTGTTATTTGCCTTTACCTTTTCCTTTGCCTCCACTGGTGGAAGCTCCCTTCTTTGATTTGTCTTTCTTGCCTCTTGCCAACAATGCCACATTGTCATCCTCCTCCCCCTATTTCGCTGCCCCTAGATGGTTCTTTCTGATCTCATTTTGAATGCAATCATCCCACAACCTTTCCCATCCGGGAAGGTTCTCTCATGCGACAATACCATCTACAAACTCTCCCAAGTCTTGGGAAGACCATGCAAAGCTATCCTCACCAACTCAGTGGGTGCAATGGTCTCTCCTACGACTGCCAACTCATCTCTCACCGAAGTGATATTGGTGAGGTATGTCGTAGCACTGTCAGCCTTATCCATTCTTATGGCCCTTAGTTTCTCCTTTAGGACCATCTTACGGTTCTCATTTGAGCTCTGGTAAAGCCCGATCAAAGTAGTCCACATTTCATGTGCATAAGTCTTTCCTCTCACATGAGGAATGACATGATCTTTGACTCCATCCAAAATCAGTCTTTTGGCCTTAGCATTCTTTTTAGTGAACTCTGCTAATTATGTTGGATCAGCAGGAACTGCTACTGGGTGTTGGGTGGTATGTACCATAATGCCACAGACCTCTGCTTCCTCAAAGATATTTTGAATTCTCTCCCTCCATGCGCTATAGTTACTGTGCCCATCTAACCTGTCTTCAACCCTTCCCAAAGACATGATTCACCGTCCTATAAAACTGAAGTTTCAAATCTGGGTAAAGGTTTTATGTTTTCTGTGTAAAAATCAGACTGTTATAATTTACACGTTGTTGTCTCAAATAACAATTTCCATCCAACTAAGCTCTGATACCATGTAAAATTTCAGTCCCCACTCCGGTTATCAATTTTCCCTTATCACTCCATGCATTTACTTTCAAATCCAAGCATGATAAGAACACTAAACTCTGGAAATGACAATTATTTCTGAAAACACAAATTTGGAGATTTTACTATTGCTAGAAAATGCAGAAATAAATGTACAGTAAAATATAACAGCCACACACAGAAAATAACACAGTGATTTTTGGTCAATGTGACCCTGGAAAAACCCCGTACAACTCTTGGGGAAAACCAGTTTGAGAGCTTCTTTATTTCTGAAAATCTTTTACAGAGAAACTGCAATACACAGGAAAAATTACAGCGTTCAAGAAATCCAACTTATCTCGATTTCTGTGCTAAACTTCCACCTCAAAATTTGTGCCAATAGCAAAACAGAAAACACAGTAGAAAATTTACAGCATCAAATGTTGTACGGTTGCCTCGAGATTAGTGCCCAGAATTCACTGTACATTCATATGGACTGTACGAAAATGTACAGTCGTCCTTCCTCCTCGAAATCAGTGCCCAACTCAGCCTCGAAATTCGTGCTATCAGCTGCTATCCCTTCTCCCTCAAAATATGTGTTGTACCTTCCTCTAAATGCATGCCAAATGTTGTTGTACAAATTTCTACCTTGGGATGCATGCCAATAAATGTTGTTGTACAGACTTGCTATCTTGGGATGTGTGCCAAGTTGTTGTACAAATTTTCTGCTCTCCTTCACTTCCTCCCTGCTCAGAAATTTCTCCTTGCTCTCTCTTTCCTTCTCTCAAATGCTCATGAAAGAATAATGTGATATTTTCTCTTCTTCTCTCCTTTTACCCTAACCTAAATGACTTTTGAGTAATCCCTAGATCCAATGGTTGAGATAGCTTTAGATCAAGGGCTGAAAATAAATGCACATTATTTTCATTTTTTCTATTTAATCACTCACCCACTTAAATAAAGACCCACTTAGCTTTTTATTTCCATAGTCATTTTTTCACTTTCTAATTCTTCATTGACTTTAATAAAGTCACTTTTAAATTAGAACGTAACTTTATCACTTATAAATTCACTTTAATATTAGACTAACTTTACCACTTATAAAGTCACTTTTAGGAGAAGTACAATAGAGTGGACACTTTTCCCTAGGCAAAAGATCAAAGCCATGGGGAACCACTTGTCCTCTGGTACCCAAAATTTAACATTGGCTTCTATACAAATGTTGATGTCAACAAGTCATTCTATTAGGGCTTGAGAGCTTTACATTATGAAGACACTTTCCCAAACTTGAATTTTTCAAGTCTCTTTCATGGCTGCTCTTTAACCTAGGCTATGATACCATGTTGATTTTCCATGATCTTCTAATCTAACAATTACTTTCCAATTAGTACTTAATTAATCCTACTTGTGTCGCATTCATTGTTAAGCAATTATACATCAAAAAATCTCAACAATAAAACAATAATAACAGTAAGTTCATGAAGAGACAACCAAGCACACAAAGAGACAAATTTTCACCTGGGAAACCCAAACTCGAGAGAAAACCCAGCAAACTTTTCTAGGAGAAATTCTCAGTTCAGCAAATTTACAATCTGATATTCATAAGTCAAATTAGGTCAAACAGACCATAAGATTCTGTGAAAATTACTACACTAGAATCATATTGCAACAACTGGAAATTATTCTCCTAATTGTTAATTTTATGTAACAATTTATTTGCAATTTTCTACGACAAATACTGAATAAATCACATTGCAACCTTCACAAATAAAACTGCGAAGAAATAAACGTTGGAAGAAATGCTAGCACACACACATAAAATTTACGAAATTATTTTTGGACAAAAGTCCCCGGGAAAACCCAACTCGAGAAAACCAGTGCAGCAGTGAGGGTTTTATTTTATTATGCAGCAGTGAAATCTAAGTACATCTATGGATGCCCAACTGGCAATCCAAACAGCAAGAAAATATGGGCAAAATACTGAAGGGAAAACTACCCTTCTCCCACAAGCAATTTCTGGCATGGCTTGCCTACAAAAATTCGGCCTCTTGGAGCTCAGCGTCAGCCTCTGTGTTGCTCTGTGTAGTTGGCTAGACGGCTTGCCTCAGACTGGGCTCTGATGAAGTCGTTTTGCCTTTGGATGCTGAGAAAATTGTCTCTTTGTCCCTCTAAGACTTCATCCTGGCCTCTAGAACTGAGAACTACTTTTCCTTTGTCCAAATCGAACTGCCTGGCTGAAGCAACTGCGTTGTCCCTCAAGGTTGCCTCTCTGAGATAACTCGACCCTCTTGCTGATGCCTCTCCAGATCTGGAAATCTTTCCTCTGGATCACTGTCCCTGCCCCTCACACTGCTTCGATCTCACTGACTCTCTCTCTGGCAACTGAGTGCTGCTACTCTGAAAATCTATTTGCCTATGAAATCGAACTGTCGAAGTGTATTCTCCATCACCACATCGACCTCCTCTTATAATCCTTTGTTGGAGCACCAACGGCCAAGATAAAAACATAATCAATTGCTAGGATCATCTTGGATTCAATCCATGTAAGTTTCTAGACTATTATCGCCTTATCTCAATTAATATCGATTAACTAAACATATTCCCTAAGTTTAAACTTAGGAAATCTTTAAAAAACGGTTAATAATCTAATTGAGACACTTCTAGGCAGAATTTCCAGAAACTATTTCTGGGTTTTGGAGAACTCATGTATTCTAGCCTCTCCACATATTTTTGTGGCTACAACACATCTGATGTTATAAAAAACTAACACTCCCTCTTAGCGAGGAATGTGTTCTAGTGTTGCACCTACTGCCACAACACCCTGTCTCTGCATCATCTCTTGTCACACTGTTGATGTATGGCTACTGTTGCACAACTCTGATATGAGTTACATTTGTGTTGTTGCTAACCCTGTTGAACTGCTGCCAACACTACATCTGCACTGCAACTCTGTTGCTGTTGTTACTGCAACATCCGCAACCAAAAAAACATCAAAAACTGAACCAATTGTGTTCAGTATGATGCATCTGTAACCTGAGTCCTGACTGCTACTAGCATTTGCATTATCACTAAGGAATCTGCATTGTTGCTGACTCTGCACTGCGCTTCCCAACATCTGACTGCTACTAGTCTCTACAACTGTCGCTCTGGCATCTGACTGCACCGCCACTGGTCCATCCTACCACTGAATGCTATGGGCCCCTGTAGCAAGGTATTGATATAAGAGGTGGACTCCTCAAAGATCCTGCCCATCTGTAGCACTCTGTGGCTACAAAGGCAAGTCACCCCATCTCACTCCTGGAGGTATATCAGAGAACATCGCGAAGTCTTCCTCCAGCCTGGAGGAAAGCCTATCGATCTCTGCTGAAGCTGCCTCCTAGTCTTGTTGACCACTGGAGTGGCACCTGATGATTATGTGAAGACTCCATGCCCAAGGATGAACCAGAGGACACTTGTACCACATATATCATCAGATATCATCAATACAACAGAGTTTTTAAACTCTACTTCTACTTCTCATCATCCTTCTCTTATACCCAGATTCCACGCCCTACGGGGAATTGTAATAAGTGATGCTAGTAATGATGAGTTTTGAGTCAGTATTGAGTCTGTAACAGGCGTAGGTAGCCTAGGACCTTGCCAACAAGTGAGTATTACTCTGGGAGGTTTTTTTTTCACTAGGTTATTTATCATCTCCCTATTAGGACTTAATAATTAATTGAGTTTTTTCCTCCAATTTTACCCCAAACCCGAAATACAGCTTGATGGTGAGGCCTTGGGTGAGTCCTAGTGTCTAGAGTCAATGTATATTACCATACTATATCACACAAAAAAAATTGTGGAATTTGGTTAGGTCTAGGTAGTGATTTTTAATTTTTTAGATTTCCCGCAGGTCAAAAATTGCAATAAAAATTTTAATTGAATTGTAATAAGTGTTGTCTAGAGAAGTTGTATGGGGTATGAGTAATCAAAATTACACCTCTTAGCCTCAACTTTCTACTATGACACACTTTGAGGGGTTAAAAATTTGTTTTGAACCCTCAAAATCCATTTTTCTTAAGTTTAGTGGGAAATCTGGCAATTAATTAAGCCAAAAATTAAATAAATGGAGAAAAATAAATATCCACACATGCAAAATGAGGTGGAAATGAGCTGGAAAATTATGGAGGAGTTAAAGTGAAGTCCCAAGGTGATGTGGACTCCTAAAATCAAGGAAATGACATTTTCTCAAATAAAATCGAATTTTTTGCATTAAATGAGAGTTGCTTACTTGGAAATTCGAATATGTGAAGTTAATGTACATTTGGGAGGATTTGGGTGAATATTTGGTGGATATTTTTGTGGGACATTGTCCCCACATGGGTTACCACCCATATACACTTGTCATTCCATCATAAAATTCGAATTTGGCACATAAGGGAAGAAGAAAATGATGTCCACTTGCCAAAATCCGATTTTTACGCTTGGCAATGGAGCTCCACTTCAAATTCGAATTTTCCTTGTGATCTCCTCCCTCTCACCACTTGGCATTTGATTATTCATTGGGATTTTCTCCCAACTTTCTATATAATGAAGCCATGGGCTCTCATATTGTATCTTTTGTACTAGCTATTGTGCTTGGGGAAGCTCTGCTCCTGTGCACACTTGTTCTTCATATAATAAAAAGGTCTTTGGAGTTCATTCATGGGTGTTTTTCCCTTGGAGTTTGGCTTGGCTCAATGATAGTATATTTCTCTACTTGTGTTTAATTTGATTTCATTCTCTCATATGCTTTCATAAGAATTGTGAATGTACAGCAATTTTATATTTGCAATTGGTTATTTGATATGCTCTATGCTAGACAAATCTATCTATTTTCAAATAAATTCTAGAGTTCTCTTGTCATTGTTTATTAATATAATCCATATGAGCTAATGTGCATTTGAAGTTTTGTAGAGGCCATCTTTGGATCAACTAGCAAGCGTGAGGGGAAGTCTTCAAGAGACCAACCCACTCTTGGCATTACTTACATGAAGCTCCTATAGTTTTTTGAATATTAATAGCTTATCTTTCGGAAGTGTCGATTTTGCAGTGGTCTTTTTCACATAGTTTGTGCTTAAGCCAATTATTTCAATCAAATTTACATCTTATACTCTTTTGCTTTCATCTATTTATCTAGCTAATCGAGAGCTCCTTATAAACTAGACAAGTGATGGGGTCTTTTCCCATCACTTGATTTAGTTTTTTGTATATTATATTGTAGCATTATCATTCATTTTGCATGCTCTTTTTCACACTAACCTTGGTCTTAGTTTTGCAGCCCTAACATGTTGGTTGTAGGTTCTCTCAAGTTTCAAAGTTCCATTTTGAAGGAGGTCGTGGCCATTAGGAGGGCTTGCTAAAGAAGACTAGGCCGTGTATCACTTTGGGGGATTGTATTTCCTTATTGTAGCGTCATCTTCATCTCTCTTGGGGCCCCATACTAGAAGGAATTCCCTTGTGGTTTCAAAACCTCATTTTGTATCTCCATCAATTCCTTGGGTAACTCTCAAAAGAGCCATTAACCTCATCATAACACATAATAATAATAAAAAAATTATTTTTGTTTTGGGAGCGTGGGTTCCACCCATTGGCATCCCTATCTCTCCACTTTGGGAGAGGAATGGTGGTTGGATTGACTTGTTGAATCTAGCATCTCCTTTCACTTACATGTGTGCTTTGAATTGGTAATTAACATAGCCACACATCTCATTTACTATCCTCAAGTTTGCTAAAGTTCTTCAAACTTGCAACATTTACAATAATTGTTGCTACAAGTCTACAATTACATTTTTTGCAAAGCAATTTACTTTCATTTTGTGCAAGCTTCTTCATTATTTTGCTTTAGCAAACTTTGATATACTTGGCTTGGCTATTGTCTAAATCATTTATGCTTTATGGTTGTGCAATATTTCCATTTTGAAACATATTTGAAGTGTTGTGTATTTGGGCAATTTATCTTTCAAAACAATAATTTACTTCCATGTCAAGCAAGTTTTCTTTGATTCTCTCAAATTTAAGAGTTCCTTTCGCAAGGCTATTTTGAATACAAATCTTGAGTTGCAATTTATTTTACATGCAAATTAATTGCTCATAAGCATCAAGCTTTTAGTTGGTCATCAATTTATCATAAGTCAAAGCAAATACTTTCACTTCACAATCTCATATGTTATGAAGCTTATGCAATCTTGTGTTTTGGAGCATATTTAATTAAAGTATCTCTATCTTTTACATAGCACTTGCAAACTTACTTGCATATCATAGTAAACTTTTTAACTTAGTTGCATATTTAAAATTTACCTCCAAGCATAAGCTTGGTTAATAGAAACTATAGGGAAAAAGGGCTTTCTTGGAAAGTTCTTCCATTTGGTACGAAATAAGGTAAAAGCGTGTGACCCTGCAGTTATGAAGGTGGTTTGTCCCCTTGTAGGAACGAAGGCACAGGCTGGCTCATAAGACTCAAGAGACAGGTATCGTTGATGACACCCCTGTTTCCTCAACCCCTCTTTCTTACAGTCACCCCAATTTTTACCCCTTGGTAAGAGCACAAGAGGAGGACTTCTCACCTTGTTAATTTTCGGTAACTAGGTCCAAACTCCATTTTGCACTGCTCATATGATTATGATCATATTTTTGTTGGATTCCTCTTTCGGAGAGGTGCGAGATTGATCTAAAGATCTTCTTGTTTGGATGAGCAGAACATATATTTTGGTTTTATTTTCCACATATGTGCAAGGTTGGCCAGATTTGTAATGTAGGCTCACAAGCCTAATAGATGTGTCACACCAGTGTTGATAATATCGGTATCAGCAAAATATCAGCGAGGGTCCAGAAAAAATCTTATCAGCAATATCGGCAAGCATAAAAAATGCATAATATATTCATTTTTTTCAGATTTTTAAACATATAAAACACTAACAACATGAAATAAACACATTGAAACATTAATATAAATAAAACACTTATATATATGATGTAGTGGATGTAAAATAAAAATGATATATCAAAGTCGATACCAAATCCTGCTGATCCTTGATAATTGTCTAATCAAGGACTCAAATGTGGAGAACCATACAAAATAACATCACATATATAAAACTTAAAAGTATCTCATCATCAAGAGTTATATGTAGCAAAGCTGCAAAACAAATAAAACTAGCAACTATCTATCTGAGATCAAAATTCAGTTCCCTCTCCCTAGCAGTTATCTTTCTGTCCTTTTCAACAATTGCTTCAAGAGCTTTTTGTACAATTTCCGCACTAGAAACTGTACAAGGTATAACATCATGCCCAAGGAGTCTTGCCATATGGTATTTCAATCGTGTAACCCCTCCTGCCATCTTGGTCCCACACAATCTTCATGATAGACGTGTCTGATTTGTCCCACCATCAAGCTCCCCATACTCCCAAAATGGGTCCAAGGATTTTGGCATATTTGTAGTGAAATAATTCAAATTTCAAACCAAGGGCACCAAAAAAACAAATAATTGGCATTAAACACACATACACAAAAAATGGCTATAAGAGGGTGCATAAGAAAGTTAAAAAAAAAAAAAATGAAGCTTGTTGTCCAAATATAGAGAAAACCCTTGCATTGGCTCATGGGGATGAAAATCATGGCAAATGGAAAAAACAAAGAAACAAAATCTTGGTAGGCAAAGAGGCAAGCAAGCATAACCCTAAATCTATGAAAAAAATCATTAACATAGGGTTTTTTAAGAACATACCTATTAATGGAAGAAACGAAGTCTCTCACTGTTCTTCAATCTTTGATCAACAAAAAATTCTGAGTTGATAGTGATAATGGCTCTTTGATCCTCAATCTCTCTTTGACAACCACCACAAAGCTCTTCCCCTTCCTTCACCAAGCCTCACAGACGAAAATGACAAAAAAAAGACAAATTTCCCTTTTCTAGCCGCGGCCTAGGAGTGCCCGGCGATATTTTCAATCGTCGCACGATATTTTCCGAAATATCGAAATATCGCGATATTTTCAGGGAGAGAAAATATCGCGATAATTTCTCGGCGATATTTCGTTTCCTCGAAAATATCGCGATATTTCAGCGATACTGTCAACACTGTGTCACACACCCTCACTGATGGATATAAATTGGAGAGACTTGGAGATCATTTGCTCATCAACTCATCACACATTCTCTCATTGTGATCTGATTGGTTCGATAACCTTTGGAGGCCTCTTTCCTTCACACGTGCGGAGCTGAAGCTTGGGAAAACCTGCGGATCTGTTTAGGGTTGTTTTGTTGTGCGTTGACCAGCGTTGACTATGGTCAACCCTTGACCGTTTGACCTCCAATCTTTGTTGAAAATCCGATTTTTGTAGGCCATACAGCTGGGCACAAAAATTGAGGAAAAAAGAGCAGTTTGACCGAAGCCCTAAATCTGTAGTGTTGACTTTGGTTGACTAGCTTTGACTTTTGATGAGCTGTGTGTGTGACATTTGGAGGGTTGGCTGCTCTAAGAAAGACTTTGTTGGCTGATGCATCCTGTTGACTGTCGTAACGCACAATATCCTATATCTTTGCTGGACAAGAAGAATTGTAAAATTTGATCAATATTATTGGCTTGTCTTCTGTTGATCTATTATTGTGCTCTATCAGCATTTTACTTTCATGTTTATGTGATTTCTAAATTGAATCAGGCCTAAGAAAGATTGAAGTAAATTTTCATTAAGCATAGAACACTCCATGTCTATCTAAATTTAACATGGTATCAAAGTTGAGGTGAAGACAAAGCCCAATATAGTGTGAAAAGCAATCACCGAAGAAGAAGTCTTGTCAAGGACCAATGGTCTGATGATAAGTTGACTGACAAGTCTGATTATCATGCATGGAAGATGTCCTTGGATTTGGCATTAGAAGATCAAGATGTCATGGACTATGTGCAGGGGAAGATTCATGAGCCTCCATCATATTTTATGAGGCTCATAGAAATTAGGAATGATCTCCTTGCCATAGGAAAAGAAGTAGTTGATCGAGAGCTCGTCCTCATTGCTCTTGGAGGACTGCCCTGAGACTGGTATGTATTTAATACTACGATCCTTAATAATAATATGATTCTTGATTTTGATGAGTTGTTAACTAGATGCACTCAAGAGGAGACAAGAATGATGGAGAGAGATCATCCCTCTAATGGAAATAGAGGTGACCCTACTGCCTTCGCCGCTCATGCAAAGAAGAAGAACCATTGTGGCCCGAGAAATCAAAACCATGGTAGAGTGGGGCCCAAAGGAAGGAAAGGAAGATGTTACACTTGTAACAAATTTGGTCACTATGCAAAAGAGTGCCCCAATAGAAGGGACTCTCTTAGGGATGATGACAACAACAACTTCAGGGGGAATGGCAATCAAAGGAACAACAGGGAAAAGGAAGGCTCCCTCTTATCGTAGTGGAAATGGGCAACCTTTCAAAAGGTCAACAAATTCCAGGTACGATGAGTCTAATGTTGTTGATAATAAGAAAAATGAATATATTCTTGTATCTGCCCTCTCTGCTGCATCTCCTCCCGACACCCTAGATGTCTGGTTTATTGATAGTGGTGCTTCAAGACACCTCACTGGTTATAAAGAAGCCCACTCTGATTTGATTGAGAAGGATACTAATTTAGAAAGTACCCTTGGAGATAATGCCACATATCCCGTGAAAGGGACAGGGATTGTGACCCTTCATCTATCTCAAGGTCAAGTCCTCTGTTTACAAGATGTGTTGTACGTACCTGATTTGAAGAAGAACCTTGTGTCTATTTCGGCAATGGAAGACAAAGAGTTCAAGGTGGCATTCGTTGATGGAAAGGTACGCATCTAGAAGAACTTCAAGGAAGCTCTTACTAATGGTTTTAGAGTTGATACACTCTACCAAGTTGGAGGAAGTCCATTGGGAGTTATGTCATGTGATACAACTCTTCAAACAGAGTTATGGCACCGGAGGTTTGCACACCTTCATTACAAAGCCCTTCCTGAAGCAAGGAAGGTGGTGACAGGGATGCCCGAATTTAGAGATGATCATGAAGGTATATGTCAGGGTTGTGTCGAAGGAAAGCATACAAGGGGACCATTCCCCTCAAGTGTCACAATGACAACTGATATCTTGCAATTGATACATTTTGATTTATCTGGTATGCTGCTCGTGACATCCTTGGGAGGATGTTCCTATTACATGACTTTTACAGATGACTTCTCCCACAAGACCTCGATATATTTCTTGAAGAAGGACGAAGGATTCAAATGGTTTCGTACCTTCAAGGCCTTGGTGGAAAATCAAACCGAGAAGAGAATCAAAGTTTTGAGGACCAACAATGGGACCGAGTATGAGTCAAATGAATTCAATGACTTTTGCAGAGAAGCTAGCATTAAGAGGGAGACCACAACTGCATATACTACTGAGCAAAACGGTGTTGTTGAAAGAAAGAACAAGACCATTGTGGAAGCTGCCCATGCCATGCTATGTGCCCAAGGTCTTCTGAAGTTTCTATGGGGAGAAGTTGTGAACACTGTTATATACGTTCAAAATAGTTGCCCACATTCCGCTCTGGACTCCAAGACTCCCGAAGAAGTCTTCTCTTGTAAGAAACCTAATGTTTCTCATTTTAGAGTTTTTGGTTGTCCTGATTACTTTCATGTGCCGAAAGAAAAGAGAAGCAACTTGGATGCTTCTAGAAAGAAGGGAATGTTTGTGGGCTACAATGAAACTTCTACGGCATATAGAATCTATGTGCCTGGTCAAAGAGAAGTGGAGATATGCCACGATGTCACCTTCGATGAAGATGTTGCCCTCAAGAAATTAAGTAATCTTCCTAGCTCCAAGGAAGATAAAGAAGATGAAGAAGCAGGAATGCAGGAAGAACTGAAGGATGAACCAATGCCCAATGTTGAAAGATCTATGGAGCCTATTGATCCACCTCCTTCAAATAAGAGAAGGCCCTCATGGCTTAGGGATACTCTCGAAGATGCCGAGAGACATATTGCCCCAAGGGGGACATTCCGTGAAAGCAAGAAGCTAAATAGATACCAAGTGTATCTAGCAGCCATGAGTACAATTGTACAATCTAAGCCTTGATCATTTGAAGAAGTCGTAAAGCATCAAGTTTGGAAGGATGCTATGCACGAAGAATATGAGTCCATTATGAAAAATGATGTCTGGGATGTGGTCCTGAGAACGGAGGACAAATTTGTTGTCACCTCGAAATGGTTCTATAAGATCAAGCATGGATCTGATGGTAGTGCTAAAAAGTACAAGGCAATATTTTTTGCCTGAGGCTTCTCTCAAAAAGAAGGCATAGATTATGATGATATATTTGCATCTGTCGCCTGCTATACCACCATCCGATCTATCATTGCCTTGCTGCAGTGCAAGGATGGAGTCTCCATCATATGGATGTGAAGACTGCCTTTCTACATGGTTCAATAAAGGAAGAGGTTTATGTGGAGCAACCTCTGGGGTTCGAAGTCCAAGATAGAGACACCTATGTATGCAAGTTGAAGAAATCCCTCTATGGGTTGAAGCAAGCCCCCGGGGCTTGGTATGAGAGGATAGATAGCTACTTGATGAAGTTGGGCTTCACTCGAAGTAATGTTGATCCAAAACTTTATTTTAAGGTTGATAGATAAATGCCTCTCATTCTAGTTCTCTATGTGGACGATCTCTTCCTAACAGGTGTTGACCCTCTCATTCATCAGTGTAAGAGAGAGCTAGCTTCTGAATTTGAGATGAAAGACCTAGGACTGATGCATTACTTCCTAGGCTTTGAGTTCCATGCGATATTTTCCTTTCTCAAGGAAATATGTTGTGAAGTTGTTGGAGAGATTTAGTATGGTGGACTGTAAGTCTGTGTCGACACCGATGGAACTCAACTTTAAGAAGTTGTGTGGAAACGCTGCTGGGCCCGAGCTGGGAAATCCCACCGAGTATCGACAACTCGTGGGGTCCCTGATGTTCCTAGTGAACTCCCGTCCGAACGTATGTTTTGCAGTGAACACTTTGAGTCAACACATCGTTGATCCTCATCATATTCACTGGATTGGTGCCAAGAATCTGTTGAGATATCTTCGGGGCACAATCAACCATGGGCTGAGATACACTGCCGGAAGTTTGAGACTCCATGGATATACTGATGCCGATTGGGCTGGCAGTGTGGTGGATCGCAAAAGCACATCTAGATGTTGCTTCACCTTGGGTTCTGCTTCGATATCTTGGATGAGCAGGAAGCAAAAGTCGGTGGCTTTGAGCACTGCTAAGGCCAAATACATTGCAGCGAGTATGGCCTGTTGTGAAGCTGTTTGCTTGGGAAAGCTCTTCAGTGAGCTGTTTGGGCATGTGCTAGATACCACCGTTATCCTTTGTGATGACTAGACTGGGATTCGTCTTTCTGAGAATCACATGTTCCACGATTGATCCAAGCATATTGATATCAGGTACCACTTTATCCGGGATATGGTACATCGAGGCGCCATAAAGCTCGATCATATAGGAACTAATGAGCAGGTCGCAGATATTCTCACGAAGCCCCTGGGGAAGGTCAAGTTCCTAACCTTTCGTGAGAAGCTTGGAATCGTGGAAAGACCTTATTCTGAGGGTCCTACTTGAGTTGGACTATGAGCTTTGGGAGCTCTAAGGGGCTTGAGGATAGCTTCTTGGAGCTATAAGCACACATGGGGCTAGGCTTGCCGAACCTTGTTGTGCTTCTACCCCACTGTTATAAGATTGAGTTGGTTAACCTCTCTTTGATCTATGCCCCGCACGCATCCTACCCATGGAGTTTCGAACTCATGGGAAGTACCTTTCATTTGGCCAATGAGGTGGAAAATGTGGATAGAGACCAATAGCAAGACCGATGGACGCATCGGAGATTGTCGTACTCTCTATGTCTAGGATGGCACGTGTCCAACACCTTAATCTGGGATCAAGTATGATGAGGCTCTTACCTCTAAACTGACTTCGGGTTAGTATAAGACTCTCTTTTTGAGTCCAAGAGAGGTTTTAACCTCTACGCTAACTTCGGATCAGCTGAGCGTGATGTCTTCGTGACTCGCCTTTTGTTCTATTTGCGAAGAAAAGCCAACAAAGCAAGTTACGGCAGGATGACACACGATGCTATATGATGGGACACGATGGTAGTGATCTCTGGATGGCACAGGCGAACAGATGGAGTTCTCCCTAGTTGAGAGGGAGTGTTAATTTTGGGCAACTAGGTCCAAACTCCATGTTGCACTACTCATATGATGATGATCATATTTTTGTTGGATTCCTCTTTCGGAGAGGTGCAAGATTGATCTAAAGATCATCTTGTTTGGATGAACAAAACATATATTTTGATTTTATTTTCCACACATGTGCAAGGTTGGCCAGATTTATAATGTAGGCTCACAAGCCTAATTGATGTGTCACACACCCTCACTGATGGACATAAATTGGAGAGACTTGGAGGTCATTTTCTCATCAACTCATCACACATTCTCTCATTATGATCTGATTGGTTCGATAGCCTTTGGAGGCCTCTTTCCTTCACACGTGCGAAGCTGGAGCTGGGGAAAATCTGTGGATTTATTTAGGGTTGTTTTGTTGTGCATTGACCAGTATTGATCATGATCAACCCTTGACCGTTTGACCTCCAATATTTGTTGAAAATCTGAATTTTGTAGGCCGTACAACTGGGCACAAAAATCGACGAAAAAGGAGCGGTTTGACTGAAGCCTTAAATCTGCAACATTGACTTTCTGCGTTGACTGTCCCACATTGACGTTTATGCATTGACTTTGGTTGACCAGCGTTGACTTTTGATGAGCTATCTTTGAGGGTTGTGTGTGTAACACTTGGAGGGTTGGCTGATCTAAGAAAGAATTTGTTGGCTAATGCATCCTGTTGACTATCGTAACGCACACTATCCTATATCTTTGTTGGACAAGAAGAATTGTAAAATGTTATCTATATTATTGGCTTGTCTTCTATTGATCTATTATTGTGTTCTATCAGCATTTTATTTTCATGTTTATGTGATTGCTAAATTGAATTAAGAAAGATTGAAGTAAATTTGCATTAAGCATAGAACACTCCATGTCTATCTAAATTTAACACACCCAGATTAGGCATTTTAGATTAAAAGTAACTAAGATTAATTGCATCCAAATCTAGTGTAATTGCATCTCATGCTAATACACCTCATGGTTTTACTTGCAATTGTTTATTCCTTTTGTCATTGTTGAAATTGAATACTTTGTTGTGGCAAGCATTTTTTTTATCTACATTTTGCAAGTAGAACACTAATTGTTTCTTTTTTAACAAGATAACTTCTCATGCTTTGATTCATAAATCTATTTATCTTGAAACCATTTACAATATCTTGTGCTAAAATTTTCTTGTTTCACTTTTCAGGATTACTTTTTGCTTTCCATTTGAAAGAATTTTACTTCATTTAAGCAAATACATTTTCATTTCAAAGAGCAATACTCTGAAGGCATTGGTTTTCATATGTTTTGTACTTATTTAAATTATGTATTGATGGTTATTGCTCATAACACTTTTTTCTTAGAAATCCTAAGAGGTAATCTATTTAACTCTAACAACTCTCCTAGAAACTCAAATCTTTTAGGAACCACCCCCCTTAACTAAACTAGGAGATAGCTTAAACGGAGAGAGTTGGGATTAGTGTGACAGCCCCTTCTCTGAGATCCTTGCCACCAACCACACCTTGTGGGGTTGAAGACTTTTCTCACTAACTCGTAGGTAGGTGTAGACGGTAAGCGATAACAAGTCTTGCTTCTCCTCCTTGTCCTTCTTCCTGAGAGGACACTGAGTACTGTAGTGGCCTAGCTCACCATATCTGAAGCTCTTGACCTTTGACATTTCCTTCTTCTTCCTCCTCTGCTCCCCCTATCCCTGACTGGGACCCTTAGATGCAAGGACCACATTCTCCTCTTCCTTCACCGTCTTCAATCCGTTGCTACTGCCACTGATGGAGATCTTCAAAAGAGCTCGTCTCATCTCCTCCTGTGCAAGTCAGCCCACATCCTGTCCCATCTAGGTAGTGTGTCTCTGCCTAATATACTTTGGACGAAGACCTGCCAATCCTGTGAGACGCTATTGAGCGCCAAACGCACTAGCTCTGAAGGTTGAGGCGTTGCCCCAACAGCCGACAACTGATTTCAAACCTCCTGAATGGTGAGGAATGGGTCTATGCCTTCCCCATTCTACATCTGGATGCATCTTAGCTTCTCCTCGAGGTACATCTTCCACTGCTCCGAAGTAGCCAGATACAACGTGACGAGAGCATCCCACATCTGCTTGGCAGTATCTTTGCCAACTATATGCGAGACTACATGATCCCGCACTCCATCTAGGATCAACCGCTTCGCCCGTGCCATCTCCTTTCTGTACTCTTTTAGCTAATCATCATCTATAGGAATCGCCACCACATTATCGATATATGTCTTCAAGACAAATTTAACTAGAAGGAAGGAGATCATTACCTTCTAGATGACATACTTGGAAGCAGGGATGGAATTTGACGAGCATTTTGCCCGTCATAGGGCATTTTTCCCGTATTTGACCGCTGGAACTTGTGGATGCCCATTTTCCCTAACGTGCTAGGAGGGATGGAAGACGTAATTTTGACGTTTAAAAAATTTTCAAAAACGTTCGTATGCCCTTTATTTTCCATTTACCAGTATTTTTGCAACTTGACTCCTCCGTGCAACTACAAGGCTAGACTCAAACTGTAAGGGAAAGTTGTTTTGTTGGCTCACTGAAAATTAGTAGTTTAATAACGGAATCACCAAGGATCATTATTAATATTTTAAAATTAGAATTAATCTTATTTTTTCCGCTGCCTATTACACAAAGTTCACGAAACCTTCCTTTTATAGAAGACACCAAAGAAAAAATAAACCTTGTTGCCCAGCGAACTTCCAAGGTCATGATTTGTGAAGCAGTGCAGAAGTACCATTGTAGCACTAAGAAATTAGAATGCCAATCAGCGCCAGTGTGAAGTGGTGTTAATATAGCTGGTGGCTTGGCTTCATCGTCAAACGGTAAATTGCACAGGCACAGAATAGAAGCTTTTGGCGGTCTAGTTCCTGACACTTGCACTCTCAACTTTAAAGGCATATGCCATTGCGCATTCAGACTTACGCCCAGCTCAACATTGGCTCCAAGGAAACCAGCTCAAGATTGGCTCAGAGGAAACCAGGTTAGGCATTGATTTTTTTCTTGTGGGTTTGAGTTGCTGAGAGCTTTTAATTTCATAAGGTAGGTTCGAAGTTTGAACAGTTAGAGTAATTTATTTCTGTGAAATTAGAGTTCCAAATTAACGCCTATTCCCTGAGCAATATAATATAATAATTGTAAGCCGATTCATTAAGAAAATTCAAACTGCTTTTGGCGTGAATGATGACAATTTATATATTAATTGTTTTTTCAAGATTATTGTATTTGTAACTTTGTGCAGCATAATATATTAATTGTAAGCAAATTCATTAAGAAAATTCAAACTGCTTTTGGCGTGAATGATGACAATTTATATATTAATTGGTTTTTCAAGAGTATTTGTATTTGTAACTCTGTGCAGCCTGCTCGTGGGTTCTATAGTTTTTTCAATGATCATAATCATTCCTGATTATTATTAATTATTAAGTTTTCAGAAATTTTAATTTTAGTTATTATAATTATTAAACTTTCAATGGTACATGATCAACATCCTCATCTTGCGTTTCTAAAGGTGGAACCTAGTACTATGAGATAGCTTTACCAGTCTTTGGTTTTCTGCGCTGATTGTGAGCATGCTTTACCTTCCAAACCTTATTCTAATGCTCACATTTCTGTTAGCAATCATATTTAATCAGTCAAATCTGATTTTAACTATTATCTCCAGAAAATCAGAACTTTGACCATAATACGCTATTTAAAAATTGAGGAGAATGTAATAAAACACAGTATATAAAAAATCATTTTTCTCATTAAATATATTTGGTTTACAGCGGACTCTTTAGATTCCAAGCTACTAATCTTAAAGCAACTTACCACAGAATATTTTATGCTATGATACTAAGCTCCTATAAATCCTTTGACTAGTAGATCTTAAACTACCTCAACATAACCTTGTCATAAGTTTATCAAATTAAATCTTAAATCCCAAATGTAAACCAGGATTACTTTATAGTAAGTTTATTAGAACCTTAAATCCCAAATGTACACAAGGATTTAGGATTTAGAAATGTAAACATTATCTTGTGTAAATTTAAACATACAAGTTTCAACATACAAATCAAAACGTATAATTGTCAGAATACAAAGCTAAGCAAGACACATGGAGCTTTGGCCATATAATTTCAGGTCGAAAGAAACCCATTAATGAATGTGCATTGATAGCGCGACACAGATAGCCTGCAGCGTCATCCTTCACTGGCTCGCCAATGTGTAGCCTCATGAATCACGAAGTATCATCTTTGTCTTTGTCCTTCTGAATTAATTGTTGTCTGTTGTCTGCTGCTTCCGGAATCAATCTGATGATATTACTGTGTAGCCTGTACCAATCTATGACTTTGTCCGCAATAATGCGGTGTCATTGACTAATATTACTACACAGTAAAATGTTTTTTACGTTAAAAAAAGGAGGATTTATCTGCTTCTCTTTGGCTCGATACGAATTGTTTCATCTCCACTCTAAGTTTCCATTAATGTTTCCATGGATTGGCAGTTAAACTGTGGCACTGTGGCAGCTCTGTTATGCCAGTTGTACAATGATTTTAATTCTACAAAAGGTACTGTTATGGCCGTAACTGTTCGTACTGCATGGTTTTCTGGTTCGTGGATTAAATGAATGTTATTTTGAATTCGAAAAACTCGTTGTTTAAGTATCAGCAAATGAGTCTTAGACTGGCCTCACGGTTGTGCTGAATTTAAGTTGGAGTACCTGCAGATGATATGTTATCAGGATGTCTCAGAAATTACAACCACTAAAAAGAAAGGTACAGAGAAAAAGGATACAGATAAATTCATGAGTAAACCCCTACAAGTCAACCCAGAAAACTCATGAACTTATGTAAAATCAGAGAATAGCTACGCTTGTGTGTGATAGATTTAAAAGGAAACAAACCATAATTCCTCAGCCACTACTGCACAGTCTGCAAGACTTCGCCTTGTTCTGTAGCTCCTATACACTTTCTGTAATTTGACAGCAGCAGTTGCTTCCTTATCTTCTTGGTCTCTCTGTTGTTTGATTTGAAAGCATTTGAACAAGACAAGAATGTCCTTGTTTCAGCATTGTTCAAACCCACTTCAGCTCCTACTTCACTATTGTTAGTTCTATTTTCTGGCTGCTATTGAGTTTTAGGGGTCTGACTAGACAGCAGGCTGGAGAGCAGGTTCCCCATTTCATCTCATCTCATCTGACAGTGGCCAGCAAAGCAACAACTGTCATAGTAAACTTTTCTACCAATGAGTTGACCGGGCTAGTGCTGAGGGTGATGAATGAATTGGTCAGGTTCTTACTGTACGTCATGACAAAACACATGTTTTTGATAAATCATTTGTACGTTAGGGTCATTTTGGTTTTTTTCCTTATGATAAATATATGAAAATTTGTAATATTCCTTCTTCTGGTATCCCTTATGACATGGTTAGGATGGACTTTCAGAGTTGGGAGCAGACAGGTCACAGGTGCAAGTTGGTGTCATCAGCGGGCTCAGGGGCTTTTTAAAGGAGTTTTGAGGGGTTTCTATGAGGATTGATGGCATTCGCTTGGTATATTCCATCATCCGCACAGTTTGCCTTTCATTCCAGTGCATTTCGACAACTTTCAGAAAAATGAGTTATTTTTGGGCTTAGCTCAATTAATTACGCTCAAGGCAGCATTCCAGGAGGAATATGTGATAGAACATCTTAGTGTAATAGCTTGTTGGAACAGAACGAGAATACCTACATGATGGGATGGTTGGACATGAGTTTTAGTGACCTGAGGAGACATGGCGGTCGATTTACTCTTTTTCCGCATTAAAAAAAAATATTTTAATTGGAAAAGAAGAGGGAAAATTGCTCCCTGATTAAAATAATAATAAAATAGAAGGCTCTAGAGGGGTCCATGAGATCTATAAAAAGAAGAGGAGGCCATTGGGGGGGATATCTTGGATTCCATATTTCTTCTTGTATGAGAGGTTGAGAACCCGGTTCTCTACTCCAGCAGTAGCCCCAAGACGAAAACCCTCGGGTGACTTTGGTGAGTGTGGACAGAAATCCACCTCATCTCTTTGGTGAATTCAGCTAGAATTCACAGGTGCAGTGATTGATTGTAGTTCAGTTTTGGGAGGGTTGACTTTAGCATCAGAGCAGCTTAGTTTTGGAGATCAGATCATCCATTTCAGATATTCCAATTTCCAGCTATAATATCATGTACACTCTTTCAGCTATTCATCATAATAAAATCTGAGATTCTTTCTACTCGATATGTTATTGAAATTGCATATGCTTTATGTATTTTATTTTACATGGCAATCTTTTGTTAATTAAAGAAGTAATTATATGGTGAAAGTTCTGGGTTAAGCTATTTTCTGCAATTGGGTTGTGTTATCGCTTGCCGCCTACACCTACCTACAATTAGTGGGAAAAGCCTTCAACCCCACAGGTGTGGTTGGTGGCAAGGAACTCAGAGAAGGGGTTGTCACCTATTCCCAACTCTCTCCGTTTAAGCTATCTCCTAGGTTAGCTAAGGGGGGTGGTCCCTAAAGGAAAACTAAGTTAAAGATGTGAGATTTCTAGGAGAATTGATTAGAAGGAATTACTTATCAAAGATGACTCGATTCCAATATGTAAACAAGCATATAAGTATATGAACAATATTCAATGATGTGTTCAAAATATAGACCAGTGTTTTAAAGTAAATGACAAATGCTTGCTCAAAAATGAAATTCAAGATATAATGACAATAATCCCACAAAGGAAGTGTTAGACCAAGATCACAATATACAATTAAATTTGCAACACCAAATAAGGGTATTTGCCAATGAAACGAGATATATCAATCATCCATAAGCATAATGATCATTAAAATGACAACATGCAATGAAGTTGCACGTAGAAGCAAATTTCCAAGTACCATAGAATTAAAATTGTTGCAAAATTCAAGGAATTAAAATGCTTGCATCCAAAGTGCTTCTTGAGATAATATTTGCATGTGAATCTTTAAACCATCAAGATAGCAAAAAATTTGGGAACTTTGCAAGTAAAGGTGATGAGATAGTGCTCTTGGTTTATTTTATTAATTAGTTCTAATACAAGGTTACAATTGAACTCTAATCCTCAGACCTCACCCTCGCCCAAATATTTGGATCTCACAGTGAGGAGTCCATAGAGGTAGAGGGTCCCTAAAACGTCTATTCAACCAACTTAAGCTGGAGGTAAATTTTAGAGATGCAAGTCTAGTATGAAAAATGAAATGCCTAAATGATATGAAAGTGAGTTTGCAAGTGCTATGTAAAAGACAGAGATGATTCAATTAAATATGCTTCATAGTTAGAACAATAACTCAAGTTGCCATAGATTGAAAGTGATATGCTTCTTCACTTGTAGTATATTGTGAAACTTATCCAAATGAGAAATAGATCACAAAACATAAGTAAGTGACGGCAAATGAAATTGCAAATTAAGAAATTAAAGGACTATGCGATTTATGTTACTTCTCAATTAGAGCATGCATATGTGATGTGAAAGAAAATGGAAATGTCAAATCCACTAAGTCAATCCATCTACAAATTCTCTCCTTTGAAATGGAGAGATAGGGATGCCAATGGGTAAAACCCATGCTCCCACAACAAAAACAGAAATTTTTATTAATTTTACAAGAATGAAATGACCATGAGGCCTTTCCTAAACCAAAGAAAGTCTTTACAAATAAAAATTGAGACCATAGACTTTTCCTCGGTGAGAATTTCTAAGAACTTAAAATAAATTCAGACTTTACAATAGGAGAAGAGAAGTTAAGCCTCTTCTATGCCCACAACCAAAGAAGAGAGAGTTATCTTCCTCATTTGAAATTTAGCCCAAAGGTCCTGCAACAACTTGTTAGTAATTTCTTGTAGTTGTCCACTAAAGTTCAAGAAAAAATTCGAAAGAGAGCTACAAAACCAATCAAATATTAGAGAGATAAAATTACAAACTATTGCACAACAATTTACAAAGGGTTAAGCCAAAGAGTTCGAGTAAACTCTCCTCTTTGCTTAGTCATTTTCAAGCTCTTAGATAGCAAATGAAAGCAATGAAGTATAATGTTTTAAAAGATATTCAAATTTAGAAGTATTAGGCTTGTATACAAGTTATGTCCCAAAACCCCTGCAAAACCACTTTGTAAGATAAGACTATGAAGGTTCAAAGAACAAATGAAAGCTCCTTTGAGAATGTATCAAGAGTGGGTTGGTCTCTCCAAAGACTTCCCCCAACACTTGATTCTTTGATCCCAACAAGATGTTCCCTCTACAAAACTTCAATCAATAATTAATTCCATATAGATCTAACAATAAACAATGATAAGAAACTCTAGAGATTTATTTGAAACCAACTAGAGCATTCTATACCTAGAGCATACTCCTGAATCAAATGTCAATGTAAGATAGCTCTACATTAACAAATCTACAAGAGCATATGAAAACAAATTAGATCAAAGCATGAGTAAAAGGAATTATACCAATGATCAACAATTCTTCACACTCCAAAAGGAGGAACATCTCATGAATAAAACTCCAAGGTCTTTTTTGATATTTCTGAAAGTATACAAGGCAGCAGCGCTTTCGCAAGCACAATAGCTAGTAAACAATGATTACAATATGAGAGCCCATGGCTCCATTATATAGAAAGTTGGGAGCAAATCCCAATGAAGAACCATATGCCAAGTGGTGAGAGGGAGGATATCTCAAGGCAAATTCGAATTTGGTAAGTGGAGCTCCAATGCCAAGTGTAAAAATCGAATTCTGGCAAGTGGACATCATTTTTTTCTTCCCTTATGTACCAAATTCGAATTTTATGATGGAATGACATGTGTATATGGTTGGTAACCCATGTGGGGACATTTTCCCGCAAAAATCTCCACCAAATATTCTCCCAAATATGCACTAACTTCACAAATTCGAATTTCCAAGTAAGCAACTCTCATTTAATGCCGTAAATTCAATTTTATTTGAGCACATTTATTTTCCTTGATTTTAGGAGTCCATATCACCTTGGGACTTCACTTTAACTCCTCCATAATTTTCCACCTCATTTAGCATGTGTGGATATTTATTTTTCTCCATTTATTTAATTTCTGGCTTAATTAATTGCCAGATTTCCCACCAAACTTAGGAAAAGTGGGTTTTGAGGGTTCAAAACACATTTTTAACCCCTCAAAGTGTGTCATAGTAGAAAGTTGAGCGTGAGAGGTGTAATTTTGATTACTCATACCCCATACAACTTCTCTAAACAACACTTATTACAATTTAATTACAATTTTTATTGCAATTTTCGACTTGCGGGAAATCTAAAAAATTAAAAAATCACTACCTAGACCTAACCAAATTCCACGAAAATTTTTGTGTGATCTAGTATGGTAATATACATTGACTCTAGACACTAGGAGTCACCCAAGGCCTCACCATCAAGCCGTACTCCGGCTTTGGGGTAAATTTGAAGGAAAAAACTCAATTAATTATTAATTCCTAGTAGGGAGATGATAATTAACCAAGTAAAAAAAAACCTCCTAGAGTAATACTCACTTGTTGACAAGGTCCCAGGCTACCTAGGCCTGTTACAGACTCAATACTGACTCAAAACTCATCATTACTAACATCACTTATTACAATTCCCCATAGGGCGTGGAATCTGGGTACAAGAGAAAATGATAAGAAGTAGAAGTAGAGTTTAAAAACTCTGTTGAACTGATGATATCTGATGATATCTGATGGTACAAATGTCTCCTGGTTCATCCTTGGGCATGGAGTCTTCTCATTACCATCAGGTTCCACTCCAGTGGTCAACAGGTTGAAATATCCCATTTGAAATATTACAAAAATTTTAACATAACTATGTTATTGAAGGGTAATTTTTTAATCAAACCTTTATTGGTGACAGGTTAATTTATTATGAGAACATCACTAATGAAGGGAAAAATTTTAAACATAATGTGTCTTGACAAGAAGCATAATGACCAAAAACGTCAAAAAAAATGTGTGATAGATAAAGAGAAATCCAAATTCCAACCCTAGTTGGAAGCACCATCCAACCTGTCCCGATCTCTCAACCCAGCAGTGGTCATCTCTGAAAAAATATGGAAAACTCCCTCTTCCCCTGTGCTCGATTGTTGCTCTACTATTCGCACTCCCTCCTGACATGCATGGCTCTGATAGTTGCTACTGTCGATCTGCAACTGGAAATTTGTGTTGATTTGTGTAGCTTGGGAGGTACTCCAAGCCCTAGGGTTCAGGGTTTGGAGGGAAAAGCACCACAAGGGCAGCTTGTGGGCTTGGAACCCAAGTGTGGGGTTTTGCACCCAATTGTGATTGGGGCATTTCTGAAAGCACATTTCTACATGTGATGGCATGAGACGATAGAGGGCAGAAAGGAGAATCCAATGCTTAGAGAATCGTCGAATTCTGAGTTGTAGAAGTGGAGATATGTATTTTTGAAGATAAATTATGGAGGTTTCACATATGTATCAAGGTCGGCTTGGTGTAAAGTTGACATAGGACAGTGGTTGAAGCCCCTAATTTGCAATGTTGGAGGAGCCCTTGTGTTGGTATAAATACAAGGTGATTTGATGTATTATGAGAATCCATTTGTGTGCAACACATCCTCTAAGTAAACTCAGTGGAGAGAAGAGCCTTAGTCGCAACTAAAAGGGCACAAGGAACAGCGTGAGGAGGCCTGGAAGAATAGCATGAAAGTTTTATGTTGTTATAGGTGCAGCGTGGTGAATGAGGTTGTTTAAGGGCATGTTTTAGGGATGTGCTGGTGTGTTTGCAAGGCAGGGAAGCTGAAGCAAAGGAGAAGGTTCAGCGTGGAGGAGTCTACCCTAAACAACATGGAGAGGAGTTCTAGGTACAGCCTATGCTTGGGATTGTTTATGGGCTAAAGACAAATCCGTCTAGGGTTGAGTTTTGAGTGTGGTTTGGTGTTGGAAGGAGCAGGCAGCTAGGCCGAGGAGGATAGGAGGATAACGCTGCTTGTTGGGTGTTGTTTGGGCCTGTTGAGGAGACCGAAAGCTATAGCAAGTTGTTGAGCTAGGCTGCAGGCCATAGCCAGCAACTTGAGGTTGTTCCAACGCAGCCTTGAGGTGAACAAGGAAGAAAAGGGGCAGTGTGACACTTGGAGGGTCTTTTCTAGTGGACCGCAGCCCTAGAAGGGTACAGTTTGCTGACAGCGTGGAGGTTAAGGGCTGCATATTATGCCCTAACCAGTATTGCAGGAGCACCAGCTTACAGTTAAGGACAACAATGTTTTGGGAGGAGTGTTGGGTCAAGTTGGTGACCGGTTTGGATCAAATTTGTGTTGATTTTTGGGTAGCATCGGATGTGCTCTAGCTCTAAAAATTTGTGGAGGGGCTAGAACACATGAGACCTCCAAGACCCAGAAATCGTCTTTTCTAGGTGGACCGCAGCCCTAGAAGGGTACAGTTTGCTAACAGCGTGGAGGTTAAGGGCTGCACCTTATGCCCTAACCAGTATTGCAGGAGCACCAGCTTACAGTTAAGGACAACAATGTTTTGGGAGGAGTGTTGGGTCAAGTTGGTGACCAGTTTGGATCAGATTTGTGTTGATTTTTGGGTAGCATCGGATGTGCTCTAGCTCTCAAACTTTGTGGAGGGGCTAGAACACATGAGATCTCCAAGACCCAGAAATCGTTTGGAGAAATTCCACCTAGAGCTTAAGTTATTCAAATAATTAATTATTTTAATGGGGACCCTAAGTCTAAACTTAGGGAAACCAAATAATTAAAGTGAATTAATTTAACATGTGGGTAAGAATGTTCTAAGTGGCGAGAATCAAGTCTTTTCTAATATTAGTCGTCGATTAGAGATTAGATCACGACTGTTGATTCATCAACAAAAAAAGTATTAAAGGAAGGCTTGGGTTCAGTTGGAGAACACACACAGTGGATCTAAGAGATCGAATTCTTCTGACGGAGCAATGCTCAGACGAAGATCAGATCTAAGTGATTCAGTGCAGTGAGGGACAGTTCGGCCGTGGGAATTTCATCCAAGGCCGAGAATACAATAGCAGAGAGGCAGATCAACACCAAGAGGGGCAGTGCAACTCAAAGAAGTGACGCAGAGCCAGCAGGGCTCACACAGGAGTGATGCAGAGCCAAAGAGGATGACGCAGTCGCTCCAAGAGCAACGATGGGGTTTCAATGGGGCATATTGGGCAGCTATCCAATAGATCGATTGTTGAGCTGGGAAGGCTCACGGAGAGGGTGACGCAGTCACTAGGAGAGGTGACGCAGTCCTAGCACAGAGCTTGCTGCAACCATCGTTGCACAGCACTGGGGTCAGCGCAGTCACCTTGGGGTTTCATCATTCTGCCGCTAGATTCGCCAAAGCATCTGTCTCCGAATAGAGGTACTTCCTCCGAGGAAATTCTTTGTTGGGTGAGCCGATGTCGGCACCCTAGATTGTATTCAGAAATCTGCATAATAATATAAACCCTCATAACTATTGCATCGGTTTTCCCGCATTGGGTTTTTCCGGGGACATTTGTCCGAAAAATCTGTGTCCTTTGTCTGTGTGCTTTACTTACTTTTCAGCACTTGATCGGTATAATTGTGTAGGCTGCAGTGTATTTACTTTGATGTTTTTCTAAATTATTCAGAAAATAACTTGTTAATTAAAAGAAAACAAGTAGGAAAAGTAAAACAGATTTACTACAGTAGAGTTTCTGGTTTAGATTCAAAAAATTTCACACGGTATCAGAGTTGTTGCCGATCAGGTGGAGCTGAAGCCATCAGCGAAGAGATGAAGAGAAAATTTTGTTGCAGGAAGGTAGTTGTACCGAGTGACAGCGCAGATCCAGGAAGAGGCAAGGAAGGGTGATGAAGTCACAAGAGGGGCTCACACAAAGCCTGCGTCAGCCAACTGGGGTGACATTGTAGCTGCAACGGAGGCAGCGCAGTGTTTGTTGGGCCAGCGCAGAGGTTTGAGCCTCCGTCTTTCCGATTGTCGTCGCTGGAAGAGCAGTTTGTTTTTCTTCAGGAGTCACTGGTGGGGCATTGTTTCTGTCGGTGCAGAACAGTACCTAGTGGGGCTGTGACAAAGTAGAGGGAACCAGTTCCTCAGAAGACTTCTCACCAAGGAGTTTAGATCCAGTGCTGATCAGCAACAAAGAGTGAGCTGAGAGGGTTGGTTCGACATCAGTTGGCAGAGGATTTCCGAGAGGGAAATCATTTTTCAGAGGGAGTGTGGTTCCTTAGAGGGTTTCTAGGGCTAAGAAACCCAGATATGAGTTTTGTTGGGGCAGCAACAAAAGAGGGAGAAGAGAACTAGTTCAGCATCTTTTGTTGAGCAGAGATGGCCACACATGGACTGAGGGATCGGGACAAGTTGGATGGAGCATCCAACTTTGCCATCTGGAAGGCCAGAATCCTGTCAGTTCTGGATGAGCATCGTATCAAGCATCTCGCCGCGAGTGCAATTGTTGTTCCTGTTGACGCTAATCCGCTCAAGAAGTATGAAGAAGCTCAAGCGAAGGCTAAGCGCTTGATCATGGACAGAGTCAAGGATCATGTGGTCCCCACACATTGTTGAGAAGAACACAACACATGAGATGTGGACTTCTTTAACCACATTGTATCAGGGGACTTCTATTCAGAGGAGGATGCTTCTTGAGAATCAGCTCTGATTATTCCAGATGCTGAAGGGAGAAGAGATCAACCCCTTCCTCATTAGATTGAAGGGATCCGTGATCAACTGGTTGTTGTGGGGGCCACACCTGATGAAGGTCTTATGGTGAGGACTACTCTGAATGCAATTTCCGATGAGTGGGAGAAATTTTTCAAGGCATCTTGGGCAGAGTAGCGCTTCCAAGTTGGGAAAACATGTGGGTAGCTCTTCGACAAGAAGAGATCGGGAGGATGACCAAGGCATACATCAGCATCGTAGGGATCAAGATCAAGAAAGAGGAGGAGGAAGATGCGGATCTCGCATCTAAAGGACAGCATGGGCAACAAAGGAAGAAGAAGAAATACCTTTCACAGGTCAGAGGCTTCAGGTGTGGTGAATTAGGACATTTCGCCACAACATGCCCTATGAAAAATAAGGGCAAAGAAGATTCTGATTCGAAGGTTGCCACAGCTAAGGACGATGATGGAGATGATGACAATGTGGCCATGAGTGCTCATGTGCCTCGAGAAAAGAGGTGGGGCGACATAGATCAGTAGTTCTTTCGAACTGCAGTGAGGAGCAGGATCCTTGAGGTGCCCAAACTCTTGGATCACATACGAGCTATGGGAGCCTTAATGACAGTAGCAGGATGACTGGAGTCAGTTGGTGCAAGGGATGATGGAGCAACATTGGCAGAGATAGAACGTTGAAGACTGGAGCAGTGCAGAGTAGAGGTAGTAGCAGTGTAGCAGCAGCACAGAGGTTGATGGACTTCAACAGCACAGAGGCAGTGCTTACGCAGTGCAGAGTAGCAGCAACGCAGAGGCACCAGAGGGACAGCGCAGATTAGCAACAAAGGGTGCCTTAGTATCGAGGTGCACCCAGACTGACTTGTATGTCAGGATTTTTGGGTGATGTTTTCAGTTGCTTTCTTCTAAGCAATTGAGTTGCAGTGCAGTAGTTAGCAGTGGCAGTGCTATGGGCAGCATGATGCAACATTTTGAGAGAGAGTTGCAGTACAAATGAGGCAGTGTCAGATGCAGTGACATGGGCAGCGGTACAAATAGCAGCAGCGCAGTGGATCAGGGGCAGCAGCCGAGCATCAGCAGCGCAGAGGACCGATGCGAGGGATCAGAGTAATGCTTCTAGTGAGAAGTGTTGCTAGAGCACATTCCTCACTAAGAGGGAGTGTTGATTTTTGGGTAGCATCAGATGTGCTCTAGCTCTGAAACTTTGTGGAGGGGCTAGAACACATGAGATCCCCAAGACCTAGAAATTGTTTGGAGAAATTCCACCCAAAGTTTAAGTTTTTCAAATAATTAATTATTTTAATGGGGACCCTAAGTCTAAACTAGGGAAATTAAATAATTAAAGTAAATTAATTTAACATGTGGGTGAGAATGTTCTAAGTGACGAGGATCAAGTCTTTTCTAATATTAGTCGTCGATTAGAGCTTAGATCACGGCCATTGATTCATCAACAAGAAAAGTATAAAAGGAAGGCTTGGGGTCAGTTGGAGAACACACACAGTGGATCTAAGAAATCGAATTCTTTTGACGGAGCAGTGCTCGGACAAAGATCAGATCTAAGTGATTCAGTGCAGTGAGGGGCAATTCGGCAGCTGGAATTTCATCCAAGGCCGAGAATACAATAGCAGAGAGGCAAATCAGCACTAGGAGGGATAGCACAACTCAGAGAAGGTGACGCAGAGCTAGCAGGGCTCACGCAGGAGTGACGCAGAGCCAGAGAGGGTGACGCAGTCACTTCAGGAGCAGCGCTGGGGTTTCTGTGGGGCAGATCGATTGTTGAGCCGGGAAGGCTCACGGAGAGGGTGATGCAGTCACTAGGAGAGGTGACGTAGTCCCAGCGGAGAGTTTGTTGCGGCCATCGTTACGCAACACTGGGGATAGCGCAGTCACCTTGGAGTTTCGTCATTCTGCCGCTGGATTCGCCAAAGTATCTGTCTTCGGATAGAGGTACTTCTGCCAAGGAAATTCTATGTTGGGTGAGCCAATGTTGGCACCCTAGATTGTATTCAGAAATCTGCATAGTAATATAAACCCTCATAACTGTTGCACCAGTTTTCCCGCATTTGGTTTTTCCGGGGACATTTGTCTGAAAAATCTATGTCCTTTGTCTGTGTGCTTTACTTATTTTTCAACACTTGATCTATGTAATTGTGTAGGTTGTAGTGTATTAACTTTGATGTTTTTCTAAATTATTCAGAAAATAGCTTGTTAATTAAAAGAAAACAAGTAGGCAAAGTAAATCAGATTTACTATAGTAGGGTTTCTGGTTTAGATTCAAAAATTTTCACAATTTGTTGAGAAGCCTATTGATGCCAAGAAGATGACCATCAGTGATGGTGAAGTGTCATCTTAGGAGTCGATTCAACAATGATTGGATTGGGTGCCATAGGTCTGTTGGAGGGCAGTGTGTTGGCTACCCAAAGTAGCCCTAGATGAGCTATCTTGAAGGACGAAGAGCAGCTAAAGGTTGGGTGAAGATAGGTGCCAAAGTGCAACACTTTGATGGACAAAAGTTGTTGCTAGCCTAGAAGATTGGAGCTCGAGTATTGGCCAGCCTAGAGAGCAGATTGGATCAGCCCATGTACACTCTACAGATGGACGTGCAGAAGTGTTATGTGGCAGCCCTCCTAGAGTCTCGATGTGTAGATGCCTTGATGGCCTAAGGCACTACTAGGGAATAGTACGAAATCGAAGGATCGGCAGGACGAGATACGACATTGTGTTTGTCAATGTATCTTGTATACCATAGGCTGTTGCATTATTCAAATTTGTTTTAATATAACAAAGATTGGTGATTGTAGATTATTGTACAATTTTTTTTAAAACTGTGTATATTGTGCATATGTGATTTACTGGTTTATATTTTCCGTTGTGCAAAGTACTTCATGGTTGAGATTTTTGGTTTGGTAGCGTCAGTGATTTAAGACTCTAACCTAGACCCAAGATCGTGGAAATTGAACATGGTATCAAAGCGTGTTTGAGCTATTTTGGAAGTAAGTAAATCAGAGTTTTGCGCATCAAAGTACAGCGAGAGATGGAGCTAGTCACATTGTGAGTGAAGGAGTCACTACAATGTCGAAGTTGCAAGCAAGTCTCTGATATGAGGATAGGTCGGAAGGGTTGTCCAACTATACTCCTTGGAAGGAAAGGATCAAGTTAGTCTTGCAGGTCAACAAGATCTGGGAGTTTGTCGAGAAAGAGAACAAGAAGCCAATCGACCGTAAGGAGCTGGAAATATAAGAAGATTTGGATACAAAAGCGAGGTTTATCATCCTTGATGGTGTGAGGCATTCCTTAATACCTCATTTGTCCGGGAAGAACAATGCACATGAGATGTGGATGTCTCTTCAGAATTAGTTCCAGAATAAGAACGAGAACCGGGTATTGGTATTACAAGATAAGTTGAAGTCCACCAAGATGATAAAGGGTGAAGGAAGGACTTCGTATCTGATGAGGTTGTCTCGGGTTCGAGATGAGGTTGTTGCCGACAGTGTCAAAGTTTCAGATGCAAAGATGGTAAGGATTTCCTTGAAAGGGTTCACCGAGGAATGGAAGCCCTTCATCAAAGGAATCGTTGCCAGGGAAAAGCTGCCAGACTGGAATAGACTGTGGGATGACTTCATTCAGGAAGAGTTGCGAGACGAGGATCTTCAGCCATCGAGGAAGGTAGATGAGGACATGGCACTTGCAGTGAGAATGAAGGGTAAAGCAAAGAAGGACTTGAGTAAAATCAAGTGTTTCAACTGTGGCCACTAGCGAGATGGGTCTTTTTTCATCAAGATGTCCGTTGAAAATAGGAGATGACGAGAAAGGAAAAAGGAAAGGAAAGCAGATCGTTGCTTCAACAGAGATAGATGATCTCTCCAGGAGATTGTAAGAGGAGGATTTCGTTATGATTTCTCATTTCTCGCAGGGTATTATCCGAGAGGATGGATGATACATGGACAGTGGTGCGACGAAGCACATGACAAGGTCACATGAGGTTTTTGAGACTCTAGCTAAATGGGACTCGAAGTTGCACATGGTGTTGGGCGACAAGAGTTAGTTGGAGATCCGAGGATCAGGTGTCGTGCCATTCAGGATGGAGACAGGACATATGATGTCGGTCCAGGATGTACTGTTTGTACTAGGACTCAGATATAGTGTGATTTTCGTCTCGATGATGAAGAGGAAGGGGTTTGAGGTCTTGTTCCAGGATGGGCAAGCAAGACTCAGGCCTAGAGGCTCTAAGTCCAAAGGGATTGTGCTTGGAGTTAAGAAGCATGGTCTCTACAGGTTGACGAGCAAGCATGAGGATCATGGGAAGAAGCAGGGGCAGGTACAGGTTCCAAAGAAGCAAGAGTAGGGGCAAGTACAGTTTCCAGAGAAGCAAGAGCAAGTGCAAGCTTCAGAGGAGAAGGTATAGGTTCCCGAGAAGAAAGTACACTTTTCAAAGAAGGTCCAGGTTCTAGAGTCTCAGAGGGAGTCGAGTTCTAGAGGGAGCTTGCAGATTCAGAGGGAGACTTTGCAGCCCAAGAAGAGTGCATGGTCAGTGGGGAGCAAGGATGCTTCCACATCTGACAAGAAGGAATCATGGCGAGATTGGAAAGCGATACAGGAGAATAAAAAGAAGCAGGAGGCTTCCAGTGACAGCAACACTTCCAAAAAGGACGTAGTTCACCGTACAGGGATTGCTACGATTGTGAGCGCCAGGAGTTGGGCAAGTGTTGCGAGCAGTGATGATGATGACGAAGTACTTCCTAGTCGTCGAGGTACCTCCCTCACTAAGAGGGAGTGTTGATTTGTGTAGCTTGGGAGGTACTCCAAGCCCTAGGGTTCAAGGTTTGGAGGGCAAAGCATCACAAGGGTAATTTGTGGGCTTGGAACCCAAGTGTGTGGTTTTGCACCCAATCGTGTTTGGGGCATTTCTGAAAATACATTTCTACATGTGATGGCATGAGACGATAGAGGGCGGAAAGGAGAATCCAATGCTTCGAGAATCATCGAATTCCGAGTTGTAGAAGTGGAGATATGAATTTTTGAAGATAAATTATGGAGGTTTCAGATATGTGTCAAGGTCGGCTTGGTGTAAAGTTGACATAGGACAGTTGTTGAAGCCCTAATTTGAAACGTTGGAGGAGCCCTTGTGTTGGTATAAATAAAAGGTGATTTGATGTATTATGAGCATCCATTTGTGTGCAACACATCCTCTAAGTAAACTCGGTGGAGAGAAGAGCCTTAGCCGCAGCTCGAAGGGCACAATGAATAGCGTGAGGAGGCCTGGAAGAACAGCGTGGAAGTTTTATGTTGTTGTAGGTGCGGCGTGGTCAATGAGGTTGTTTAAGGGCATGTTTTAGGGCTGTGTTGGTGCGTTTGCAAGGCAGGGAAACCGCAACAAAAAGGAGAAGGTTCAGCATGGAGTCTGCCCTCAAAAGCATGGAGAGGAGCTATAGGTACAGTGTATGCTTGGGATTGTTTATGGGCTAAAGACATATCCATGTAGGACTGAGTTTTGAGTGCGCTTTGGTGCTGGAAGGAGCAGGCAGCTAGGCCGAGGAGGATAGGAGGATAACGCTGCTTGTTGGGTGTTATTTGGGCCTGTTGAGGAGACCGAAAGCTACAACAAGTTGTTGAGCTAGGTCGCAAGCCATAGCCAACAACTTGAGGTTGTTCCAAGGAAGCCTTGGGGTGGAAAAGGCAGAAAAGGGACAGCGTAGCACTTGGAGGGTCTTTTCTAAGTGGACCGCAACCCTAGAATGGTACAGTTTGCTGAGAGCGTGGAGGTTAAGGGTTGCATATTGTGCCCTAACCAGTATTGCAAGAGCAGCAGCTTACAGTTAAGGACACCAGTTTTTTGGGAGGAGTGTTGGGTCGAGTTGATGACCGGTTTGGATCAGATTTGTTGAGCAACCTGTTGATGCCACATAGATGACCTTCCATGGTGGTGAAGTGTCATCTTAGGAGTCGATTCAGTAGTGATTGGATTGGGTGCCATAGGTCTGTTGGAGGGCATCGTGTTGGTGTTAAATTTAGATAACCATGGTATGTTCTATGCTTAATGCAGTTTACTTCAATCTTTCTTATTAGCCCAATTCAGATTTGCAATCACATAACCATTGAAAGTAAATGCGGATAGAACATAAAATTAAATCAAAAGAAAACAAGCCAATACAAGATACAAGAATTTGTAATTCTTCTTATTCAGCAAAGATAGAGAAAAATGTTTGTTACAACAATGAACACGATGCCCTAGCCAGCAAAGACTTTGCTGGTCAAACCACCACTTTCAACCTCCAAATAGGTTCAGTCAAACTTGGTTAAAGTCAGCTCTCCTTCAAGGTCAAACTCACCCCAAAAACCAGTCCACAAAACAATCAACGCACCAGTCAAATCTGCGGTCAAATCAGTTAACGTTGCGGTCAAAGCTACGGTCAAAGGTCAACGGTTGACCTCGATTTCTATGCCCTCCAATGCGGTCTTCCAAAATTGGAATTTCTGAGCAGAAAATGCAATCAAACAATGAGGGTTAACCCAAATTCAACGCTGGTCAATGCTGCCATAAAAACCCTAAAACAGTCCGAAAATTGCAGCTTCATGTTTCACACGTGTGGAGGAGAGAGAAGCCTCTTTAAGGTTGTACGAACCAATCAGATGAGAGTGAGATGTGTGAGATGAGTTGATGATGAAATGAGCATCATGTCTCTCTAATTTATATCCATGACTAGGGGTGAGTGACACATCTGTTGGGGCTTGTGAGCATACATTACAATTCTGGCCAACCATGACAATTTGCACGTGTGGAAAATAAATTCAAAATATAAGTGTTGGTCATCCAAACAAGATGATCTTTAGATCAATCTTGCACCTCTTTGAAAGAGGAATCCAACAAAAATATCATCTCCACCATATGAGCAATGCAACATGGAGTTTGGACCTAGTTGCCCAAAATTAACACTCCCTCTCAACTAGGGAGAACTCCATCTGTCCACCTGTGCAATCCTGTCATCCAATACCATCATGTACTATCATCATCATCATGCAATCCTGTGTCATCTTGCTGTAGTTTCTTTTCTAGCTCTTCTCTGCAAACGAACGAGAGTTAGTCACAAAGATCACTCTCCACTAACCCGAAGTCAATCTAGAGGTAAAAACCTCAACCAGACTCAAGAGTGAGTCACATACTGACCTGAAGTCAGTTTAGAGGTAAGAACCTCAACTAGACTTGATCCCAGATCAAGTTGTTGGACACATCCCATCCTAGACATAGAGAGTACGACAATCCCCGATGCGTCCATCGGTCATGCTATTGGTCTCTATCCTCATTTCCCAACTCATTGGCCAAATGAGAGGTACTTCCCATGAGTCCCAGACTCCATGGGTAGGATGCATGTGGGGCATAGATCAAAGAGAGGGTGAACCAGCTCAATATCATAACGGTGGGGAAGAAGCACACCAACAAGGTAAGGCGAACCTCGCCCTGTGGTTGCTTATAGCTCCAAGAAGCTATCCCCAAGCCCCCTGGAGCTCCTAGAGCTCATAGTCCAACTCAGGCAAGACCCTCAGGATAGGGTCTGTCCACGATACCAAGCTTCTCACGGAAGGTTAAGAATTTGACCTTCCCCAGGGGCTTCGTGAGAATATCTGTGACCTGGTCATCAGTCCCAATGTGATGGAGCCTTACAACGCCTCGCTGTACCATGTACCGGACAAAGTGGTACCTAATATCAATATGCTTGGATCGGTCGTGGAACATGGGATTCTCAGAAAGACGAATCCCACTTTGGTTATCAAAGGATAATGGTGGTATCCATCACATGTCCAAACAGCTCACTGAAGAGCTTTCTCAACCAAACAGCTTCACAACAGGCCATACTCACTGCAATGTCTTCGGCCTCGACGGTGCTCAAAGGAACCGATTTCTGCTTCCTGCTCCTCTAAAATATCAAAGCAGAACCAAAAGTGAAGCAACATCCAGATGTGCTCTTACGATCCACCACACTGCCTACCCAATCAACATCGGTATATCCATGGAGCCTCATACTCCCAGCAGTGTATCTCAGCCCGCGGTTGATTGTGCCCCAAAGATATCTCAAGAGATTCTTGGCACCAATCCAGTGAACGTGATGAGGCTCGACCATGTATTGACTCAACGTGTTCACTGCAAAACATATGTTCGGACGTGAGTTCACTAAGAACATCAAGGCCCCCACGAGTTGACGGTACTCGGTGGGATTTCCCAATTCGGGCCCAGCAGCACTTCCACACAACTTCTTAAAGTTGAGTTCCATCAGAGCAGTCACGAACTTGCAATCTACAATCCCCAATCTCTCCAGCAGCTTCACAACATATTTTTCTTGAGAAAGGAAAATCTCACCTAGATTTTGCCATACCTCCAAGCCTAGGAAATAGTGCATCAGTCCTAGGTCCTTCATCTTGAACTCAGAAGCTAGCTCCCTCTTACATTGATGAATGAGAGGGTCACCACCTATCAAAAAGAGATCGTCCACATAGCAAACCAAAATGAGAAGCTTGTCATTATCAACCATAAAGTAAAGGTTTGGATCAGCATCACTCCGAGTAAAGCCCAGCTTCATCAAGTAGCTATCGATCCTCTCATACCAAGCCTTGAGGACTTGCTTCAACCCATAGAGAGCTTTCTTCGACCTGCATACATGTGTATCTCTATCTTGGACTTCGAACCCCATAGGTTGTTCCACATAGACCTCTTCCTTTATTGAGCCATGTAAAAAGGCAGTCTTCACATCCATCTGATGGAGACTCCATCCTTCCATTGCAGCAAGGGAAATGACTGATCGGATGGTGGTATAGAGGGCAACAAGTGCAAATATATGCCTTCCTTTTGAGAGAAGCCTCGAGCAGCAAATCTTGCCTTGTACTTTTCAGCACTTCCATCAGCTCCATGCTTGATTTTATAGATCCATTTCGAGGTGACAACTGATTTGTCCTTTGGTCTAGGGACCACATCCCAGACATCATTCTTCATGATCGACTCATATTCCTCGTGCATAGCATCCTTCCAAACTTGATGCTTTACGGCTTCTTCAAAAGTTCCAGGCTCAGATTGTACAATAGTGCTCATGGCAGCTAGGTACCCTTGGTACCTATTCGGCTTCTTACTTTTACGGAATGTTCCCCTTGGAGCAATATGTCCCTCAGTATCTTCAAGAGTGTCACTAAGCCATGAAGGTCTTCTTTTATTTGAAGAAGGTGGATCTATAGGATCCATCGAACCTTCAACCTCGGGCATTGGTTCTTCATGCCTTCCAGCTTCTTCTTCTTTGTCTTCCTTCAAGATAGGAAGGTTTCTAACCTTCCTGAGGGCAGCATCTTCATCAAAGGTGACATCATGGCATATCTCCACTTCTCTTTGGCTAGGAACATAGATTCTATATGCCTTCGAGGTTTCACTATAGCCCACAAATGTTCCCTTCTTCCCAGAAGCATCCAACTTGCTTCTCTTTTCTTTCGGAACATGAAAATAGACGAGACTTCCAAAAACTCTAAAATGAAAGACATCGGGATTCTTACCAGAGAAGACTTCTTCAGGAGTTTTGGAGCATGGCACGAGCAGCTTCCAAAATGGTTCTATTCTTCACTTCAGCAACACCATTTTGTTTGGGAGTATACACAGTAGTGGTCTCCCTCTTAATGCCAACTTCCCTACAATAGTCATTGAATTCATTCGACTCATACTCGGTTCCATTATCGGTCCTCATAATTTTGATCTTCTTCCCTGTTTGATCTTCAACCAAGGCCTTGAAGGTACAAAACCACTTGAATGCTTCGTCCTTCTTCTTCAAAAAATATATCCAAGTCTTGCGGGAGAAGTCATCTATAAATATGATATAATATAAGCATCCTCCCAAGGATGTTACGGGCAGAAAAATAGATAGATCAAAATGTATCAATTGCAAAATATCAGATGTATTCGTCACACTTGAGGGGAATGGTCCCCTTGTATGCTTTCCTTTGGCACAACCCTGACATACACCATCATGATCATCTTTGAAATTGGGCATTCCTATCACCACCTTCCTTGCTTCGGGAAGGGCTTTGTAATGAAGGTGTGAAAACCTCTGGTGCCATAGCTCGGATTGAAGAGTTGTGTCACATGTCATGGCCCCCAGCGGACTTCCTCCAACCTGATAGTGTATCAACTCTAAAACCAAGAGTGAATGCTTCTTTGAAGTTCCTCTTCCAAATGTGTACCTTTCCATCGATGAATGCCACCTTGAATCCTTTGTCTTCCATTGCCGAGATAGACACTAGATTCTTCTTTAAGTCAAGTACGTACAACACATCTTGCAAGCGAAGGACTTGACCTTGATTTAGATGAAGGGTCACAGAACCCTATCCCTTTCACAAGATAGGTGGCATTATCTCCAAGGATAATTTCCAAATTAGTATCCTTTTCAATCAAATTAGAGAGGGCTTCCTTATATCCAGTGAAGTGCCTTGAGGAACCACTATCAACCAACCAATTGTCCAAGGAGACGGAAGGAGATGCAGCAGAGAGGGCAAATATAAGAATATATTCATTTTTCCTATAAACAACATTGATTCATCATACCTAGAATTCCTTGACCTCTTGAAAGGTTGCCCATTTCCACTTCGATCATAGGGACCCTTCCTCTTTCCTTTGAACCTGTTGTTCCTTTGATTTCCATTCCCCCTGAAGTTGTTGTTGTTGTAGTCATCATCTCCGGAAGAGTCCCTTCTATTAGGGCACTCTCTTTCATAGTGACCAAACTTGTTACAAGTGTAACATCTCCCTTTTCTTCCTTTGGGACCCGCTCTTCCATGATTTTGATTTCTCGGACCAGCATTGTTCCTCTTCTTTGCATGGGCGGAGAAGGCAATAGGATCACTTCCATTCCCATTAGAGGGATGGTCTCTCTCCATCATCCTTGTCTCCTCTTGAGTGCATCTCATCAACAATTCATCAAAATCAAGAATCACATTATTATTAAGAATTGTAGTATTGAATACATACCAATCTCGAAGGAGTCCTCCAAGAGCAATGAGAGTGAGCTCTCGGTCAGTTATGGCTTCTCCAATAGCTAAGAGATCATTCTTGATTTCGGTGAGCCTCATGAAATATGATTGGATGGATTCTCCTTTGCCCTTCTTGATCTCCTTCAACTTTTTCTTCAAAAATAGAATTTGATTAGCATTGCTAGCCCTGAACATGCTAACCAACTCATCGTGCATCTCTTTAGATGTGTCCAACTCGGAGATATAAGCAACCAAGTGCTTATGAATAGAATCCCTGATGATCTTCTTCACCTTGACTTCCCCTTTCTTGTACTTAGTCTTAGTGGTAGCAGGTGCATTTGATGGAGGCTCATTGATCTTCCCTTGCACATAAGCCATAACATCTTGGTCTTCCAATTTCAAATCCAAAGACATTTTCCTAGCATTATAATCAGACTTGTCAGTCATCTTATCATCAAATTTGAAACCCTTCTATGATGAGGAGGCCATTGATCCCGGTCCTTGATTATTCAACTTCTTCGGTGATTGCTTTTCACATTTGCTTGGGCTTTGTCTTCACCTTAGCTCTGATACCATGTTAAATTTAGATAACCATGGTATGTTCTATGCTTAATGCAGTTTACTTCAATCTTTCTTATTAGCCCAATTCAAATTTGCAATCACATAACCATTGAAAGTAAATGCTGATAGAACATAAAATTAAATCGAAAGAAGACAAGCCAATACAAGATACAAGAATTTGTAATTCTTCTTATTCAACAAAGATAGAGAAAAATGTTTGTTACAACAGTCAACAGGATGCCCTAGCCAGCAAAGACTTTGTTGGTCAAACTAGCCCTTTCAACCTCCAAATAGGTTCAGTCAAACTTGGTCAAAGTCAACTTTCCTTCAAGGTCAAACTCACCCCAAAAACCAGTCCACAAAACAGTCAACGCACCAGTCAAATCTGCGGTCAAATCAGTCAACGTTGCAGTCAAAGGTCAACGATTGACCTCGATTTTTGTGCCCTCCAATGCGGCCTTCCAAAATCGGAATTTCTGAGCAGAAAACATAGTCAAACAATGAGGGTTGACTCAAAGTCAACACTGGTCAATGTTGCCAGAAAAACCCTAAAACAGTCCGAAAATTGCAGCGTCCTGTTTCACACATGTGGAGGAGAGAGAAGCCTCTTTAAGGTTGTACGAACCAATCAGATGAGAGAGAGATGTGTGAGATGATTTGATGATGAAATGAGCATCATGTCTCTCCAATTTATATCCATGACTGGGGGTGAGTGACACATCTATTGGGGCTTGTGAGCCGACATTACAATTCTGGCTGACCTTGACAATTTGCACGTGTGGAAAATAAATTCAAAATATAACTTCTGCTCATCCAAACAAGATGATATTTAGATCAATCTTGCACCTCTCCGAAAGAGGAATCCAACAAAAATATCATCTCCATCATATGAGCAATGCAACATGGAGTTTAGACCTAGTTGCCCAAAATTAACAGTTGGCTACCCAAAGTAGCCCTAGACGAGTTATCTTGAAGGATGAAGAGCAGCTAAAGGTTGGGCGAAGATAGGCGTCGAAGTGCAACAAATTGATGGACAAAATTTGTTGCTAGCCTGGCAAATTGGAGCTCAGGTATTGGCCAACCTAGAGAGCAGATTGGATCAGCCCATGTACACTCTACAGATGGACATGCAATAGTGTTAGGTGGCAGCCCTCTTGGAGTCTCGATGTGTAGATGCCTTGATGGACTAAGGCACTACTAGTGAGCAGTACGGAAGCAAAGGACCGGCAGGACAAGATACGACATTGTGTTTGTCAGTGTATCTTGTATACCATAGACTGTTGTATTATTCAGATTTGGTTTAATATAACGAAGATTGGTGATTGTACATTATTGTACAATTTTGTTTAAAACTGTGTATATTGTGCATATGTGATTTACTGCTTTATATTTTCCGTTGTGCAAAGTAGTTGATGGTTGAGATTCTTGGTTTGGTAGCGTCAATGATTTAAGACTCTAACCTAGACCCAACATTGTGGATATTCAACAATTAGAACTTCCGAGACTAGAAGTTTCGTGAAAGAAATTTTCCCTCAGTGTGTGCTCTTCTTCCACCCGACGCAGGTTTTTCTCTTGCGAACTGCTGCAAAAACCCTCTGCATCCAACTAGAGATCTGCCCAACAAAAAAATCGAGTTGATCCCTCTGCCTCTAGAGCTACTCGATCTGGAAAACTTGAATTTTTCTACCTCTCAGAAAAATCGAATTTCCTCAAGCAACTCGACCTCTTGGCAAAATGACTGCGCTGCCCCTAGGAATTTCGGCCTGCTGCCGACATTGAGTAGTGAAATTCCTTCTTCTTCGCCTCTGAGCTCTCTAGTTGTTCAACTACACTCTGATACCATGTGAAAAATCCTACATTGGAATCCTATTGCAACAACTAGAAATTATTCTCCTAATTGTTAATTTTATTTAACAATTTATTTGCAGTTTTCTACGGCAAATACTGAATAAATCACACTGCAACCTTCACAAATAAAACTGCGGAAAAATAAACGCTGGAATAAATGCTAAAGCACACAAAATTTACACAATTATTTTTGGACAAAAGTCCCCGGAAAAAACCTATCTCAAGAAAACCAGTGCAACAGTGAGGGTTTTATTTTATTATGCAACAGTGAAATCTGAGTACATCTATGGATGCCCAACTGGCAATCCAAACAGCAAGAAAATTTGGACAAAATACTTAAGGGAAAATTACCCTTCTCCCACAAGCAATTTCTGGCATGGCTTTCATACCAAAATTTGGCTTCCTAGAGCTTTGCGTCAGCCTCTGCGTAGTTGGCTAGACGGCTTGCCTCAGACTGGACTCTGATGAATTCGTTCTACTTGTGGATGCTGAGAAAATTGTCTCTTCAGCGCTCTAAGACTTCTTCCCGGCCTTTGGAACTAAGAACGAATTTTCCTTCCTCCAAATCGAACTGCGTGGCTGAAGCAACTACGCTGTCCCTCAGCACTGCCTCTCTGAGATAACTCGGCCCTCTTGCTAATGCCTCTCCGAATCTAGAAATATTTCCTCCAGTTCACTATCCTTGCCCCTCACACTGCTTCGATCTCACTGACTCTCTCTCCAACAACTAAGTGTTGTTACTCTGGAAATCGATCTGCCTATTAAATTGAATTGTTGAAGTGTATTCTCCATCACCGCATCAACCTCCTCTTATAATCCTCTATTGGAGCACCAACGGCCAAGATTAAAACATAATCGATGGCTAGGATCATCTTGGATTTGAACCGTGTGAGTTTCTAGACTATGTTGATTTTTAATGTACCTTGGACAAGTGGTTTCCCATGGGTTAGTCTCTACCTAGGGAAAAGTGTCCAAAATAATTATTTTCCTAAGTGTGACTTTATAAAGTGAAAGTGACTTTATAAGTGGTAAAGTCAATATTAAATTATAAAGTGAAAGTAACTTTATAAGTGGTAAAGTCAATGTTAAATTATAAATTGAAAAGTGACTTTCAACATGTTAGGGTCCTATAATAATAGGATTCATAGTTTTAAATTGACTTTGATTAGTCTTGTAATATGTACATACTTTGCGAGTGTAATTTTACATTCCCCTTGTATTTACAATCCTGCACTTATTTACATTTTTGTGTTTTATTAACATTTAACTTTATTTATTGATACAACTGCGCGCGCTGCTCTGTTCTGAGGTGCTCCGATTAGGTTTGCAGCCGCCTGCTAACTTTGCCGTCGCCATGAGCGGCCCTGGGGGCGGGGAGTCCTCTCCCACCCCTCCATCTTCTTCCGAAGCCGCATTCCGTTGTCTCTTAACGCAGAAAGGAACGAAAAGACAGTCTGTTGATGTGCCAAAATTCATTAAAAAGCTCGATGAGATACCTGTGATTGCTCTCCCTGAGGAACAATCGATCAAAATCGCCCTTGCTCTGGCTGACAGAGGCTTGGTAGGGCAGTTCATGGGCCGCTGGCCCTCCACAAAACTCACGGACGATTGGATTCAGCGAAATTGGAGACCTCAGCTGAAACACAACGTGATTTGTTATGCTGTGGGAAGAGGCTATTTCATTTTTGAATTTACCACCAAAGAAGATCGTGACCTGGTGTTCAGAAATGGACCGTATTTTATGGGGAATCAGGGACTGTATCTTAACAAATGGAGCCCTGATTTCGATCCCTCTGTCGACGTCCCTAAGGAGGTGTCGGTCTGGGTTCGTCTCCCAAACCTCCCGATTCATTGCTGGAGCTACCAAGCACTGCAGAAGATTGGGAATGGGTTGGGTCGCTTCATTGACAAAGCTGATCACAAAGGCCAATATACCTGCGCTAGAATCTGTGTGGAAGTCGATCTGGAAGCCGGGCTACCAGAAGCGATCAAACTGACAGTTGGAGATTGGCAGCATTACCAAAAGTTGGACTACGAGCAGTTGCCCTTCAAATGCCGAACCTGTCATGAGCATGGACACTTCCAGCGAAATTGCCCAAAAGCTCCAACAGGGAACAAGGTAGAAGAAGAAGGATGGAAAGAAATTAAAAAGGGAAAGGTTGTTCCAAGGTCCTCGGGGCAGAATAACTCCGTGCCATTGGGGAAACCACATTCCAATACAAAGGCCAATGCTGCTGCTAAAGATAGCTCCACTTCAGGACAAAAGGTGGATGTCATGGAGACCCAAGAGGACACAGAAAATAATTTGAAGCAAGTGAAAGAACCTGAAGTCGAACCAACTGTTTCACCAGTTGATGAGGGTCTGAGGGGTAACGAAGGCACCGAAGAGCAAATCAGTCTGGCCTCCGACTCTAAGGGAGAAACAGAAGAGCGGGATTCCGAATCTGATTCGCATGTCACTCCTACTAAGACGACTCGGGGTCGAAAATCCAAGAAGAAACAAAGAGAGGAAAAAACTTATCTAGATGTCCTTCAAGGTTCCCAAAAAACCCTCAAAGGAATGATGAATACCAGATCTGGGCGCAAGAGTAACAAGGCTCCAAAAGGAGCCACAAGCCTCCAAGTCAGTAAATAATGAAATACGTCTCCTGGAATTGTAGAGGTTTAGGTAGCAGGTTAAAAGAGGAAGCCTTGAAAGACATAGTGAGGATATATTCGCCTGAAATCCTCCTCATCCAGGAGACAAAGCTGGAGGATCATCTTCTCCTCCAGAACAGTAAAGTTTTTTGGCACAAAGGTCTTGGAAGAGCGGTTAGTGCTAGAGGCACTTCTGGAGGAATATCAACCTTCTGGAACAGCTCCAAATACGACCTTATTCAAGAAAAAAGTAGCCCCTATTGGCTATTCACTCAGCTCCTCCACAAAGACTCGGGTCAACAAGTAAGTATGTTTAATATTTATGCTCCGGTATTACCAGGCGAGAAAAAAATTTGTTGGAACTCGCTTCAATCTTTTCTTTTAGAGCAAAATCCAGGAAATATTATTATAGCAGGTGACCTGAATGTTACCCTTGCTGTTGATGAGAAAAAGGGAGGCTCCATTGTCAGGGACCCTGCCAGAGAATGGGTTGAAGATATTATGCTAGGCTGGGATTTGGAGGATATTAAACCTTCCTCAGGGAAATTCACCTGGTCCAATAAAAGACTAGGTCCAAATCATATAGCTGCCCGTTTGGACAGATTCCTTGTCCATTCTTCCTTTCTGACTTGCGGTCTTATGGCCACTTCTAAAATTCTTCCAAACCTTACTTCTGATCATAAGCCCATCTTCCTCGAGCTATCCATGGATGGTAATTTGGGCCCCATCCCTTTCCGTTTCAGTCCTCTGTGGATTAGGCAAGAAGGTTTCCAAGAGATAGTTTCTGAGGCCTGGAATAGGCCTGTCCATGGTTCTCCATTTTATGTGTGGGAAGAGAAAATCAGGGGCCTGAAAAGAAGTCTTAAGGAGTGGGCCAAAAGACTGAAAACCCCTTCTGCCAAAAGGAATGAATCTCTTAATAAACTAGCTGTTCATCAATTAGCTATGGAGCACAGTCCTGTAACTCAAAGTCTGCTCCAAACAGAAGTCGATTTGCAAAAAGAGGTACACAGATCTAGCAGGGAGGAGGAAGAATTTTGGAGACAGAAGTCTAGGAACCTTTGGTTACAATCCGGAGATAAAAACACCAGCTTCTTTCACAAACAAGCCGAAGCTCGAAAGCATTTCAAAACTGTTTCTGAGATAAAATTCCAAAACACTGTGGTTAAGGATTTTGATGACATAAAGAGAGCTGCTTTCTCCTATTTCAAAGACCTCTATTCGGCTCCTGAGGAACCCCCTATTGATCCTCATGACTACCCGATCAACTTAATTCCCAAGTGCGTTAAGGAGTCGGATAATACCATGTTGACAGCTCCGATCAGTATGGACGAGCTTCAGAAAGTGCTGGAATGCATGGAGCCTGACAAAGCCCCAGGCCCTGATGGGTTCTCTGTCAGGTTCCTTTTGACTTGCTGGTCAACAATAAAAAAAGATCTATTGAGAATGGTCAGAAAATCTCAGAACTGTGCAAAGCTGGGAGGTGGCATTAATTCGGCCTTTCTCGCCTTAATCCCAAAAGAGAAAGGTGCCTCCGACTTTAGCAGATTTAGGCCCATTTCCTTGTGCAATTCCAGTTACAAGCTGGTTTCCAAAATAATTGCCAACAGACTTAAGAATATATTGCCAGCCATCATCCCTGAAAATCAAGGCGGATTCATTAAAGGAAGAAAAATTATGGACAACATTGTGCTGGTGCAAGAAGCAGTTCACTCTAGCTGCCAAAGAAATGAGAAAGGAATGGTGATTAAGCTCGATCTGTCTAACGCATTTGATAGAGTGAGACACGAATTTTTGTTCATTGTAATGAAGAAGCTAGGCTTCTCAACAGCTTTCATTAACTGGGTGAAAGCCTGTATAGCATCGCCATGGATCGCACCTCTGGTCAATGGTCGTTCTACTGACTTTTTTCAAGCCTCTAGGGGCCTTAGACAAGGCTGTCCTTTGTCCGCGCTTCTCTATGCTATTCAGGCTTCGGTGCTCAGCTTCCAACTCGATCATAACCAGAAGATTCAAACCCTGCCTGGCCTCAGAACGTCTCGCAAGGTGAAAGACATTAATCACGCCCAGTTTGCCGATGACACCTTGCTGCTTGGAGGAGCCAGCATTATCTCTGCCAGATCCTTCAAGAAGGAGCTGGACATTTACAGGCTGTTCTCGGGCAGCATGATCAACTATCGAAAATGCTCTATCTATGGCTGGAACTGCTCGTCCAAGGAGCTGTCAGATATTGCAAGGCTCTTAGAAATGGATGGAATTCGAAATTGGGAGTCTTTCAAATACCTCGGGATCCCAATTTTCAAATCCAAGCCTAAAGTTGCTCACTGGCTTCCTCTGCTCGACAAGCTCAAGATCAGAATCCAAGCCTGGGGCGCCTCTTGGCTGAATAATGCAAGGAAAGTCATCCTTATGAAATCAGTCCTCATAAGTATGCCTCTATATCAACATACCATGCTCCTTGCCCTAAAACTTTTCTCAGTAAAATGGACAGTCTGTTGAGAAGATTTATGTGGGAAGGTGGGAACAATAACGACAGAAGGCTCCATTTAGTGAATTGGGAGACTCTCAAGAGACCACACCTGGAAGGAGGCCTCCATCTGCGAAATTTGGCTGCCCAAAACCTTGCTTTGGGTTCCAAGATCCTGTGGAATTTAGTCTCTGGAAATTCTAGCTGGAGTAAAAGAGTCATTTGGAAGAAATACTTCCATGGGCAACGCTTGAGATGCTTGGATAAGCCCCCAAGATCGATAAAAGGATCTCCGATCTTCAATCTGTGCAATTCAGCTTTAGACCAATTCAGCCACTATCTCTACTGGATCCCTGGTAATGGGAGGAAAATCAAAATCTGGGAAGATTCGATAATGGGTGATCAACCCTTGAATCAAGTGGAAGGCCTAGCAAATATCAAAGACTGGCTTCAATCCTGCAACTTGAACACCCTGTGGGATATATCTAACTGGAAGGATGCTCCAGGTACTCTTTGGGATGGATGGAATCTGGGGGAGGTTCCCCTTAGATTGCAGGGGGAAGCTTCTTTACTGTTAGATCTGCTTCAAGGCAAATCTCCTTCAAAGGCCACTTCCAAGGATAAACGAGGCTGGGGTTCCCTTTCTGGCTCCTATACTGTTGCTGAAGGTTACAAAAGAATGATGGCTGTTCCTTATGCTCCCCCTGATCCAGCTCAATGGAAATTCATATGGAATTTCCCCTCACTCCCCAAAATTGACTTCTTCTGTTGGACTGTAGCGCACCAAAGCATTCTTACCAGAGATAACTTGCGGAGGCGAGGGATGGAAGGGCCTTCAAGGTGCCCATTGTGCTTGTCTGACGAAGAAACTGCCAATCATCTGCTGTTGCTCTGCCCCTTTGCTCTAGCAGTCTGGAGGGGAGTTCTGATGCTTGGCCCAGCTAATCCTGACCTTCCAGATAACATCCCTGCACTGTTCCAAAATTGGGTCAGATTATCTCCCTTTTGCTTCACAAAAAAAAGTCTTCTTAAAACTAGTTGGATGTGGATCCCAAAACTCATTTGCTGGAAGCTGTGGTTGGAGAGGAATAATAGAATTTTCAGAGGAGAAAGCTGCACTACTACCAGAGTGATTTCTAAAATCAAAGGTTTGCTGGGCGAGGCTTTGGAAGCCAATACATCCTCCAGGAATGAAATGAGTCTGGACCAAGCGGAGGAGCTATGGTTTAAAGAGCTGGTTCCAAATCTGAAGGAAAGGTCCATTCCTCCTGCAATTGTCCATGCCAACTGGGAGATCAGATTGGAGAAACTGGAGTTTATCAAATGGAGATCGGCCTTGGATGAACACTGTTTATTCTTCGATGGGGCCTCTAAGGGTAACCCTGGGGTTGCTGGCAGCGGTGGAGTTATTCTGCGTCCGGGAGGCTCTTCTGAATTGAGATTCCACTGGGGTCTGGGTATTGAATCCAATAACAGAGCGGAGGCTCTTGCATTGTGGCAGGGTCTGCATCTGGCGATTAATAGGAATATCCTCTCACTCTCTGTATTTGGAGATTCCAGAATTATCATCCAGTCGATGATCTCTCATATGGCCCCTCATCAGGTTCAATTAGCCTCAATAATCAAGAAAATCCGGCTCTTATTGCCTAAGTTCAGTAAAATCTCCTTCTTTCATATTCTGAGGAATCTCAACTCCCAGGCTGATCTGGAGGCCAACCTTGGCTCCCTCTGTAATCGGAGATCGCTGGTGGTCAATTCGACTGAATCTTATTGCCACATTCCTTAATACCTCTGCTGTGCGGATCTCCTATCCTATTCGACCCTATGGCTACCTCTCTACTTCTCATTGCCCTGCTCTTGGGGACCTCTTATCTCTGGATTACCAACCAAGTTAAACCCATGGTCTCTGGCCTGTTCTTATCCTCTGATCGCCCTCCTTTCAAGAACCTCTGTTTCCAATTGGACCCCTCTGTTTCAAGAGCTCACATCGGATCTTCTAATTGCCATCCCAGATCCAGTAATGATGGTTCCTATGATCTCCAATCTGAAGCTCATATTCACCATTACCAATGGCTCTCATCTCTGAAAGGCGACGAGAACGACTCTTACACAAGGGCGCTGCAGAATAGGGACTCAGCGTTGGTGCATTTCCGTTACAAAAGCAGCAATTACAACGCAGTGCCGGAGAATCACTTCTCTCAACCTAACAGTTGCATCGCTGATTTAACTCTCTGCACGAAGGCGGCCGCCATGATCACGAGTCGCCCAGGGGATCCTGGTCCTGGAGCGATGCATCGGCCGATGCCCTTCTGCTTCAGCTTTGAGGAACATTCCCTGTTCATAGAATGCGAAGTGATCAATTCGTTGAATCTGAACAAAGGTATGCCTGGTATTTTCATTCTTATCTCTAAAGAAAGGCGATCCAGGCCTGGTGATCTGTCCTCCGGACTCTTTGACAGCACTCCCAATCAGCTTCTCACGAGAGACTATCTCTGTCAGAGCTGGAATGTAAGCGTTTGTGGCAGCTTTGCCGCCTAAATAAAATTTAACCGTTATTGTCAAAAAAAAAAAAAAAAAAATATGTACATACTTTGCTTTCTGCAAATTTGTTTTCCCATATTAGAAAAATAAAAAATGTAAAGAGGGTAAAAGTCCTAAAAGAAAAATCAAAGGACTTGAAAGAAAAAAGATCAAAAAGAATATAAAAAATGAACCCCAACAAAAAAGACATAAAAATAAAACATGAAAGTGATGCAAATCGAAATGCCACTACTATTTACTTTTACTGAAAAATAAATGTTGTGTGCAGCTTGTAAAAAATGCCACAATCCATGAAAATCAAACTACTTAATCTTGACTTTCATGCTTTAAATTTCATATTGATAGATAGAGAATAAAGATTTAGCCAAACTGTTTAATCTTGGCAAATCAGTAGTTAGGTAGAGAATAATAAGGAGTTCAACAGTTTAATCTAAGCCCTTGGAAAAAATAAGGATAGAATTAGATAGTTTGTTGTTTAAAAGAAAATGAATAAGGGTCTGCAAGCTCAAATGCACCCATGTAAATGAAGAAAAAATGTTAGGGTAGCAGATGGGTAGGTAGAAGCAATTTTCACAAGGCAGGGATAACAGAAAAATTGGTCATTTCATTTACTAACTCCCTTTCAAAATCATTCCCCTTGTAAAAATACTCCATCCCCTTCATTTTTACTCTTTCCCCTTTTTTCACTCTTTTCCCCCTTGCAAAAAGCCCCTTTTCCTAAGTTAAAATGCACATTTATCCTTGGAAAAGTAAAAATCCTTTATTAATTTCCATTTTCATTCAAAAAATACATTAAAAACCCAAAAATACCTTTATCCCAAGTATTTCTTTAAAAAGGTGATATGTCGGGTCCCACAGTGAAGAAATCCATTCCCAATAGCAGTTTTAAAGTAAAACTTAGTGTGTTATACAAATCCCGCACTTATTTACATTTATACATATTAACATTTAACTTTATATATCAAATCCCATTATACCTTTTATTCCGTATATATTAAATCCTTACTATATAAGTCCCAACCAATTATTTTTAATATAATCTATGGTTTAATTCCCACATGTTATATATCCCGGACCCACATATTACTATCCCGCCTATTATAAAATCCCACTTACCTAAACCCCATTGGTTATATTACAAATCCCGACTATATACAATATAACCCTGCCACATAGTTTATATGCATATTAGCCCATCGCATCAAATATCCCGAGCCCCACGTCTATCCAATCCCGCAACTCCATCGCATTATTCTATCCGTTAGATCATCACCCGCCAGATCTAACGGCCATCAAACCTTATTGCACATTTCATAGCCCGATCATTAACATACCCTCAACCATGCGATATCTGCGATTTTCGGAGTCTCCCTCCCCGCTACGTGGCACTTTCCCATTTGATCGCATCGCCAGAAAATATACCACCTACCACCTTTCACTTATGCGAAAATCGCTCAGCGGTTTCTCCTAATCATTGTCAAACCACCCTGTCAATTCAAATAGACCCGTGCATTTATGATAATCATTGTTAGTTGAAAATGTATATAGCCGCCCTTAGTTAGACCTTTTATCACTTTCTGTTACCGTTTTCGCGTTGAAAGAGTGTTGCCGACCAATTTTAAGCAACCAGATCACTTAATTGACCTATAATTAAGCCTTTTCAACCAGAAAGCAAGACCATTGCCGCTACAAGACATTGCAAAACCGAATTGAAGCTTATAAAGACTAGAAGTGCCTCAAAAAAGCCTTCGTTGCTTCAAAAACCCTTCTGCGAAACAAAATCTTCATATTTCCCAGGGATTCCTCAAAGAAAAGGCATGTTTCTTGATCTAAAGAAGTAATTCAACTAATTGAATCGTTTAGAAGCCTTTTGCAAACCTAAAGAAAGCCTTGTTACTTCCTAAAGCTCTTTCTGCAAACCCTGGACTTATTTTAATTGAATTCTAAGGCCTGAGGCTGTTTTAAATCACAGAGATTGAATAATTGAAGAATTTTAAGCCTCTGTATACCTGAAGAAAGCCTTCTTGCCTTCCAGTCCTTTCCTGCAGGCCCTGGGCATCTGTTTACAGAACTTTGAAATTTAGAAATTGTTTTTTTGCCAAAGAAAGTACATTTTGATCAATTTAGCAGTTTAAACCTCTACAGACCATAGATAAAACCCCTGTTTTATTCTTAAATCTGTCTGCAAACTGAAAATATCTGTTAGAGGTGCTCCTAAAGACCTAAATCAGTTTTTTCTAAGTCAAAGATTAATCAAATTGAGATAAATGAAACAGAACAATGGCTTCCAAAGCAATAGTATCAGTCAATCCTCTACAACCTCCTGTTGTAGATGTTGAACACACTCCCCTAGCTGATAAAGATTTTAAAATTAATGACAGCCACAGAATTTAACCTTCTTGAGCTCCACTGTTGGAGCCATGAAAAATGCATAGATCAGGCTGATGAGATTTTTATTTGGGAATCAAATTTACCAAAGTATGTAGTCCCACAGACTTTCCAATGCCCAGAGGTAATCAAACTTTGTCAATCCTGTTATTTCCCTGATCAGAGAGCCATAATAAACTTTGAAAAAGAAATCTTGTTTACCATTACTGCTGAGTCAATCAATCAAATGCTCCAGATCCAATCCAGACCAGATGAAGTTCCTTTGTCCATTGAAGCTCTCACACAGTTATACCTGAATCTGGACTTCCCCAAGAGGTTCCAGATATTTCAAACTTTCATGCCTTCTTCTGTAGAAATTCCCAAGATAAATCCCCCTTACCCATCTGCAATTTTTTCTGAAAGGACAAGACATATCATCTCCATGTTGTCTTTTATTCTTGGATATTTGACAAATGAGCATGTTGATGTTGCAGTGCTAGGTTTTTTGTCTACTTTCACACGTGGTCATCCTCTTGTTACCATTTTTAATTTTGCCCAATACCTTGCTGATAATATTCATGAACAATTGGTCAAAATGCCTTCTGAAGGTGTTTTCAAGTATTCCTCAGTCCTATTCCACATGTTTTTATACTTTCAGTCTGAGAAATTTGCCATTAACCTTCAAAAGCTTGATGTTGAAGGTAACCCACAGATAGTCATCTTTTGGACTTCCTTGATAAGGAAAGACTCCATTGAGTTCACATATACAAATTTTACTGATTCCTTCATTTATCCTATTGTCAATATGTTGAAAGGCAGCATGCAGTCTAGAATCAGTGATGACATTAAGAAGGTCCTGTAGTGGTCAGAGCATAACAGGTTAGGAGATTGGTTCTTGTACCAAAATCATACAGAGATAAGGGTATGCGGATGTCTTGTTCCATATAAACTGCCCAAATACCTCCCAATGAGGTTATTTTCCCTTGAGTACATAAGACAGATCATTAAGTCTGATGCAATCAATTTTTTGGCAACTAAGAAGAAAACACAGTTCAAGTTAAAGAATCAAGTTGGCCCTTTCATTTGTAACAATAGAGATGCAGGTCCAGAGGCTGAAAAGTGTTTGCAGGGGTTCAAATTCAGTAAGAGTTTTCTGTGGTATTATGATCCCCTAGGAGTGATAAGTAAAATGAGAGTTAAATGCAAACTAATTCCTTATGTACATGAAAAGAAACCAGAGATTGAGAAGTTCTCCAACCAGTCTGAATGGTTGGAGAACACCTTGGCAGAGGCAGAGAAGCAAGGTGATACTAGTCAAACCTTGTAGACTCCAGCCCAAGAAGACAGGAATGCAAAGAGAAACAGAGAGGAAGGATCATACACTGCAGAGACAACCACAGAAACTAAATTTAAATTGATGTACAGGAAGAAACCTAAATTAAATCCTATCAATGAAGGAGTAGAAACAATAGAAGCAGTTGATACAGAAACAGCAGCAAAGGACAATGCACCTCCTACAGTGATTGAAGAAGAACATCAGCCTATAAGTTCACACACTCAGCTTATTCAGAAGCAACACAGTGTTGACATGTCCTCTTCCAGCAAACTAGCAGAGAAGGAAATGGACATTATGCAGAAATACAGAGAGATAAAGATGAAAAATGAAGCATTGAAGACAGATACATACAACCAGTTTTGGAAACAGTCACCCAGCGACCAAAGCAGATTGCTTTCTACTTTTGATTATAAAACTAGGAAAATGCAGATGACTTTCCTGCAGCCTAAATTCAAGCATCGTAAAACACCGGCAGATTACAAAAAGTCCTCATATGAAGTTCAAGCAAATGACCTTCATCCCATTGATCAGATTGAATTTCACAAACAGGCGGTGAAATGCTTTACTCAACTATGACAAACAAGGCAATGAGTGTATAGAAGCTTTAAAACACTCTTGCAAACATCAGAGATCAACTCAGATTAGAAAAAGCATCCTCACATGCAAAAGATAATAGAATCAAATCACTGGAAGATTTAGTTATTGAAGTAGGATTTGATCCTAGTAATGTTAAAGTTGCAGATGAATTGATTAAAAGAAGAATGCAGACATTGTTGCATTAAAGAAGCAACTTAAGCTGCGTCCTACAAAACACCCTCAAGCAAAGGAAGTGCTATAGGATACAAATCAGAAATATGAGATGATGAGTCTCATTCTACAGTTAACTGCCCAAATAAAGGAAATGGAGAATGAAATGGACAAGTTGGTCCAGGAGAAAAATGATAGAGCAGAAGAAATTCCAGTCACAGTCAATCCTGTAGTCACTATTGCTGTGCCTTCTACACTAGTAGAATCATTGGCTCCTACAGTCCCAATGGCTACAGCATTACCTGTCACTTCATCCACAACTTCAGCAACAGGGTCTTCAACAATAGCAGCACAGCATACAGATGAAGCAAGCAAGTTAGTAAAAGCTATGCAGGACATGTCTATTCAGACAAATAAGACTAACAGACTTAAAGAATAGCTTAAAAGTCTTGAAGATGAAAAGAAACTTGCTAAGATAATGCATAAGAATGAAGAACAAAGAGCAAACAAATTGAATGAACAATTGAAGAAGTTAGAAAAAGATCTAACATTAAAAGAACCAATAGCACAATCCAAGCAATAGCTTTGGGCCAATATCATTGAATCTGCCAATGATATTTGGCCATCAATCCAGGTTATCTATGAGCAGAAAGACTTAGTCAAATCAGCAAGAGAAGCTATCCAAAAGATCAAAGAAGAGCTTGGCAAGAAACCTGAAGAAGCCCTTGAAATCATCAAATTTCTTAATTCCATAAACAGGCAAGAGCTAGAAGAAATTGGAATTAATGACAGAAAAGAAACCATCCTAGAAGTTAGGAAGGTAACTTCTAAAAAGAATTTGATGATACAGTTAGAAGAGAAATGCCAGAATATGGAGATTGTCATCACAAGGTTTATGATGAAATTTGATGTCCTATGACAGAAAGGCCTTCTCAATCCTCTGGTTATTCATAATAAACTAATGAAGCAGGATGACTATGACAAGAAAATGAGAGAAATTGCCAAAGATCAGACAAATCTGCCTTCCTCACAAGGAATTCCAACAGGGAAGGTGCTCTACAAGAATTTTGAGAAACTTTTCTACTTACAGCATGAGGTGAAACACATATTTGTCAATAAGCCTACATTCTCAAAATATACTGAAGCAGATGAAATATTCAGGAGAATGATGAAAATCAAATTGCCAGAGACAGAATTTTGGGAAAAGATGACTAATTTACTGTGAAGAAAATAGCAGTAAAAACAGAGCAGTAAAGATGAAACATGGTAGTCACAGTTTACAGTAAAAAAATCACAATCAAAGAGTATCACAGTGAAAGAGTATCAGAATAAAGAGTATCAATTTAAAGTTAAAGCTAAAAGTCAAATCAGAAATTACAAAGCAGAATCTAAAGTGTATCAGTTGAAAAGTTAGAGAGAAATCAACAACAAATTGAAGACAACAAACAGTAATTTCAATAAAAATAGGGACAGCTAGCATTAGTTAGAAAGCTGTCACTATCTTCTTGCATGAAGATATTTCTTTTTCCATGAATAATTCCTAAGTTTGTTTTAAGATATTTTGTAAGAATTTTTGTATAAATACTTCTTATTTGGAAGTATTGAGGGTGGATAAATTGCTGAACATTTCTATAGTTGTAATATTCTGAACCTAAGGGTGATTGTACCAATTTCAAATCAGCAGACTGGATTAAAGCAATAAAACATCATACTACAGGATTCATGTGTTGGGCCACTTTAGTGAAGTATTTTCACTTGTTCTTTGTCAATTTCTTATGTTTTTCACCAATACTTGTATGTCTTTCTAAATCTAAATGATAAATCGAGAATGTTATTTCAGAATATGTTAAAAGCACTATGTTTTGAATTGTTTATCATTTATATGTTTTTCTTCTGATATCCAAATAAAGGAATTCTTAATTGCTCCCTTATTTCGATTGACCTTTGTCTTTTCATTCATTATCCGGATTTGAGAACCCTTAATTTCTCTCTTACCCCAATTGAAACCATTTTCACCATCATCCTTTGAAGATCTTAAGTAACTCAGCTATCTTGCCCTATAAACATTTCCCTTTAGACCTTGATCTTGATCTGACTGCTTGACACATTGACTCCATTAGCCCAATGGAATACAGACCTACATCTATCCATCTGAGTAAGTAATTTCACCACCAAACCAAATCCAAAATCAAAACCCCAAGTAATCCTACATAACTAGCCTAAAATCAACTAAAATCAACAAAGATAAATCATATATAGAGAGCTCTCTCTGAGCATTAAGAAGGCTAGATCCTAAGGCTTAAAAGTAGGTTTGTGGTTACCTCTAATATTTTTTAAAACACAAAAAATAATAACAACCCTTGAGAATTATTAGAGTGATAACACCACATAAAGTACAATGTGGGTACTTTGTTTAATGGGTGAGTTAAAAATTAGAAAGTCAGAATTAAATACACATTTATTCCCATCCCTTGATATAAATGAATCTGAGCCATTAGATCTTAGGGTTGCCCAAAAGTCATTTAGGGAAACAAAAGAGGGAAAAGAAAAATGAGACTGCATTCATTCATTCTTCATGAACAAATTGGAGAAAGGAGGCCAAGAGCTGGAGAAAAGTTCTGAAAGAGAAATTTGTTGTAGCAAGCTAAAAGGAGTGATTTCCGGGCAAAGTTGGGCATGGAAATCAAGACATAGAAGACAACAAAATGTACAGTTCGAACAGCATTTAATGTTGTGGAGTTGCACGCAGTTCGAGGGTTGTTTTGAGCAACAACAAAAAATGGAGAAAAAAATCCATACAGACCATAGAGCGGTACGGAAATCCGTACAATCCGTACGGAATCCATACAGTACCATCTGTGTCTGTACAATATTGTTTCAACTTCAAGGGGGCACAGAAATCAAGGCAAAGTGGGCACGGTTTTCAAGGAGTTTGGGCTGAAGAGATAAGTTGCATCTTCCTATTTTTTTTTGTTTGCAAATGTAATTTTCCTGAACTTAAAAGATAAATAAATTTGAAGAGCTCTCTAACAGGTTTTCCCTGGAGAAGATTGAAGGGGTTTTGCCTGGGTCTAAGTTGACCAAAAATTTGTGTGTATTTTTTTATGTGTCGCTTGTCTGTTTATGTCCATATTTACTATCAGCATGTGTTGACAGTCCCATGTGTTTTAATCTGAAAATTTCATTTCCAGAATTCTATATGTTGAATGTAAGTTTATGGGTAAGGGCATTTAACTGAATGGGAGTGATAAGGTGAAATTAAAATCGGGTTGTTATGAACCTAATTCATAACTAATGTAATAAATATAGTCATTAAATAGAATAAATGTAATTACTAAATAATCAAATAGTGATTATGTTAAGTAGTTGTTAGTTAGCTGAAAAGGCATGTCTAAAAGACATGCCTGTTCATGAAAGGTCACCTACATGGGTATAAAAGAAGAGCCTCATTGTATCATTCAATCATCTTATATCTCATATCATATCAATAAATATTTATTATTATAAATACCTCTTGTGTATTTTTATAATTAAAGCCATTTTTGCTATTAAGTCAACAAATCTACAAGTTCCGCTGCTATAGTGGTATCAAAGCCATATCGGAGCCATATCAAAGCCAAGTTGAAGCCATGTCGCACAACATTGTCTTACAAGCTTATGAACGTAGTATACAAGCCCGGGAACATTGTTTACCATACAATGTGCCGTTATGCCAAGATCCTGAAAGAAGTAAGAAGACTAAAAAAATTCTAGAAAAGCTTCAGCAATTAGAGAATTCATGTGCAGAAGTTACAACACGTTTTAAAAAAAAATCTGCACATTTAAAAAAAAATTCTGAACATGTTAAAGAAAATATTTCTGCAGTAATCCATAATTATGAAGATGCGAAAATGGTTGATTCTAATAATGATGATAAAAGGGAAAATGAAGCTACTGATGATAAGAAAGTGCTGAAGAAAATCCTGAAGCAAGGAAAAGGTTATGAACGACCTAATAATGAGAGGGAAGTTAGTTATGCCAAGGGAAAATAAAGTAGAACATCCATGGAAAATTCAAGTAAATACATTCCCCCACCAATGCGTAATAAAGGAAAACAACCAACTAATATTGAAAGTAAAGAAGAAGGGAAATGTTGGAAATGTGGAGACAAATATTTCACAGAACATAAATGTGTCTTTTATACAAGAAATGAGATTGCCATTAGTGATGTTTGTCATTCTAGACATCGTGTTAGTCAAACAAAAGAGGATCTAAATGGACCATGTGTTCCTCCATTTGCTGGATCCGATCTAGTTTTGTGTCCCAACAGTGGTGAATGTCAGACTAATATGGAGGATGACTCCGGAAAGATGATGCCAGGCCCAGGTTCCCACTTCTCTCAGGAGCCTGATAGTAAAGTAAAAACAAAAATTTCTCAAGCCTTTTTGGATAATAAGGATATTTCAAATTCTTCTAGATTGCATGAATCTACTCCTGCATTGTCACAGCCTACTGCTCAAATTTCTAAACAGACATCTGATTCTGAGAAAATGAACTCTCGAAGTATTGGAAGCAAGAGAGAAGAAGGCATAGCTAGTGAAGAACCCAGTAAGGACCTTTTTGGTTCAAGCAATTTCATCAGGAAATTTGAAGGGCCATTATTTTCAGGAGGACTCTTTGATGATGAAGATGAATTAATTTCCTCTAGTCTATTGGAATCTATTCATGTCTGGTCACAACCATCTGTTCCAGAGAGATTATATGGTTCTAATTCAGATGCAAATAAAAATGAACTAAGTCCATATAGCAGCATTAGCAATACGCTGAATCGATCTGAATCTAATTCATCAGATAAAATAATCACCACTGATACTCAAGTCTCTACAGAAAGTAGATCTCAATTTTCAGGTACAGAACAACCTGAAAAGACATTGGGTTTAAATAATGAGTTTTCCACTGGTGCACCTCAATTTCCAAAAGAAAATAATGACAGGCAATCTCTTAAGGAAAGGGTATCACAATTGCAGATAGGTCTCTTTGACAGTCGAGAAAATGATGAAGATGATGATCCTAGTGATCCTTTTAGGGCACCATCTTCCATGGGGCAAAAGCTAAGATTAAATGATAGGGTCCTTGACAGTGACAGTAATATTCTGCAAGAGTCATCTAATCATGGAGTTGAGTTTAATATTCCAAATACAATGCTTACAGATTCTTCGGACCCACATAAGGTTGAGCAATTGCATAGTATAGGAATGCGTCCAGATGTTATAATTAATTCACATGTGTTTCCATCTAGAATGACTATTGGGATGCTTTTGGAGTCTATAGCTGCTAAGGGTGGTGGTCTCTAGGGAAAGTTTGTTGATGCAACTCCATTTGCAAGATCGGTTAGAGACGAGTATTCATTTCAAAGTAGAGTATTAAGGAGAGTCCTTCCCTTCCCTTCACACAGAAGAGTCCAGACAACCATGGCTCACATGCCAGAGGGGCAAAGCAGCAGTGATTTGTGTTTTCCAGACCCTTCTTGTGGTCTGTCTCAACCCTTATCATTAGCTCTTCCAACTGAAAGCGACAGACAAAGAAGTAACGTATTGATAAACTATTTGGGGAATCAATTTGACACGAATGATGACATTGCTAGGAAGAATAATGCGCTAAAAATTCTCAAACAGATTGTTGAGGAATGGGTAGTAAAAGTTGCTAAAACGCATACACAGCGAGCTACTATTATAAATAAAGCTCATGCAAAAGTATATATTATTGGATCATTTGCATTAAATGTAGGTGGTCCTGGAAGTGATATTGATGCAATATGTATTGGACCATCGTATGCAAATAGAAAGATTGATTTCTTTGTTCACCTTTACAATATGTTGGTAGCCAGAGAAGATGTAACTGAAGCTATTTCTCTTACCACTATTCTAGTGCCTATAATAAGATTCAAAATTAATGGTATTACATTTGATTTAAGTTATTCAAAGCTCAGAACTCATTTCATAGTTTACAATGAAAGGCAACTCGATCCAAATACGGAAACAGTTTCATCTTATTTTGAAAATAATGATGGTGAGAGTGAACGTAGCATTCGTAGATGGATAACACATTGCAAATTTATGTCACATTTTCCAACCAAATTACAGCTAAATGGAAGAGATATACGTCCTCGTGGCAACTTTAGAAGTACTCTCAGATGTATTAAGCTTTGGGCAAAAGACTGGAATCATTCTGGTCCTGCAATGTGTCGAGCTCTCTGCGAACTTTTAGAACGGCGTCAAACCTCTGATTACGATACGCTGCATCGTTATACGTCTTCGAGGGGCGTTCGAACGGGTGTATGGTTTATGTTGCAGGTTTTAAACGATCAAAATCAGAATCTGCCGTATGATGATTCAGTTCTTTTCAAAAACCCCTGAACGATCAACGTGTCTCTCTTCATTGCTTTTGAATATTTTCTGATAGCAAATCTACGCCATAAGACCTTCGTGTCTTCCTTTATATATAATAAGCGGCAACACTAGTTATACGAAATTAAATTATTGCGTACATCATCTGTGGAATCGAGGTTGAGTTATAATCCAAATCAAATCTTTTGTGTGTTGTGATCCTCATGGCCCAAAATAAGCGCAGCCGAGAGGACTATTACTGCAATTCCGTTAACAGTAACGAGCATGAGAATCCGCCCAAGCGTTCCTGTTCAAAGTCCGATTCAGGGGTTGTATTACTGTCAGATCTTCTGTTTGCAGATGATAACGTTGATGATATGAATGCCCAGAATTCACAGGCAACGCAATTACAACGTCGTGACTTTCTGAAAATGAGGGTGGACGGTTCGATAGAGTTAATTATAATATAATTAAAACTTTATATAATTTATAGTTATATAATTTATAATTATATATAATTTATAACTATATAATATATAAATAAATAAATATATATATATATATATGGAAGAAAATAATATATATATTAAAAACCAAACAAAACAAAACAAAACAAAAAAACGTAACAAGAACATGGAGTTCAAAGAGGAAGTATTAGAGAGAATTCTACAAGGAAGGTACCATTGAATGACATGTCTAGCAGATAATCCCAAGTGAAGGAAATTGTCGAAAAGTTAAGCTTTGAGGACAAAGCTTTTCGAGAAGAAGACAATGTTATGAACCTAATTCATAACTAATGTAATAAATATAGTCATTAAATAGAATAAATGTAATTACTAAATAATCAAATAGTGATTATGTTAAGTAGTTGTTAGTTAGCTGAAAAGGCATGTCTAAAAGACATGCCTGTTCATGAAAGGTCACCTGCATGGGTATAAAAGCAGGGCCTCATTGTATCATTCAATCATCTTATATCTCATATCATATCAATAAATATTTGTTATTATAAATACCTCTTGTGTATTTTTATAATTAAAGCCATTTTTGCTATTAAGTCAACAAATCTACAAGTTCCGCTGCTACATGGGTTGGGATTGTAGTAAACTTTTTAGTCATCAAATTTCAACATGGTATCAAAGCTACAGGCTGAAAATTGCAGTTTGAACAATAGACAGATAAGAAACCGGATTCATAGTGTGGGGCCCACGTGTCCCGAATCCGTCGTGTCGGACACGACACGTACGAATTCAAATCATTTTCATCGGATTCGATCGTGTCCGTACAGGCACGATCGAATCCTATACAGTCGGACACATGCAGTGCTAAAGTGCGATTTTGAGGTTATAAAACTCAGTTTTCTCTCATTTTTTCTCACCGAAGTTTGTTTGTGAAGTGAGCAAGGAGCAATGGTTAGCAAGGAGAAAGGGAGTGTTTTCAAAGAGATTCGAGCATCCAGTAAGTGCACTGTCTCTCTATGTTTTTGCATTTAGTTTGCTATTAGTGTTTGCATGTGCATATGCTTTATATATTTGGTCATTTTTGTTTTTTTTTACAGTATTCATGGCTCAATCAAGGGCAGCAAGGCAGGGGCAAAGAAAGGGGAAGAATGTCCCCATTGGAGATGCCCCTCTTGTCCCTATTTCATCAGGGTCTACAAGTATTCCATCTATTGGAAGTGGGGATGCAACAACAGCTTCAAATGTTCAGGGAAAACAAACTCATGACCCCAAATACCCATTGTGGAAATATGTGACAAGAGAGGCAGGGCCAGGCAGCAAGGCAAAGGGAGGAGGAAATGTTTCATGGAAATGCAATTTTTGCCACTGCCATTTCACTAGCACATATTACCGTGTGAAAGCTCATTTGTTGGCTTTGCCAAGTTGTGGCATTTCAGCTTGTACAGTAATTGAATCGCCACAGAGGAAGGAATTGGAGAAAGAGGCATTTGTTGGTGCGGCAAGTGTGACATCAAAATCAAAACAAAACAAGAATGATGACCCCCTTCCATTCTTAAGGAAAAGCAGCAACAAGTTCCCTTTTGAGAGTTTTAGTGGGGGACAATCAGCAAAAAGAAAGGCAATTGCACTTGGTCCAATGGACAAGATTTTCCAAAAAGAGAAGAGGGAAGAACTTGATCGCACCATTGCATTTTTTTTCTATCATAACTTCATATCCTTTAATGTTGTATGGTCACCTCTATTTATTGAGATGTGTCGAGCTCTTAGTCATCGGGCTCCATCAGGGTATGTGCCTCCTAGGTCGGAGAAGCTCAGAACCACATTGTTGACAAAGGCAAAGAAAGAGGTGGACAAAATGCTTGAGCCTATTAAATCAGCATGGCCAACATCTAGGGTTAGCATTGTTTTTGATGGATGGACAGATCCAGCACGCCACCCACTCATCAACTTCATGGTGTCATCCTTGAATGGTCCAGTTTTCTTGAAATCAGTGGATGCACTTGGACAGTACAAGGATGTACAATATATGGGTGAGTGATTTATTAAAATTATTGAAGATGTAGGTGTCGATTCTTGTGTGCAAATCATTACAGATAATGCACTTGTTTGCAAGGATGTTGGCATGATTGTGGAAGCAAAATATCCACAAATATTTTGGACACCTTGCATTGTCCATTCATTGAACTTAGCACTGAAATCTATTGCCTCTGATGTGCTTTGGATTACACGCATTATTGAGGATGCACGGCATATCTACAACTTTGTACAAAACCATACAAATGCCCTCACTATCTACAAGGAGTACACCAATCTATCATTGTTGAAGATTGTGGATACATAATTTGCCTCTTCATTCATCATGTTGAAGAGGTTGAGGGAGGTCAAGACCGCTCTTGGGGCCATGGTTATTTCAGAGTTTTGGTCTCTTTGGAGAAAGACGGATCAAGCAGCCTCAAAGAATGTGAAGGACACAGTGTTGGATGATGTCTGGTGGGAGAAGGTAGATCTAGTTCTTCAGATCATGGAGCTTATCATTTCCTTGCTTTGATTTGCAGATACATACCAACCCATCCTAGGAGAGGTTTATGAAGGATGGGATTCCATGATTGAGTCTGTGAGAACCATTGTTTTACAGAGTCAATGCCCAGAGTATGAGACATCACCAAAGGCCTTTTTCAACAGCATACAGGATATTTTTATCAGTAGATGGGACAAGAATTGCTCACCTTTACATTGTTTGGCTCACTCCTTGAACCCAAAATACTACAACCATGAGTGGCTGAATGGTGGACCTTCCCGCGGATTCCCTCCTCACATGGATGGTGAAATCTCACAGGGGAGGAAAGATGCATTCAGGAGGATTTTTCAGGAGAGGGCATCCCTTGATGAGGTGGAGGATGCCTTTGCAGAGTTTTCCAATGGCACTAGGTGATTTGCAGGCTATGACGTGATTCGAGACAGGGGGGCTAAGAATCCCTATTCTTGGTGGGCAACTCATGGGGCAACAAGCCATCCTCTATAGCAGTTAGCCATGAGGCTCCTTTCTCAGGTGACTTCATCCTCTTGTTGCGAGAGGAATTGGAGCAAATATGGGAATTTGTATAGTGTGAAGAAGAGCAGGCTTGAACAATCTAGGGCAGAGACAATGGTGTATGTGCACACCAACCTTCGTCTCATATATAAGCAAAGGGAGGATTGGTTGAAGGGAAAGACAAAGATGTGGGATGTCTTTCCTAATGATATGGGTCTGGACAGCAGTGTTGAGTTGGCATTGGCCAACTTGGATCTCAATGCGATTGTGCTAGAGCCTGTCACATTTGATGATGGCAATACAGTAGAGGCATCATCCTCCACACTAGCAGATGCAGAGATGACAGAGGAGGAGGATGCAGCAGAGGAGAGCAATGGTGAGCATGATGATAAGGATGAGGACAGTGATGTTGATTATGATGATGAGGATTGATGACTCATTGAGGCTTGTAGTCTTGTAGACTTGTAGACTGTAGTTGTTTTGTATTTTCTATTTCTATTTGCCATTGGCAGTGTACTACCTAGAGCCTAGAGGCTAGTACTCATGTAACACATTTTGATTTTGATGACTTAATGAGAAAACTACAGTACCTTACTATCTTGTCTTTCTGAGTTCCTCTTATTGGATCATTGATGAATATGTCTATTACTAACACTTTGTAAATTTGTAATATGTATGATTGACAATTGTATGATGTATCAATGTATCAATGTATCATGTATGAGTATCTAAGATCTTAACTCTATGTTTGAATCAATGAATTTGTATGAATTTGTGTAAAAAATATCTAATTTTTACTATATATATATTTTTTTAATAAAATAATATATAACGTGTCCTGTTCCAGGGGTCACCGTGTCCTGAATCTAACACTCGAATCCGCGTGTCCATCGAATCCCGTGTCCCCGTGTCAGGTGACTTAGGTAGACAGTAGTTTGGGACAGCAAATTGATATTTTGGGACAGCAAAGTGAAATTTTACACAGACTGAACATTTGGGACAGCAAGGTGTGCTGGAAAGTTCTTTTCTCTATTTTCTTGGTTTTGTAAATTTTGGACAGCAGTCATGGCCATGTTCTTAAGGATAGAGGACAAACTGGATAGGATATCCAACTATGCCGTTTGGAATGACAGAATTCAGACAGTGTTTGAGGAGGCAGCAGTTTGGGACATAGTGCGGCAAGAGGTTGTACCTCCTACTAATGTAGATGAACTTGTTGGATTCACAAAACATAATGCAGAGGAAAAAAGGATTTTGATGGACAGTCTAAAGGATCATGTGGTTTCTCAGGTGAGAGGAAACACATATGCATATGTAAATTTTTGTAGATGTTTTATTCTTGATGCAACTTTACTTTTATCCCCAATATCAAACAGCAATCACATAAACAATGTTGGTAGAACATACCAGTAGATTGACAGAAGACAAGCCAAAAATATATATGTGTTGGTGCGTTACGGCGGTCAACAGGATGCTCCAACTAGCAAAGTCTCAATACGGTCAGCCAACGAGAAGTGTCACACAACTCTCTCGGACAACAATATCAGTCAACCCAAAGTTAATGAAAGTCAATGTTGTCCCAGTCAACGGTCAACGCAAAATAGCAGTAGCAGAAAGTAAACGTAGCCCAGTCAAAGTCAACAGTCAACCTTGATTTCTGTGCCAATAAATGCAGATTGCAGAAATCAGAATTTTGACCAAGATTGGGGTCTGTTTGACCATGTGTTGACCAAAGTCAACGCTGGTAAAATCTACACTAAAAACCCTAGGTCGAAAACAAAAATTCCTTTTGCTGCGTTTTCCCATGTGTGGAGAAGAAGAGACTACAAGTGATGATCGAACCAATCAGATGAGGAGAGAGAATGTGTGATGATGGATGAGTGAAAATGACCTCCAACGTTGACCTATTTATATCCATCAGTGAGGGTGTGTGACACAACTGCTAGGGCTTCAAGCCTACATTTCAAATCTGGCCAACCTTGCACATAAGTGGAATTAATTCAAAATAAATGTTCTGCTCATCGGATCAAGATGATCTTTAGATCGATCTTGCACCTCTCCGAAAGAGGAATCCAATAAAAATATTGGCATCTTCATCTGAGCATTACAACATGGAGTTTGGACCTAGTTGTCCAAAATTAACACTCCCTCTCAACTAGGAAGAACTCCATCCACCTGTGCCATCCAAACATCGTGCGTCATCCCGCCGTAACTTGCTTTGTTGGCTTCTTTATTTCAGAACAAAAGAGGGTCAGTCACAAAGACATCATTCCCGGCTAACAAATTCAGCCCAGAGGTCCGAAACCTCTGTAGGACTCAAAAGAGTCACATACCAACCCAAAGTTGGTTTACCTGACCCGAAGTCAGTTGGAGGCCTAAAACCTCGCTAAACTTGATCCCAGATCAAGTGGTTGGACATGTGCCATCCTAGACATAGAGAGTACGACAATCTCTGATGCATCCATCGGTCTTTGCTACTGGTCTCTAGCTTTTTCCACCTCACTGCCCAAATGAGAGGTACTTCCTATGAGTCCGGGACTCAATGGGTAGGATGCATACGGGGCACAGATCATGAGAGGTGAACCAACTCAATATCATAACAGTGGGGCAGAAGCACACCAACAAGGTTCGGCAAGCCTAGCCCTGTGGTTGCTTATAGCTCCGACAAGCTATCCCCAAAGACCCCAAAGCTCCCAGAGCTCATCGTCCAACAGGACCCTCAGCATAGAGTCATTCCACGATACCAAGATTCTCACGGAAGGTTAGGAACTTGACCTTCCCCAAGGGCTTTGTGAGAATATCCGCGACCTGCTCATCAGTTCCTATATGATCGAGCCTTACGGCGCCTTGCTGTACCATATCCCAGATAAAGTGGTACCTGATATCAATATGCTTGGATCGGTCGTGGAACATAGGATTCTCGGACAACCAAATCCCACTCTGGTTATCACAGAGTATCACGGTGGTATCTAGCACATGCCTGAACAACTCACTGAAGAGCTTTCGCAACCAAACTGCTTCACAACAGGCCATACTCGCTGCAATGTATTCGGCCTCCGCGGTGCTCAAAGCCACTGACTTTTGCTTCCTGCTCATCCATGATATCAAAGCAGACCCAAGTGTGAAGCAACATCCCGATGTGCTCTTACGATCCACCACACTGCCAGCCCAATCAGCATCAGTATATCCATGGAGTGTCACGCTCCCAACAGTGTATCTCAGCCAATGGTTTATCATGCCCCGAAGATATCTCAACAGATTCTTGGCACCAACCTAGTGAATGTGATGAGGTTCAACCATATGTTGACTCAAAGTGTTCACTGCAAAACATACGTCCGGACAGGTGTTCACTAAGAACATCAAGGCCCCTACGAGTTGACAATACTCAGTAGGATTCGCTAGCACGGGCCCAGCAGTGCTGCCACTCAACTTCTTAAAGTTGAGCTCCTTTGGTGTTGACACGACTTGCAGTCCACCATTCCAAATCTTTCCAGAAGCTTCACAATATATTTTCCTTGAGAAAGGAAAACCTCGCCAGGTCTCTGCCAAACCTCCAGGCCTAGGAAGTAATGCATCAGTTCTAGGTCCTTCATCTCGAACACAGAAGCGAGCTCCCTCTTACACTGATGAATGAGAGGGTCAGCACCTGTCAAAAAGAGGTCGTCCACATACAGCACCAGAATGAGAGGCTTTTCTCTATCAACCTTGAAGTAAAGGTTCGGATCAGCATTACTACGAGTGAAGCCCAGCTTCATCAGGTAGCTATCTATCCTTTCATACCAAGCTCTGGATACTTGCTTCAACCCATAGAGGGCTTTCTTCAACCTGCAAACATGGGTGTCCCAATCCTGGACTTCGAACCCCAAAGGTTGCTCCACATACACCTCTTCCTATATCGCACCATGCAGAAATGCGGTCTTCACATCCATCTGATGAAGATTCCATCCTTGCGTAGCAGCAAGGGTTATGATAGATCGGATGGTGGTATATCAGGCCACAAGTGCAAATATGTCATCATATTCTACGCCTTCCTTTGAGAGAAGCCACAGGCAATGAATCTTGCCTTAAACTTTTCAGCACTACCATCAGACCCATGCTTGATATTATAGAGCCATATCGAGGTGACAATTGCTTTGTCCTCTGGCCTTGGAACCACATCCCAAACATCATTCTTCATAATGGACTCATATTCTTCGTGCATAGCATCCTTCCAGACTTGATGCTTTATGGCTTCTTCAAAAGATCCAAGCTCGGATTGTACGATTGTACTCATGGCTGCTAGATACCCTTGGTATCTATTCGGCTTCTTGCTTTCACGGAATGTCCCCCTTGGGGCCATATGATTCTTAGCATCCTCGAGAGTGTCCCTGAGCCATGATGGTCTTTTCCTCATTGAAGGAGGTGGATCAATAGGGTCCATCGGTCCTTCAACATCGGGTATCGTCTCATCCTTCGGTTCTTCTTGATTTTGAGGCCTTGCTTCATGATCTTCCTCAGATATCGGAAGATTGATTACTTTCCTCAGGGAAGCATCTTCGTCAAAGGTAACATCGTGACGTATCTCCACTTCCCTTTGACCAAGCACATAGACTCTATAGGCCTTCGAAGTTTCGCTATAGCCCACAAACATTCCCTTCTTTCCAGAAGCATCCAGCTTGCTCCTCTTCTCCTTCCGTACATGAAAATAAACACAAGGTTCTTCTTCAAATCAGGTACATATAGTAAATCTTGCAAGCAGAGGACTTGACCTTGAGACAAGTGGAGGGTCATAGTCCTTGTCCCTTTCACGGGATATGTGGCATTATCTCCAAGGATAGTTTTCAGATTAACATCCTTCTCAACCACGTCAGAAAGTGCTTCCTTGAACCCAGAGATGTGCCTTGAGGCACCACTATCTATCAACCAAACATCCATAGTGTCGGGTGGAGATGTAGCAGAGAGGGCAGATACAAGAATGAATTCATTACTTTTATCATCAACAACATTAGATTCCTCATACCTGGAATTTCTCAACCTTTTGTATGGTTGCCCATTTCCACCAGAGGGAGCCTTCCTCTTTCCTTTGAACCTGTTGTTCCTTTGATTTCCATTCCTCTGGTTGTCGTTGTTGTCATCATCATCGGGAGAATCCTTCTTGAAAGGGCATTCTCTAGCATAGTGGTCGGTCTTGTGACATGTGTAACATTTGCCTTTCTTTCCTTGGGCCCCTGCTCTTCCTTTGTTCCTCGGATCACCAAAGTTCTTCTTCTTAGCACGAGCAGTGAAGGCAGCATTTCCTTCATTTTCATATTCCTTCATCCTTGTCTCTTCTTGTACGCATCTCGATAGTACTTCGTCAAATCAGGTATCACAATGTTATTGAGAATGGTAGTATTGAATACATGCCATTCGGATGAGAGACCTCCAAGTGCGGTGAGAACCATTTCTCGATCAGCTATTGTCTCCCCAATAGCCAAAAGATTATTTCTGATTTCAATCAACTTTAGAAAATATGATTGAACGGAATCATCCTTGCCTTTCTTCAGATTCTTCAGTTGGTTCTTGAAGAAAAGGACTTGATTTGCATTATTGGCCTTGAACATGTTGACCAACTTATCATACATCTCCTTGGATGTGTGTAGCTCAGATATGTAGGCTACCAGACTCTTGTGAATTGAATCCCGGATCATCAGCTTTGTTTTGATTTCCCCCTTCTTATATTTTGACTTGGTGGCAGTAGGTGCAGTGGATGGAGACTCTTGGATTTTACCCTACACATAGTCCATGACATCTTGGTCTTTCAACATAAGATCCAATGTCATGTTCCAGGCATGGAAGTCTTCCTTCCCAGTCAATTTGTCATCAGCCTTAAAGCCATTGTAGTTTGAGGTACCCATGCTCTTCTTCAGTGATTGCTACAAACTTGGACTTTGTCTTCACCTCAACTCTGATACCATGAAAATTTTTGTAGATGTTCTATGGTTGATGCAACTTTACTTTTATCCCCAATATCAAACAGCAATCACATAAACAAGAAAGTAAAATGTTGATAGAACATACCAGTGGATTGACAGAAGACAAGCCAAAAATATATACGTGTGTTGGTGCGTTACGGCGGTCAACAGGATGCTTCAACCAGCAAAGTCTCAATACGGTCAGCCAACCAGAAGTGTCACACAAACCTCTCGGACAGCAATATCAGTCAACCCAAAGTCAACGTTGTCATAGTCAACGGTCAACGCAAAACAGTGGCAGCAAAAAATCAATGCAGCCTGGTCAAAGTCAATGATCAACCTTGATTTTTGTGCCAGAAAATGCGGACTGCAGAAATCGGAATTTTGACCAAGATTAGGGTCAATTTGACCATGCGTTGACCAAAGTCAACGCTGGTCAACTCTGCGCTAAAAACCCTAGGTCGAAAACAGAAATTCTCCTTGCTACAATTTTCCCACATGTGGAGAAGAAGAGACTCCAAGTGATGATCGAACCAATCAAATGAGGAGAGAGAATGTGTGATGATGGATGAGTGAAAATGACCTCCAACATTGACCTATTTATATCCATCGGTGAGGGTGTGTGACACAACCACTGGGGCTTCAAGCCTACATTTCAAATCTGGTCGACCTTGCACATAAGTGGAATTAATTCAAAATAAATGTTATGCTCATCGGATCAAGATGATCTTTAGATCGATCTTACACCTCTCCAAAAGAGGAATCCAATAAAAATATTGGCATCTTCATCTCAGCATCACAACATGGAGTTTGGACCTAGTTGTCCAAAATTAACAGCATATCAGATGTCGAAAGCTCTAACCACTCTCTATCAGAGTACCAATGAGAGCAGGAAGATGGTACTCAAAGAACAATTGAAGAACATCAGGATGACAAAGGCTGAAAGTGTAGTTCATTATCTTAGCAGGGTCAAACAGGTACGTGATGATTTGACTGCTATTGGTGAGGTAGTTGCACCCACAGAGTTAGTTAGGATAGCCCTAGCGGGACTTCCTAAGTCTTGGGAGGTCTTTGGAGATACTGTTACCTCTAGGGAGAATCTTCCCAATTGGGACAGATTCTGGGGTGATTGTTTGCAGCATGAGATACGGAAGACTGGCAGTGGTTGGGTGAAGATAGCAGATGAGGAGGATGTAGCCTTTACAGCCAGGGGAAAGAACAAAGGGAAGGCCAAGAAAGGGGGCCTCATCCGATGGGGCTAAGCGAAATGAGAAGAAGAAGAAGAAAGATGCAGATATGTCCAAAGTCAAATGTTTGGCATGTCAGAAGATGGAACACTGTGCTGCTACATGTCCTGAGAGGAAAAACAAGGGGAAGAAGGGTACTGCAGCTTCAGCAAAGGTGGAGCAGTTTGCTTCACAATTTGACAGGGATTTTGCATTTATTACTTCTACATCTAGTAGGAGTACATCATCCGATGTGTGGTACACAGACAGCAAGGCTTCCCGCCATATGACAAGTGCACGGGATTTATTTTCAAAGCTTGCAGAGAGGGCACTTGATATTGAGATTGTACTAGGAGATGACCGCACTGTGAGAGCTGTTGGTGTGGGGACTGTGACCTTTGAGAGGAGTCTTTGCCTCCATTGAAGGTCATGGATGTTTTGTATGTTCCGAGGATGAAGAAGAACTTGATTTCAGTGTCTGTTATGGAGGAGAAGGGGTTTGACGTCACCTTCTCAAGAGGGCAGGTATTGATGCATCCCAGGGGAGCTTCCATCACTTCGACCAAAGTGATTGGAGTACGCTCTAGGAAACTATACAGGTTCAGTTTTCAATCGGCAGGAGCATTGGTGAGTAGCACATCTGGTAGCACTCGCACTAGTACCACCAGCAATAGAGATTTGTGCAAGTTATGGCACCGGAGGATGGTGCATATGCATCATGGAGCTTTGAGAGTTCTAAGGGAGATCACTATTGGAGTTCCTGATTTCAATGTCGAGCATTATGAGGTCTGCAGAGGGTGTGCTTTGGGCAAGTACACCAAGTTACCATTTCCAGCGAGCGACAGCAGATCTATAGGTATACTAGACTTGATTCATACTGATGTTAGTGGTCGTATGTCTCATGTGTCCTTGGGTGGTTATGAGTATTATGTTATATTCATTGATGACTACTCTAGGAGGACTTGGATATATTTCCTGAAGACCAAGGGTGAGGTCTTCAGTCACTTTAAAGAGTTCAAAGCTCTTGTGGAAAAGCAGACAGGTAGGAAGATTCAAGTCTTGAGGTCAAACAATGGTGGTGAGTACATCGATGGTGGGTTTTCTGACTTCTGTGCACATGAGGGCATTAGGAGAGAGTTCACGATTCCTTACAACCCCCAACAGAATGGGGTGTCTGAAAGAAAGAACATAGCTATTGTTGGGGTTGTTAGAGCGATGATTCATGATCAGGGGTTGCCTTTGTTTTTGTGGGTTGAAGCCTGCAATACTGTTGTTTATCTTCAAAACAGGAGTCCTCACAGTATTGGGGAATGTGACTCTGGAGGAGGCCTTCACTAGAGAGAAGCCTCATGTGGGGCATCTTTGTATCTTTGGATGTCTTGCATATTCTTATATCCCCAAGGAGCAGAGGACGAAACTGGAACCCATGGCAAAGAAGGGTATCTTTATGGGTTACAGCGAGACTTCGAAGGCCAATCGGATCTTCATTCCTTCCAAACTGTAATATTCCGAATAGAAATAAACAGCAATATAAAGCACATAACAAAGAACTACAGCAACTAGAGAGACATCACATGAACAATAGACAAAATGGAGAACGCTGAGCCATTTTATTAAATACTGAAAGATGAAATGAGTACAAAGGTGATCAGAATGATAGCACCTCGGCTTGCACTAGGCAAGCGTAGAAATACTCTCAGAATATGTCCCGGAATGGCTTCTCCCTTTGTGACTGCGTAATCTCCAATGCCACTGGTGTTGCTGTTATGTTGCTGCTACTGCTGGAAGGAAATGACTATTTGGGGCTGCTCCCCACTTCGGAAAATTGTGAAACTTTGGGAATGGCCTCTCCAACCAATACCCAGAAAAGCCCAGAGAGCTTTCCGGAAATGGCTGACCTCCGAAAATGACCTCCCTTGAGGCTCCACACTGTCCCAATGATAAACGTTGTCCCTAAATGATCTGCTACAAATAATGGCCTCCAACTCTA
>CM076572.1:737246517-737571813 GCA_034641835.2 Pinus albicaulis
AGGGCCCACTATTGCCCCTTTATACCCCTGCAAATACCCTCATTTTACCCTCTCCTTTCCTTTGTCAAAATCCCTTTTCTTCCTTTTATCCCCACCATCAACCTCTTAAATTCTCCAAAATCCCCTTAAACCCCCCCCCATCACCCTTTATTTCCCTAATTCTCCACCTCACCTCCCTATCGTTCCTTTCCTTGGGCCTAAAAATGCTTTAAAATGTGAAAAAATAATATTTCGGGCCCTGGCCCCTTTGGCCATAGGCCCGCGCTCCTTTTTCTCTCCATGCTCTGGCGCAGCTGACCAAAGCTTTTCCCCTGCGGAGGCTCTGCTCCATCCCTAGAGTCAAAACATGGAGCCCCCACAGTTGAATCCTTGGGATATGGGACAACTCGATTGAACGGTTGTTATTGACTACGGGGGGTCACTCCAAATTTCCGTGCCCGTACACCTTGGCCCCCCCGTAGTTCATCTCCGCCGTCCAAATTAATGTATGATCTGACGGTGCGGAGATCGTTCGAAACGGTGGTCCCCACCTCGCCTTTGCGTTTCAAAACTGGTGGTTTCATTCCGCACCACCCATCCATAGCCGGCGGTATTTCCCACAGACCCAGCGATTCCATACGCTAGGTGACGCATGTCTGAGTGTACTATTTTGAAAACCGCCCATTTCGCGCATTATCTCCCGGACGAAATCCGGGCAACGGAATTCACCTCGGCCGTCAGATCTTGGAGCCCTCATCCAGCAGCTCTCATTCATCGAACCTACGCACTGCTTAACACCCGATCATCGTACCCGTTGGCCCACCGTCTTCCGTTCTCAACCGTCGATCTCCACCCCGATGGACGGCCCAGGTTCGTTTGTCTTCCGTTGACCGTTCCTCGTCACCCCGCCTCGCCACGCCAGCTCCACGTGCACACTCCGTACTCCCTCCCTGCCCATTACGTATAATTGGCTCTTTTCGTGTCTTTTCACGATTATCATTCATTTTTCACGTATGGTCGCTCTGTGTTCCACCAAATCCCCCCCATCAGAGCTTGTTTCAACATTCCGTCATGATTTCTCCCCAGTTCTCCATCTCCATGGCTTATTTCCACGTCCACAGTGTGTCCCCGCCTCCTCCATCATTCACATCCATGGTTTTCCTCACAGGTTTGTTGTTTTGCAAGGTTTCCAAAGGTGAAAGACCGCCATGATTCTACATGGAAAAGCTGTCCAGACATTATTAAATCCAAGAGCTGGTACTACCACGAGAAAGTCAAAGAAGGCGGATGACAGGATTTGCTTTAAAGAACATGATTCAAAACTCTGTGGAAAACCTTTCAGCGCTATTAAAAGCCCGAGCTATCCTGTCAGAAGCAAAATGAAAATGGTAGAGTCATTAAGCAGAGTAAAAGGAAGGTTAAGGCACGCTAACGAAGATCCAAAACCTTAAATCAGTGTTTTCAAAGGAAGAGCAGCAGATCACAGACCCCGAGGATCGATCAAAGGATCCTGAGCGCAGGAAAAAGGTAATATCATGGTTTTCGTCAGTAGAATGTTTTTCTTTATCAGGTACAGTGCACCTATACTGTTTTATTTACACACCATGTCCCTGAAAAGAATTCCACCAGACAACAGTTCAAAACCACCGTAGCATTTATGTGACAGGCCTTTCAGTAGTTTATTTTATTTTTTATCAAGACACCAGGAGTACTTCAGCCAAAAATGTCGAGATCAGATCTGGAGAAGATCATTCTTTCACAAGGAAGGTGACAGAGATTAAATACATAGCAGGTCAAGTAAAATGGGTTTCGGCCCTGCATTCATTGTTATGTTTAATGATACATTTAATTTTCACCTACTCCTTCAGTCGATCTTAGGTTTATCCTTTGCTATAAAGCACAGAAGGAAACTTTGTAATGGTTGTTGATGAGATATCAGTGAAATACAAGTATTCTCCTCTTGAGATAAGTTCTCTGTGTATATTGTAAGATAGGCTGAGATTTGATGTATTCAGACTGAATGTTCAAGCTGTAAAGGAACTCAAATTAGATTCAGAAGAGCTTTAATATTGTGGGCATGTTTTTTGATCCCATCTAAGCAATGGTGATGTTTTCTTTCTTCTCTCAGATTAGATTGGACTGTCTTTATTCATGTTTCATTTTGTTTTATTTCACCTAAGCCAAGATTGAATTTTCTGGTATATGATTCACCCTCATAGTGCCCTATGTTGCCGCTTCCTCCCACCCTTTATGTTTTCTCGCTTATATGTGTATCCGAATATTGATTTCAATTGGCTTAACCATGTAGTGGATGTCATTGCCTACTCCATGTGCAAAGGAATTAATGAAATCAGATGACGTCTTAGATTTAGTTGAATGTGTTGAGAATCTTGGAGGTCTAGAACCTGATCTCTGTCTCTCTAGGAGCTTTCCATCCCACTTAAACCTTTCCAAGATCCCTTTTTTCACCTCTAATTTTGTCCAAGCAGGCCTGGAGTTAAATGACCTCTGGTCTGATCTATAGACAGAGTTGGTTGGTTCTCCTCCTTTCATTTTCTGTCCTTAATGTCCCATTCCAAATATCTCCTTTAAGATCCAATGCTCTAGATGACTAGCCCAATTGAAAGCTTGCACATTGATTACAGGTAAATCCTTTCTTGACTCCATTGCCCAATGGCCTTGATGTTCTCTGAGTTATCTACCTTTGCCTATTTTACTCCATGCTCACCCTTGCCTTATAGTGGACTCTTCTTTCCTGGTTCCCAACAACCAAACTCTTAATCAAACAAACAAACCCTGTGCTTCATACCTAGCCTAATACCTTCAAACTGAACTCCAAAGTTATACCTTTGACATATCATAGAGAGATCCCTCTCTAAACCCAGGAGGGCTAGATCCTAAGGTTACAAAGTGGTTCTATGTTGTCTCATCTTTTGGTCTCTGTCAACCTGGCCAAAACATGGGAACCCCAACATAATGGCGACTCCGCTGGGGAATTTCTGAGTACTTTCATCTTGATACATCTCCAAACCTCAGAAAACCTGGAATCTCTGGTTAGGTTGGTAGTAAAACACTTATCCTTCCCATTCCACTTACCTCTTGTGTGTTTTACCCCATACTCTTAGACAGAGCCTGGAAAGGGCCAGGTAGCCTCCGAATCTCATCCTCTTCTTTGAGGTGACATATCTGGTAAATTCCCTCCCATTCAATCTCTGGTTAGAGTTTGTTGTGTTTAGTGGGATATCCTTGAAAAGGGATATTTCATCAGCACTGTGGTGGACAATGTATCCCCTGAAATACCTTAAACCTTTCCACCTGGCGACTCCATAGCTCCTAAACGTTAAAAGACTCCACTGGTGATCAGTAGGCCTGCTGATCATCTTGGTTTCGCATCAGACTCCACTGGGAGACCAGAACCAAAACATAATGAAGACTCTGCTAGGAGACCAGTCCCTATGAGACAGCATCAACCACAGCAGAAGTAACAAATAGGGTTAAGCTGCTTGGGTACAAGTACAACATTCTGGCTTTCAGAACTATTCACACAAGAGCTTATCCCAACCCTGACCCACCTGAAATAGTTGACAATCCAGAAAGTATCCTTAAAGGAGCTCCTACACCTAAAAGACCAACTATTTCTAGTCACATCCATAGAGCCAATTCTGCACCTGAAGACCTGACAGCTCTATCACATTACCTCACTGACCTAGACTTACCCAACAGATTACCTAGAGCTAGGTCGTTCGATCACTTAGACCAGCAAGACCTTGAAGTTTACAATACACCATCTAACAGTGGTCAAAACACTAGAGACAGTGAAACCCCTCCTTCCACACCACCTGATTTTCACTTCCTTCAAAACTTGGGGCTCTCTCACCCTAGATCTGCTCAACAGACTTCTGCTGGTCCAAACATCCTTGTCATCCAAATACCAGCTGCTCAAGCTAACCCTATACCCCATCAGAACATTATCATGGCAGCATGGTATGCACCTCTGCTGTTACCTCAACCTCTGTTACCCTTACCCAATGATTATCAGTCAAAAATCCCACACTTCACTGCTAAAGAATCCATCACAGCTTAGCAACATGTAGATAAGATGGAGGATTATTTTGATTATATGGAGATTGATGATGAAACCATCAAAATGAGAATCTTTGCCCAAAGCTTAGGGGGCAAGGTGAAGAAATGGTTTAAGAGTTTACCTCCTGGCAGTATCCAAGATCTTCCTGCATTATACCAGACATTCATAAACAAGTGGGAGGTTAGAGCAAACCCTCGCCAGCTCCTAGCAGAATACATGTCCCTTAAGAGGAACGTGGGAGAGAGTGTTCACGATTACACCACTAGATTCAACAGAATTTACAATGCTCTCCCTCCACTCATGAAACCACCACAAGGAATGGCCTTGGCTAAATATCCCGATGGATTTGATTCTAACATGGCCTATGAGCTTAGAGATAAAGAATACACCACCCTGGAAGACATTTAGAAAGGAGCCATAACCATAGAAGCAAACTTAATGGAAAAAGGGGCAAGATTAAAAGTTGAAAAAAGGGTAACATATAGGGATGACAACGTAGCTTCCACCTCTGATCCAAACTATGATAGATTATCTAAAAATGTGGATAAGCTACAACAAATGATGGAGAGAATGGTTGTCACAGTTAGTAACCAAAACAGAAATCAAAACCAGAACCATAACTTTAGAAGAAACAACAATGCCACTCCCAACAGATAGAAAGAATCAGATCAACAAGTTATTCCCCCTTTCCAAAACTTTCTAGATGAGGATGAGGGAATCATAGAAGAGTCTGAAGGGAATGCAATAAACATGTTTGAAACAGGAAACTCAATCCTAAATTATGATTCAGAAGAAGACCAGCCCTCCACCACTGGTTGTGATGAGGAGTGGTTTGAGTCTGAGGATTATAGATTAGGATTTGAAAATGCCATGATGCAGGTCCGAGAACAATATGAACTTAGGAGCAAGAAAAGCCAAGATACTTCCAAAACAAAGACTCCTGAGGTAACCATCAAGAAAAGACTTGATAAATCCTCTAAAGCATCTGCTGCAGAAAAAGAATCAGCAGCTGAAGGTTCTAGTAAACATAAGGAAAAAGACAACCAAGTCATTGGAAAACAAAGCCAACCAACCAGCAGCACTAGCACCGCAATTAGTGCTCCTGATAAAACGATTCCTAACCTTGTACATAGTGAGAAATCACAAACCGATACAGCTGCTAAGGCAGTAGCAAATAAAACAGAGTTGAACATTCCAAAGACCCAGTCCACTTTCAATTTAGAGAGTGAGATTGCAAAAATCAAAATCTCTGTACCATTATCTGAGCTGGCCACTCAGGATGCATATAAAGGCCAAATTTTGAAAGCATTGAATCTGGGAGAAATAAATGATTCTGTAAATCTAAATGATGATCAACCAGCCCTACTCTTTGGTCCTAAAATTGAAGGAAAGTTTCAAGAAGGGGTAGTTCCACCTTTTTATATCAGTCTTAACATTCATGACAAGATCCTTCATAATGCCATGCATGAATCTGGTGCATCACACAATCTAATGCCTAAAGTAGTGATGGAAAGGCTAGGCCTAGAAATTACCAGGCCTTACAAAGACTTATATTCCTTTGACTCTAGCAGAGTAAAATGCCTAGGCCTCATCAAAGACTTATGTGTGAGTTTAACCCAGATTCCTGTCAAGTGTATGGTCATGGATATTGTGGTGGCAGATGTGCCACCAAAGTATGGCATGTTATTGTCAAGATCATGGGGAGCCAAATTGCAGGGAAAAATGCAGATGGACGGCTCATATGCCACTATCCCTATATTTGGCCAACTTAGAAGACTGTATAGAGAGTCTCAGATGAAATTTTTAGTCAGTAGCCCCAAGAAACCTGAAAACTCACCATTATACTCTGTACATATGGACCTAGACTCTTTCATTCTCTACAATGACCAATCCTCAGAAGAGCCGAGATCAGATAATCGAGATACAAACGTAGAGCCCATGGATTTCAACATAATGGCTACTCTAGAAGAATACGATGAAGAATACCATGGGAAAAATACTGAAAACGTAACTCTGAATGGAATAGAAACAGAACAAAAACAGCAAGCTAGCCACCTCCCTAATATCCATGCCCATAATGAACCACAAAATGACCCCCCTCCTAGCACAAACCTCACCACTCAACATAACGGCGAATCCAGTTGTAGGGGAGGGGATGAAGACGAAGTGAACAACGAACCCCTGTGGGAAATGAACTTTGATGGGTCCTGTACTAGGCAAAACGCTGGAGCTGGAGTGTGGCTACATAACACAGGAGATGATCATGCAGAGAGCCACGCTGTGAATCTGCATTTCAAATGTACAAATAACATTGCAGAATATGAGGCTCTCATTTTGGGCTTGAATCTATTGAAGAAATTAGGAGCCCGTAGGATAGTTGTACAAGGAGACTCAGAGTTAGTTATAAAACAAGTGAATGGTGAGTATCCAGCAAAACACCCCAGGCTTAGGGCATACAGGAATGATACTCTGGATTTGCTGAAAGCGTTCGTTGAATATGAGCTAGTATTCATTCCTAGGGGTCAAAATACAATAGAAAATGGATTAGCTTGCCTAGCTAGCTCATATCCTAAGGCCCCAGTTGACCAACAAATTATCATTCAGACCAAATTCAGGCCTGCAATGCCATACAATGAAAAATATTGGCAGGTCTTTGAAGGAGACAAACAGATCGAAGATTTCCTGGTGGGCAGGAATGAGTTTGAATTTTCTGATTTAGACTCGATTTCTGATGATAGCTGCCCAAGCGAGGATCCCCCAGATGAGGAAGAAACACCCTGTAACGTAGAAACTCCCTGTAACATAGCAATAAATCTGTTTTCTGATAAAACTGGAAATTTTAACGAAAATAGTGAAAATGCAGATAACGAAGAGGTTGAGGTGCTGCAGGCCAAAGATAAGAACATACCGAGAGGCCTGGAACCCTTAGAGGACCTTTTTGACTTTGATGACGTAGCAAAAAATCCCACAATTGAACATGTTGATTATGATGTGGAAGAATGCAACATTGGCACTGAAGACAGACCCAAAGTGATTAAATTGGCTAAGTCTATACCTGCAGACATGAAAAAGAAATACACAGACCTATTTAGGGAATTCATTGACGTGTTTGCATGGAGCTATGAAGACTTAAAGGCCTATGACACCAACATCATACAACACAAGATACCCTTGAAGGAAAATCAGAAACCCTTCAGAAAAAAAACTCTGTAGGATCAATCCAAAACAATTGCCTGCAGTAGAGAAAGAAATTAAAAAGATGTATGAAGCAGGCATAATAGTCCCTGTAAGGTTTTCTGATTGGGTGTCAAAATTAGTGGTTGTAAGGAAGAAAACAAGGGAGATCAGACTATGCATAGACTTTAGAAACCTCAACAGAGCCTCCTTGAAAGACAACTACCCTTTGCCTAGAATGGAACATATCCTTCAGAAGGTAGTGGGCTCCAAAAGAATCTCCCTGCTTGATGGTTTTTTAGGATACAACCAAGTTCTGGTACTCCCAGAGGATCAACTCAAAACAGCATTTACCACTACATGGGGCACCTTCATGTATGTGAAAATGCCCTTTGGACTGATGAATGCTGGAGCTACCTTCCAGAGAGCGATGGACATAGCTTTCTCAGAGGAGATAGGACACTTCATAGTTATCTACTTGGATGACTTGACTGTCTTTTCTAAAACTGAAGAAGAACACTTGAAACATCTGAGGAAAGTCTTTGAAAAATGTAGAAGGTATGGTCTGTCCCTAAATCCTAAGAAAACTGTTTTTGGGTTGCAAGAAGGTAAACTTCTGGGACACATTATATCTAAGAAAGGGATTAGGATAGACCCACAGAGAGTTGAGGGAATACTTAAAATTACACATCCAAGGAACATCAAGGAGTTGCAGTCCTTTATAGGGAAGATCAATTTCCTTAGGAGATTCATTCCTAATCTTGCTGAGCACCTTAGAAAAATGACTGAAATGCTAAAGAAAGGTGCAGGAATTAAGTGGACTGTTGAAGCCAAGAAATCTTTTGAGTCAGTAAAACTTGCGCTCACTCAGGCCCCTGTACTTATCAGCCCTGACTTCTCAAAATATTTTCTGATCTTTTCATTTGCTTCCCAACACACAATAGCTGCAGTTTTGCTGCAGAAAAATTCAGAAGGTAATGAACAGCCTATAGCCTTCTTCAGTAAAGCCTTAAGAGATGCACCCTTAAAGTACAACATCATGGAAAAGCAGGCCTATGCTCTGATTAAGGCCTTAAAATACTTTAGGGTGTACATTCTGCATTCTCACACCATTGCTTTCGTGCCAAATATAGTGGTCAAGGATATCTTGTCCCAAGACCCTGATGGGAAAAGGGGAAAATGGATTGCTACCATCTTGGAATACGACCTTGAAATAAAACCCACTAAGCTGATCAAAGGTCAAGCCTTGGCCCAGTTAATGGCTGAATCAAACTTGCAGGCCCTTGACATTAACATGATAAATGCCTTAGATGAGCAGGAAGGATTGCCTCATCCAACTGTTGAGGAGCAGTTTCAGAACTCTCCTTGGTATACTGATATCCTTTACGTGCTCACAAACCTAAATGCCCCTCCAGAACTATCCAAAACAAAGGCCAGATTCGTAAAACTCAAAGCTAGAAATTACTGCATTATGAATGAGAGTCTATATTGGAAAAATCCAAACGGCCTTTTACTGAAATGTTTGTCTGAAACTGAAGCTGAAAGAGTCAAACAAGAATTCCATGTTGGGGAGTGTGGAGGCCACCTGAGTTGGAAAACCAATACAAATAAAATACTCGGGGCTGGTTACTATTGGCCTACGCTCTTTAGTGATGTCCATAAAACGATTCTTACTTGCCACAAATGCCAAATATTTGAGGGCAAAAGAAAGCTCCTTCCCCTCCCTCTGCAACCGATCACCATAGAAGGCCCTTTCATGCAATGGGGCCTAGACTTTATAGAAGAGATTCATCCTGCCTCCTCTGGACAGCATAAATGGATCCTAACTGCTACAGATTACTTCACTAAATGGATAGAAGCTATACCCACTAGGAATGCCACTGACTCTTTCATCATTAGGTTCCTAGAAGACTTCATCTTATCTCGTTTTGGTTGTCCAAGGAAAATAATCACTAACAATGCTGCTGCTTTCAGATCCAAAAGAATGGTTGATTTCTGTCACAGGTACGGAATAGCACTTGGACATTCAACTGCCTATTACCCCCAGGGTAATGGCCTAGCTGAATCATCAAATAAAAGCTTGGTTACAATCATTAAGAAGCTATTGGAAGAGAACAAAAGATCATGGCATAAAAGGTTGATACATGCCTTGTGGGCAGACAGACTCACTACAAAGAAATCTATTGGCATGTCACCCTTTCAACTGGTTTACGGGACTGAAGCAGTTTTTCCTACTAGTCTTGGAGTTCCAGTGATCAAATTTGTCCAGGAGATACAATCAGAGGAAGACATCATGATTAGAAGAATCAATGAAACTATTCATTTGCAGCAAACAAGGGAGCAGGTTTATAGCAGAGCTGTCAGAATTCAAGAAAGCATCAAAAGACAGTTTGACAAAAGAACTAAAGCTTCAGATTTCAGAATTGGTGACAAGGTTCTAAAATGGAACTCGAGAAGAGAGGACAAAGGTAAACATGGCAAATTTGACAGCCTGTGGCAGGGTCCATACATAATCCAGGCCACTATGGGTCCTAACATGTTTTTTCTGCAAGAACTTGATGGCACAGAATTGTTTGGGGGTCCTGTTAATGGCAGGATGCTCAAACATTACTTCTATTGATTTTCCATTTCCAGTTTCATCTCCATTGTACATAACATTGCAAGTTTTCATTTTCAGAAAAAGAGAAAATGTTCCAAAAAACAGAATGAAAAGAGAGGTCCAGACATGCTCAAAACATGAACCTCTAAAGTAAAAAGCATGGCTCAAACCTGATCAAAATCCGAGCCAAAGGAAGCAGAATAGTTGGTCCTAATAAGCTCAAAATATGGATCAGCAGCGAAAGAAGAACCAACTCTAATGTGCCCAAAACTAGAGCTGAAGCAAAGAAAAGAAGTGACTCAAATATGCTCAAAACCTGAGTCACAGAGAAAGAAGGATGTTCCAAAATTGCAGAATCCCATGCCTTCACAGTTTTGTCTTCTACAAGTTTCTATCCAGCAAGTCAGACAGTCTAATCCTGACTTGGATATTTTAAATTTCATGTCTTAGAATGTAGATGAAGAAACCTGTTGGACAGTTTAATCCCAGCAGGTAGTAGACTAGGTAGAGAATTATATGAGACCAACAGTCTAATGTGGTCTCCTGGAGCAATAAGGCTAGATTTAGAATAGGTTTGTTTTTGTTTTGCAAAATAAAATGTAAAGGGTCTGCAAGCTCAAATGCACCCAAAGGGAACAGTTAGGACTACAGTGGGGTAGGTAGTTTGGTTGGGAAAATGTTTCTGCTGATATATCATGTTTGTGGCAGCTGAAAATCAACGAAGAAATATGGCTTATGATAGCAAGCATCTGGCCTACTCCAAAGATCATATCTGGTTTCTTGACTCCTCCAAGGAGAAGCCATCCCCATGTGGAGCTGCTGTTAGCCCCCCTATGAAATTCTTGGCAAGCAAGCTGGGGGCTAGATTGTTTGGGAGCCTTCAAGGAATGCCTTTCCACTGAAAGCCCATCCTCCTTGAAGTCTCTGTGTACTGTGCCTAAAATATAGCCCCTCTGCTGATCCATTTCTCAAAGGGCCCACTATTGCCCCTTTATACCCCTGCAAATACCCTCATTTTACCCTCCCCTTTCCTTGTCAAAATCCCTTTTCTTCCTTTTATCCCCACCATCACCCTCTTAAATTCTCCAAAATCCCCTTAAACCCCCCCATCACCCTTTATTTCCCTAATTCTCCACCTCGCCTCCCTATCGTTCCTTTCCTTGGGCCTAAAAATGCTTTAAAATGTGCAAAAATCATATTTCGGGCCCTAGCCCCTTTGGCCTTAGCCCCGCGCTCCTTTTTCTCTCCATGTAGCCTGGCGCCATGACCAAAGCTTTTCCCCTGCGGAGGCTCTTCTCCATCCGTAGAGTCAAACCATGGAGCCCCCGCAGTTGACTCCTCGGGATATGGGACAACCCGATCGAACGGTTGTTATTGACTATGGGGGGTCGCTCCAAATTTCCGTGCTCGTACACCTTGGCCCCCTCGTAGTTCATCTCCACCGTCCAAATTAATGTATGATCCAACGGTGCGGAGATCGTTCGAAACGGTGGTCCCCACCCCGCCTTCGCGTTTCAAAACCTGTGGTTTCATTCCGCACCACCCATCCATAGCCGGCGGTATTTCCCGCGGACCTAGCGATTCCATACGCTGGGTGACGCATGTTTGAGCGTACTATTTCAAAAACTGCCCATTTCGCGCATTATCTCCCGGACGAAAGCCGGGCAGTGGAATTCACCTCGGCCGTCAGATCTTGGAGCCCTCATCCAACGACGCTCATTCATCGAACCTGCACACTGCTTAACGCCCAATCATCGTACCCGTTGGCCCACCATCTACCGTTCTCAACCGTCGATCTCCACCCCGATGGACGGCCCAGGTTCATTTGTCTTCCGTTGATCGTTCCTCGTCACCCCGCCTTGCCACGTCAGCTCCACGTGCACACTCCGTACTCCCACCCTGCCCATTACGTATAATTGGCTCTTTTCGTGTCTTTTCACGATTATCATTCATTTTTCACGTATGGTCGCTCTGTGTTCTGCCAACTTCCCCCCCATCAGAGCTTGTTTCAACATTCCGTCACGATTTCTCCCCAGTTCTCCATCTGCATGGATTGTTTCCACGTCCACAATGTGTCCCCGCCTCCTCCATCATTCACATCCATGGTTTTCCTCACAGGTTTGTTGTTTTGCAGGGTTTCCAAAGGTTAAAGACCGCCATGATTCTACATGGCAAAGTTGTCCAGACAGTATTAAATCCAAGAGCTGGTACTACCACGAGAAAGTCAAAGAAGGCGGCCGACAGGATCTGCTTCAAAGAATAGGATTCAAAACTCTGTGGAAAACCTTTCAGCGCTATTAAAAGCCAGAGCTACCCTGTCAAAAGCAAAATGAAAATGGTAGAGTCATTCAGCAGAGCAAAAGGAAGGTTAAGGCACGCTAACGAAGATCCAGAGCCTTAAATCAGTGTTTTCAAAGGAAGAGCAGCAGATCACAGACCTTGAGGATCGATCAAAGGATAATGAGCGCAGGAAAAAGGTAATATTATGGTTTTCGTCAGCAGAATGTTTTTCTTTATCAGGTACAGGGCACCCATAATTTTTTATTTACACACCGTGTCCCTGAAAAGAATTCCACCAGACAACAGTTCAAAACCACCGTAGCATTTATGTGACAGGCCTTTCAGTAGTTTATTTTATTTTTGATCAAGACACCAGGAGTACTTCAGCAAAAAATGTCGAGATCAGATCTGGAGAAGATCATTCTTTCACAAGGAAGGTGACAGAGATTAAATACATAGCAGGTCAAGCAGAATGGGTTTCGGCCCTGCATTCATTGTTATGTTTAATGATACATTTAATTTTCACCTACTCCTTCAGTCGATCTTAGGTTCATCCTTTGCTATAAAGCACAGAAGGAAACTTTGTAATGGTTGTTGATGAGATATCAGTAAAATTCAAGAATTCTCCTCTTGAGACAAGTTCTCTGTGTATATTGTAAGATAGAGTGAGGCTAGATGTATTCAGACTGAATGTTCAAGCTATGGGCTATGATGTACCTGATTGGTGTTGTTTTTAATATGACAAGCATGTTTCTTTGGATCCTAATCTAAAGCAGCTGGTGATGTTTCCTCTTTCTCTGTATTTGTGATTGACTTGCTCTTATTTCATGTTTCATTTCATTTTATTTCTACTGGCTTGCATCAGAAGTTTGGCATAGGATTCACCCTTGTTAGGTGCCCTATGTTGCTGCTCTCCCAGCCCTTTATGTTTTCTGCTTATATGTGTATCTGAATATTGATTGCAATTGGTTTAACCAGTGTAGTGGATGTTATTGCCTGCTTTCTGATGTATGAATTAATGAAATCTGTATTTAGATGTTCTTGTTAGGATTTAGTTGAATGTGTTGAGAATCCTGGAGGTCTAGAACCTGATCTTTGTCTCTCTAGGAGCTTTCCATCCCACTCAAACCTTTCCAAGATCCCTTGTTTCACCTCTAATTCTGTCCAAGCAGGCCTGGAGTTAAATGACCTCTGGTCTGATCTATAGACAGAGTTGGTTGGTTCTCCTCCTTTCATTTTCTGTCCTTAATGTCCCATTCCAAATATCTCCTTTAAGATCCAATGCTCTAGATGACTAGCCCAATTGAAAGCTTGCACATTGATTACAGGTAAATCCTTTCTTGACTCCATTGCCCAATGGCCTTGATGTTCTCTGAGTTATCTACCTTTGCCTAGTTTACTCCATGCTCACCCTTGCCTTATAGTGGACTCTTCTTTCCTGATTCCCAACAACCAAACTCTTAATCAAACAAACAAACCCTGTGCTTCATACCTAGCCTAATACCTTCAAACTGAACTCCAAAGTTATACCTTTGACATATCATAGAGAGATCCCTCTCTGAACCCAGAAGGGCTAGATCCTAAGGTTCCAAAGTGGTTCTATGTTGTCTCATCTTCTGGTCTCTATCAACCTGGCCAAAACATGGGAACCCCAACACCTTGGTTTACCCCGTTCTTTTCCTCCAGCCTGAGTCTTAATTGACTTCTTCTTTCTTCGGGTTTATTTATCAAATTCGTAGAATTTGATAAATAAAAACTATCCACAATGGTTGGACTTTAATTTATATTCCCGACTTTATATTATCTCCAAGCCTTATAACCAATGTTTAACTTTCAACACTTTGTATTTATACTCCACGTTTATTTTTAAAGAAATAACTTGTAATGAACTTTCGGCTCTATATTTCACCACCCAGCCTTACAACAATCATGCTCCAGACTTATGCTAATTATACGCCAATCGTTTAATTAAACAATTTCATTATACTCCAGCCCCACCTATATATATCAATAACCAATCAAACACTCGTATCGTACCTGGCTATCCTCCACACACCTTAGTTAACCTCCGGGCAAGTTCAATGTGCGACCACCGTCCGATGGCCCTTCTCCAAATCAACGACTCTTGGCAATTTCACTCGGCTTCCAACGTCGGGCTTTAACGTGTGATGGCGTGGGTTAAACGGTTGTTTTCTGGGGTCACTTCGCCACGTGTCGCATTCCCTATGGAATCGCTCGCGAATAGGAAATACTGCCTGCTCCGCAAAAGCGGTGCGATATGGGCAACCCGCTTTTGTGATTCCGCTCGTGGTTTTGGTAGAGGGCTTGACCACGGGTGCATGTCTGGTTCCGCTATCCTTTTGTTTGTTAACTCATGTCCAATCCTCGGGTCAGGTTCCGAAAGCACAAAAATTTTGTCTCTTTATTAAGCGGGATTTTTATATTTGAACAGTTTTCACGACCCCGGTTCTCTACACAGACCTCGCCTTCGGGTGGGGTGAGTTCACAGGGTTATCCAACAATTTACGGGAATTCAAAGACAGAAGAATGGAATTATCAGTACCCAATCACCTCACAGTTAAACAATTCTTCACAATTAGCAATTCGAGATAATTCAATGGCAACTAAGCTTGGAAATCATTTAAACAATTTTGTCTCTTTATTAAGCGGGATTTTTATATTTGAACAGTTTTCACGACCCCGGTTCTCTACACAGACCTCGCCTTCGGGTGGGGTGAGTTCACAGGGTTATCCAACAATTTACGGGAATTCAAAGACAGAAGAATGGAATTATCAGTACCCAATCACCTCACAATTAAACTATTCTTCACAATTAGCAGTTCGAGATAATTCAATGGAAACTAAGCTTGGAAATCATTTAACTGGAAACAATTGTTCACACACAGAGGTTTATTGCAGAAATCCCCTCTCTACTCTCCTCTTCCCTCTCTACTTTTATTCATCCGAGGAATTACAATTTATATACATAACATATGGCTCTTCAGTTCCTCTGAGAGAACCGTTCTAGAAATCAAAAGGTCTAATTATAATAATTCAGCTAACTGAAACTATTCGACTCCTACAACTCTAACTAGTCTAAGTAATACAGTCAGCTGAGGTATTGACACCTAGCTGTTACAACTCAAATGTTTTCGAACCCTCCTAGCCACAACATGTGGAAAAAACCTCCTACATTGCTGGCTAGTGCCTAATGCCCCTGCATCATCGTGTGACATAAACCTATTAAAAAAAGTGAATTCCTTTAATTTCACCAAATATTTTCTTTGAATTCCTTTCTTTTAAAAGCCAATGATATCCCTTATTGTGTTAATGTTACGTAAATTCCTTTTCCTAGTGCCTCACACTCTACTATGAATGTTTTACCAAAATTAGGTGCAACCGATGTTGGTGTAGAAGACATGGCATCCATTAAAAGAGAGAATTCCAAAGTAGCCTCATCATTCCATATAAATGATATTTTCTTCAAGAGATATGTGAGTGGACTTGAAATGCATGCATAATTCTTAACAAATGATCAATAATATCATGCAAGTCTAAAAAATCTTCTAAGAACCTTGATTTTCTTAGGAATAGGTCATTTTGTAATAGCTTGCATCTTTTGAGGCTCCAACTTCACTCCTTCCTTTAAAACAATATGAACCAAATACTCGAATTCTTATTTCCAAAAAGCACATTTGGATATTTTTACATAAAAATTATTGTTCTCAATAATTTATATAACTTTTCCACATGTTTAGTATGGTATTCCCATGACTTATTATAAATATGTGTGGTTGTTATCAAGAAAATACTTAATTTTATAGATGAGTCAACAAATTGATTATTAAGTGAGATGCAGACTCAACGATAACCATAATTGAACAAATTCGCGTTTAAATGTCCATTTTTGCACGTAGCCCAATTTGTCCAAACAGGAGATTCTTGCCTAATCTTTTTGATTGAAGTTAGGATTTTGAAATCACGAGAAAGTTAAAAGCAGGAGATTTCTTATAAATTAAAGCTTCATAATGCGGTAAGTGTTTCCACTGTCAGAAGCACTTGACAGGGTCCTCCAATCAATTTCTGCCATGTGTCCTCAATGAAATGTTTCCATGTTCCCGGATGCGGGTGCATTCGATGGCGTTTAAGGCAATGGGACATGAATGTGGCGATTTCATATCAATCACATTAACATTTATATTTGTTGAATTAAATTTTCACATCTAATCGCATTAAGTTTTAACACTGTTCAAGATCGGACCTCCACTCCTGTTAGCGATTCTGCATGCTCCAATATGATCTGGCCTTTGGCTCTCATTAATGATCAGAGATTAATTATGACGGGCATCCTTCGATTGCATTGCAGTCGGGTCGATAAAATGGCATTTCGCTATGGTTTTTTAGACGAGCCGGTTGCTGGGTTACACTGCCTGCTCACTGTGACGAGAAGGAGAAGTGGCCAGCTGAACTGCTGCTTAGACCTTGTTGCATATCTGCATTTCTCTCGGTCTGGTCCTTGTCTGTCTTCCTCTGTTTCTTGGAATTCTGCTTCTCCGTCTCCTCTTGTGCCCACTTGCGATTGGAGCTTGAGATTGCACCCTTCACGTGTGTGTCATAGGATGCGTTAACGTAAGGGAGCACTAGAGTCAGCCCTGCCCGCGCTCCCTCCCTCCCCCTCGATAAATTCGACTTCGGCCATTCCGTGGAGATTACGCAAGTCTATATCCAAATACTAGGAGTGGGCGGGGTCGGCTTTGCAGGATCGACCACCGTATGGATTCCCCTACTCCTGTTTCCCCACGCTAGTTCACCTTCTCCCACCGTGCGCCTTTGCGCAATTTTCCTTTAATTTCTCTCTCAACCGCCCGCGAATCATGACTTTAGTCACTGTGGTATTCCGCGAGGAGGCCCAAATGGAGGAAGAATGCACCCGTCCGGCGGGTCTGAGCTCGAAAAAAGCCAGCCAGCATTCGGGCCTTCAGGAGGGGAGCCATGGCATGCATGTGGAGGTAGCACCTAGTGATCCTGGACCTTCTGAAGGATGGTGCCGAATCGTGGAGGAACCACCGGAGGAGTAGTTTCGTTAATTTGTTTTTATTGCTTAGTAGGCCCACTTAATTGGGCTGCTTTTATATTATTTTACTGTGCTGGACCTTTGTAATATTTTTGAATTCTGTAAATTAAACGTTCAAGACTGGTTTCCCCGTGTGAGGGCAGTCTTCTTAATTTTCTGATTTTTTGATGACAAATTTTCCATGAGTCTGGCCAGGCAATGTTTTTGACTTAGTTGTAATTTTATTCGCAATGTTAATAGATTAAATTTACTTAGAATTCTCACATGATTAGCATTTTTCTTGATATGTTCAAGGATTTTGGGTACTTTAATTTGTATTTGGAACAATGGACGTTGGTACTCTATCTGTTGCTTTACTATTCTACATACTGATATTTCACTTTCTTATAGATGCCTCGGGCATATTTGGATGCTTTCTCAGATTTTCGATAATCTCCATGTGGACCGTTACTGGGTTTTATATCATGTCCCTATATGTGACATGGGGTATTTTCTATCATTGTCTGGGGTGGGACTTCCACTTTTCTGGATGGATATTTGGGTTCCAATCTTCAGATGTGAAAATATAATGACTTCATGGACTGTTTTACTTCATATAATATATTCAAAACAATGTTTTTCCTCTTGTGAAAAAAAAATGATTAATGTTTATCACTACGCCTTCAAAACTAGCGATGCGGTCTATGTTGCTGGTTTTATTGATATGGTCGATGGTCTTTTTATTTTGGACATATCACACTCCTCACATGATTAGTGTGTCTTTCTCTGTGCAGGATTTTGGGTACTTTAATTTGTATTTGGAACAATGGACGCCGGTACTCTATCTATTGCTTTAATATTCTACATCTTTGCTATTTCACTTTCTTATAGATGCCTCGGGCATATTTGGATGCTTTCCAGTTGTGTCGATAATCTCCATGTGGACCGTTCTTGGGTTTTTATATCAAGTACACAGCTATGTGACATGGGGTTGATTCTATCACTATGCAGGGTGCACTCGACTTTTCTGGATGGATATTTGGGTTTCAATCTTCAGAAGTGAAAATGTAATGACTTCGTGGACTGTTTTACTTCATATAATATATTCAAAACAACTTTTTTTCTCTTGTGAAAAAAATTTGATTAATGTTTATCACTACGCCTTCAAAACTAGCGATCTTTGGTCTATGTTGTTGGTTAATTGATGGTTTGATGGTATTTTTATATTTTGGACATATCACACTCCTCACACATGGTGGCGTTTCTCTGTTCTATGAGGATTTTGGGTACTTTAATTTGTATTTGGAGCAATGGACGTCGGTACTCTATCTGTTGTTTTACTATTCTACATACTGCTATTTCACTTTCTTATAGATGCCTCAGGCATATTTGGATGCTTTCTCAGATTTGTCGATAATCTCCATGTGGACCGTTACTGGGTTTTATATCAAGTCTTTGTATGTGACATGGGGTATTTTTCTATCACTTTCTGGGGTGGGATTTCCACTTTTATGGATGGATATTTGGGTTCCAATCTTCAGATCTGAAAATGTTATAACTTCATGGACTGTTTTACTTCATATATTATATTCAAAACAACGTTTTTTCTCTTGTGAAAAAAAAATGATTAATGTTTATCCTCTTTGCCTTCAAAACTAGCGATGTTGGTCTTGTTGGTTTATTGATATGGTACGATGGTCTTTTTATATTTTGGACATATCACACTCCTCACATGATTAGCGTTTTCTTTGTTCAAGGATTTTGGGTACTTTAATTTGTATTTGGAACAATGGACGTCGGTACTCTATGTGTTGTTTTACTATTCTACGATATTTGCTATTTCACTTTCTTATAGATGCCTCAGGCATATTTGGATGCTTTCTCAAATTGTCGATAATCTCCATGTGGACCATTGCTGGGTTTTATATCAAGTCCCTATATGTGACATGGGGTATTTTTCTATCATTGTCTGGGGTGGGACTTCCACTTTATAGGATGGATATTTGGGTTCCAATCTTTAGATGTGAAAATGTAATGACTTCATGGACTGTTTTACTTCATATAATATATTCAAAACATCCTTTTTTCTCTTGTGAAAAAAAAATGATTAATGTTTATCACTCTGCCTTCAAAACTAGCGATGCTGGTTTATTGATATGGTCTGATGGTCTTTTTATATTTTGAACATATCACACTCCTCACATGATTAGCGTGTTTCTCTGTTCAAGGATTTTGGGTACTTTAATTTGTATTTGGAACAATGGACGTCGTACTCTATCTGTTTCTTTACTATTCTACATACTGCTATTTCACTTTCTTATGATACCGGGCATATTTGGATGCTTTCTCGAATTGTCGATAATCTCCATGCGGACCGTTACTGGGTTTTATATCAAGTCCCTGTATGTGACATGGGGTATTTTTCTATCACTGTCTGGGGTGGGACTTCTACTTTTCTGGATGGATATTTGGGTTCCAATCTTCAGATGTGAAAATGTAATGATTTCATGGACTGTTTTACTTCATATAATATATTCAAAACAACGTTTCTCATCTTTTAAAGTTTCATTTTTTTTTTTTAAATTGAACCCTCCGTCGGTCTACCGACGCCTTGTAGACGTCAGAATTGTGACAACCCAGAAACGTCGGAAGAGAGACAGTATAAAAACATCGGACCACATTTCGTCGGAATTACGACAACTTACAAACGTCGAAAGAGCGACGTTCCAAACGTTGGACCACATTTCGTCGGAATTGCGACATCTTATAGACGTCGAAAGAGCGACGTCCAAAACTTTGGACCACGTTGCATCGGAAATGCAATTGTTTACAAACGTCAGAAGAGCGACGTTCAAAACGTCAGACCACATTTCATCGGAAGTGCGACAGTTTACAAACGTCGGAGGCGCGACGGTTTGTGAGACGTCGGAAGTGTGACGCTTGTTCGAAAGCAATGGAAGAAGTGTCGATAGTGTGACAATTTTTACGTGCGTCGGAACTGCGACGACATTACAAACCACGTTTTTCCCACCCTCGAACTGTCGCTCTTGCGACGACTATGTGTCGAAATAGCGACGAATTGGCCGTTGAAATTTCCGCCAAATTTTCTAGTGATATGTTGTCTGGAGGGTATCCCATGTCTCCTTGAACTTTGTTGCTACTGAAACCCTTGGGAAAATACTCTCATATACTGCTTGTAAAATATAAAAGAGGGCTTTGGATTCCTTCTTCTTATTGTCCCTCAACAAATCTCTTTCTTCTTGTGTCAAAGCATTATATGTTGTTGCATCTACTAGTTCTTGGAAACCATTTTCCACCAGCTCCCAAATATCTTGTGAAGCGAACAGGGCCTTCATTGTAATAGCCCAATAATCATAATTCCTCCCATTGAACTGTGGTAGTTGGGGATTAGCCAAGCTTGTGCCTATTGTTACCATCTTGACTATGTAAACAACAACCTTCTCACTGCTGGAGAATCTGCTTCTAAAAATAACCTTTCAGCTTCTTCAGTAAAGACTCGTTCTTTCATTGAGAGCCTAGACCTACTCTCATACCATGATCGAAATTATGAAATAAACACAGAGGGGTGTGTTTCCCTCACAACACAGAGAATGCAATTGTGGAAATAAACAATTTACACATAGACAAAGCAAGAACACACAGGAGAGGAATTTTTTAATTTATTCAAATCTTCTCTATTCATTCATCTCTCATAAACAAAAGAAATTACATTCCTTTTAATAAAAAATGGCTGAAGCCTGTAACTTAATGCAATTCAATGTTGGATCAGACATATATCAACCAAAACGTCCTTCTGCCTATTCTTCTATTTCTACACGAAAACAGCATAAAAAACACAAAATGGCAGACCTGAAATTTTATAGGTTTCGACTGCGAAACCACATCGTATCCATGTCATCCATCGCAAATCGCATACCGACTATTATAACATTTAACTGGCGTGATACAGGAAAACTTATGTTTTTGTGATTGTGATGTGCGATGGCACTTATCGCATCACAACTTAAATCATTTAGTTTATGGGCGCTATCATCCTAAGCTTATGGGAACTTATATGTGCTATCCTCCTTAGCTTGCCACATGCGGTTGCGATCGTATTGCAACTCAAATAACATAACTTCAAATAACATAACTTGTGGGTGGCTAAAAGGCAAGTCTTAAGATGTGCTAAGTGCGAACTTGCGGACAGTAGAAAAGGTAAATGATAAAAAGTGCGAAGTGCGAGCTGTGGGTGTGCTAAAAGGTAAATGGTAAGTTGTGCAATGTGTGATGACGATGTCGCATCACAACATCATAGGGTTTTGATGTGAGGCTTAAAGTTAAAACATAAAAGTTGCGAAGTGCGAGCGGTGATGTGGTGAACAGTGGTAAGTGTGAAATGCAAAAGGTAAGGAATAAAATGAAAAACAGAGGTTTGTATGCGATTTGCAGATGTGGTAAGGTATATGGGTCCCACCGATATCGCATCGGCAGAAACTTAGTTTCAGCGAAAAGCTTAAGAGGTAAACCAAAAAACTTGGAGGCCGCGAAGCTGCGGGCAAAAAGGTAAGTCAATGGCGGAAAGGAAATTAAACGCAGAGTGTGCACTTAGGTACTCTGTTGCTGATTTTTCTTGGAACGCCTTCATATTTGAAACCTGCTCCTTGTCCTTCCTGCAACAAAAATCAATTCAAGTGTGAGTTGCTGCCACTTTATTCATGGCAGTGGTTGGGAGTATTTCCCATAGAATTAACATGGGCATCCATATTTTTAGTACCTATAAGTTTACATGAATCATGGAGTTCAATCACCCACTCAGAGCTTTTACTCAATATACCCAATAATGCATCTTTGCTCCAATTTTGACTTTTTTCTTCCAAGGACATTTGAATCCTAATAGCCAATGTGCTCATGGTTCCCTTCTAGTAAATTTCACCTGTCAAAATATATATATATATATATATATATATATATATATATATATATATATATATATATATATATATATATATATATATATATATATATATATATATATATATATATATATATATAAACAAATAGGAAACTAAAAAGCATCTCATTTTAATTAAAAAGCACCTCATATTCATATCAAAGGAAATACTCAGAATATGACCAAACAATACACTTATGGCAGAGCTATTGCATGACCAGTTCTATAAAGTGAAGCAACATATGATAAGCTATGTAAAGTGAAGAATGAAATGTTGAATTGCACATTATCAGTAAATATTTAGCTTGTTGATTGATAATAAGTACCAAGGATTCTTCACTGGCCTTTGAACATAAGAAGCATATGTACTCAACTGATGATTCTTTGAAGTATCGCACCCTGGAAATGAATTATGAACATCTCCAAAATAAAATTTGGAGAATCATTAATGTGAAACAAAATACCAATATAAGCCATATTAATTTATGATTTTTTTTTAATTATATATATAGGATGATTTAGGAGTTGTATAAGTGTTTTAATCGATAAAAAAATGTTGGGAGAATTAACTTCATTATTAAAAATTGGACAGATTTTTTTATAATTGTGATCAAGTGAAATTGAATAATAGGTTAATAATATTTAGAAAGAAACGTTCTCATAAAAATTCATGGGAAGAGGAGTTTCCAAGAATATGTTCTAAGTGAAATTTAATTTTAATTTAACCAGATTTTGCAAAGGAAAATTTTCATCAAATATGGTTTATTGTGTTTAATTTTGAGCAAAAGTACATAGTTCATAGGCTTTTGGCCAACCCAACTTTGGAGGGGAGACCTAGATAAATTACCAACAAAACATTTTATAAGAGACCCTAATTAAGGAGACACCAATCCAATCAAATAAGTTTCTTCATTAGTAGAATCCCATCTGACCTTGATTACTAGTCCTAATTCATGAGGTCGATGCAAAATAGAGTAGAAGTTAGGAAAATCTCATATTAAGTCAAATGGCACCCTAAACTCCACTCCTACTCTTTGCAAAAGGGTCATCCATGTAATATTCAACTTGGAATGGTCTTCTTGGGGATGATATCCAAAAGGTTAGTTCTATACGTGGAGGATAAGGTAAACTCTGAAGCCAATTACACCAATTTTTCTAAGAAAAAAAAATGAAATCCCAAAGATCCCTCCCAACAAAATTGTTTTTTCTGCTAAACTTCATTGCTTGAAAATGAATAATATGATAAATACAAGTTTCATCCTATTTCTAACTCTATATTATTCTCTTTCCCAAATCCCAACCATTTTTACTCCATTTCCTCTGCTAACGCGCTAAGTTTGCCACTAAAAACTATTAAAAATGGACTTAGAAATATGAAAATTATAAGGAGCCTAAAGATGTCACATAAGTTTTCCATTAAATTTTCCAACATGTTAGCTTATATCAATGCAAGCCAAGAGCTCCTTCATCCTTGGGAATGATGCAACCATCCAAGGGAAACATGGGAAGACCCAGATATCCACCATATTTTACTAGTAGAAGAATTTTTCTTACCGCTATCATTCTAGCAAAGGGAAGATTTTTATAAAGCCAAACAATAAGCTTAAGTTGCAATATATCCAAGCACCAATCCCACATAGAAACAAAGGAATGATCAAACCCAAAAGGAATGCCAATATGGCTAAACAAACATCCAAATAATTGAAATCTATGCTTATATATCATCAAAACCAATAAGTTAAAAGTCTCTCTTATGGTGACGCACAATATCCCTAAAGCCTCATAAAATATGGAAAGACAATTCCTAATAGTTGAAACTCTTTTCTAATTAAAATAAATCAATAAGGAGTCATCTTCAAAGTGTTTTAGTTTTAAGAGTGTGATTCATGAACCTAAGAATTTATGATTTTGATTATAAATATACAATTTTTTGAAATAAAGTATGATTTTGATAATAAATATACAATTCCATAAATTGGAATGTTAGAATTTATAATATATTTTATTAAAGTATTTAGGAAACAACATATCACAAAGTGTTATGTAAAGTTTGTAATTGTAACCGGATAAATATTATATATAATAAGTGTATGAAATGAATTGAAATATTAAAATTTATAATAAATATTGTCAAAGTATTTGGGCAAAAACATATCAAATAGTGATAAGTAAAAATTGTAATTGTAACATGATAAAGATTGGTATAAAGAGTATATGAATAATGTGAAAGTGAGTGAAAATTTATTTTTTAATTGTAAAGAAATAATAAAAAAGTTGTGAGAAAACTATATTATAAGTAAATTATATTTTAACAATGAAACTAAAATATTTAAAAAATCGGAAAAAAAATCTTATTACAAAGTGAAATTATCTTAATTATTATATCACTAAAATATAAAAGGGAAAAATCCTAATATACAAAAATATATAATTTATCAATATCTATTAAATTCTCATCATTTGAGTAGTTTTAATAATTTAATAGGAAAGATATAAAATAATGAATTTAAAATATTTTATATTAACTTAAGAGAATTAAATATGGTTGACTTGTGATGATATATAAGTAATATATAAAAATTAATATAATTGAGAAGATTTGAATAGTTTATATTGATTATTAAACTAATTTAAGTTTATATATATATATATATATATATATATATATATATATATCAAATTTTAATTGGTGTATGATTTTTTTATTTGTGGGATAAGAGACTCATTTTGGATCGACAATTTGACTAGTAAGTCTACGAAGGCATACATACTTTACCTCTGTTTTGAATATATATATATATATATATATATATATAATGATTCAAGTTTGTATTTTATTATCAATCACAAATAATTTGAACTAAAATTTAAATTAATTTAATTTAAAAACTCTATCTTAATACCTATTCATTAAGAATCACATAGGATTACAATCTGATCATTTAAATTTTAAATGTGGAGAAACAGATCCACTTTCATGTTAATATGTTAAAATTTTAATCATAGAAGTTTATTTGAACTATACAAATTTATCTTAAAGTTTAAAAACTTGGTTTAATAGATAAATTGTAATATGTTTAATAATATTTTTTTAAAAATATTTATATTTTTAATTATTTTATATTAGTTTATATAATATATTTGTTATTTTTAAGGGAAAATAATTTTATATTAAGTAAATTATTTTTCCAAAAAAATAGAAATAGATGATTTTTCTTTGGAAAAAGTATCGAAAATTAGCTAACTTCTTAATATTAGCTTTAAAATTGGATCTTATTTCAAATGAGGAGAAATTACTTTCCATTAGATAAATCATTTTTCAAAAAAATGAAATAGATATTTTTCCTTTAGAAAAAATATGAAAAATTAACTTACTTGTGAATATTAACCCTGAAATTGGATTTTATTTCAAATGAGGAGAAAAAATATATGATTAGAATTTAGGTGGTGTGAAATAAGGAGAAAAAAGATATAATTAGAAGGTGTGATGTGTACTGTGTTCGGAGCAAACTTGCCCAACGCACTAAACAATGTTGGGAGGGGACTATTGGCTGTAGGACAAACTATGTTGCTCATCACGTTGTACTCAACGATGAACCAGTTATAATCGGTGTTTAGTTTGTTTGTTTTTGATAGGTGAGTACATTGAACGTATTGGATGTCCATAAATAAACCTCTTTATCTAAAGTCATACATTAATCGTCATACAGCCTATGTGCACATTCAGCATCAACATTTGCACGGTTTCTCCCCCAAAATTAAGTGGAGATAATGATCATTCTTAGTTTCATTTTATTGGCCATCCCTTGATATCAAATCCTCAGTTAAGGAATCCTCAGTTAGGCAGAGGGACAACGATAATTTTTCTTAAGGTTTCAAATGCTTGTTATAATAAAGCTAGTGAAAATCCTCGGTATGTATTATGTACCATCATTCCCTCTCCAAATATTTACTGACCTGCAATTCAACATTTGTTTCTTTCACTTGCATGCCTCATCGTTACGGTAGCTCTGCCATTAGTATATCGTTTGGTTACCTTTTGTGCATTTTCATTTGATATTAATATATTGTTTATTCCAATGGTATATTTTGACAATATCAGGATAGGAACCAATTCAAGTTAACTGTTTAATTTCCAAAATATTTTTTATTCTGTATTTTATAAAAAATGTTGTTCTATTTCTTATTCTCTTTTGCCAGCGAGATGGAAACAGGGATGGTTTATTTGGATTCAGATATACTGGAAGCCATAACTGTGCATATTGAATAAAATATCTCAATGCGTGCTTGAGTGCTTGAACTCTATGATTGATAAGTGCTCAATCCAAGTATAGATATTAAGAATATGCAGGGCCATGTACTTAATTCTTTTGTATTTATACAATGAAACAAACCTCAACAACCGCAAAAGAAAATCACCTGATTCCAGGTACGATATCCCTTGTCAGAGCACCTAAAAGCATCATGCATGGACCTCGCAGTGGAATCCTCCAAGCTTCCCCTAGAACTAGCGAAGAGCATGAAAATTATGACCTGAAGCACCAGAATCGATCTAACGACTGATTTCTTTGTCAAAGAATTACAGATTTATTTGGTGTGCGAACAAGAGCTGTTTATAGACAATAAAAGATGGAGATCGTGGAAGAAATTTCACAATACAAATTTATGAACTTTAATGTTATCCCCACATTCTGAACCCAAAAACTCAACCAGATTTCAGAATAAATAAGGATGACAGTAAGACAGTTGAAGCAAACATCAACCCCGCTATCTCGAGAAAAAGAAAGATCTTCCTCGTACAACCAACGACGCTGCTGCAGCCCTAAGAAATCAAGTGAATAGCTAAACTATGAAACAGTTGAGAGCGTGGCTGGTTTGGCGTGCACCTTGCATGCATGGCAGGGAGAGCATGTGCATGTATTCCTTGCAGTTACAGTTCTGATGCTTGGAAAGTTTGATTTACTCTCCACCAAGTTTGGAATTTCAAAAGTATTATCTGTTGAGTTGAAGATTTTATAATATCTATTTGTTTTGCATGTTTATTATTTTAGGTTATATATATTTATTTATTTATTTATAAATGTAATTTTGGTTACAGATTTTTTTAATTTTTAAATTGATTATATATCTTTTATAATAAAAAATTAATTTGAAAAGTATTTAACCTAAATATTTATAATCTTATCAATATTTCTGGTAAGTTGCATTACTAAAACAAAATATCAATAAATGTCACATAAAATATATTAAAGTGACAATTTCCAAAATTGTTTTTAAAATGCTATTGCTCTACCAAAATTTTATAGAAGAAACATCCTAGATGCAATCTCTACATGTTTAGGGTGAATTCAAAATTGAAGGTATTGATAATTATAACTTTCAATAAATAGCATGAAACAACAAGCAACCTTTTATGTAGCATAATGAAATGAAAAAGTGTAACAAAAACAATGAAGAATCGTTAGATTTGTTTTATTTAAAAAAATTAAAAGATATTTCATTAACAAGAAAAGTTTGATATTCTCAACTAGATAAATTTGGCTAAATATAAATCAAATTTGCAATTTGACTTTGCCTGTGAATTTTGGTGGTTTGGATAACTTAGGAAAAGTGGGTGGATTAAACTCCACTTTAATTTTGGAGGCAAAGGTGGCCATGGGCATTAGTAGAGAGGGAAAATTGAAATGTTAGTGGAATGTGGAGACCACCAAGAAGGCCATTTGAACCAACTAGGGATGAGGTCGAATTCACGTGGATGGTGAGGACCAATAAGGGAGATTAAGGGGTTGGAATACTTAACGCAGCAAAGAACAACTTTCAGTTTATCTTTTGTATGTCTCATTTCAAAAAATCAAACACTCTTGGAGTTGTTAAGCACAAGAAGAGGAGTCTTGTTTAGCACAGGAGTTTCAGGTGAAAATCCACTCTCAATTCGAAGAACTTTGAGTGTCTCCCTAGTGAGGAAGTTGGGGAGTCCATTTTCAGGCTTCCACAAAGCTTCAGTTGCAAGACTCATCTATTTATGTGTAGTTCTTGGGCATCGAAGCAGTTTGTGGATCACTATTTGGTGCAGCTTTCATGGATTGGAGGATCTGGGAATTCACAGAAGAGTTGACTACCTTGAGGCAAGAATTTTGGTACCTTTTTGCAGGGCTTAAATTGAGGAGATTTTGAGGGTCAAATTTCTTCATTTCTAGTAGTGCACAGAGCTCACTAGACAGGGCTTGCACAGGGGTTGAAGAGAGCTTCTTACCAGAGAAGTTGGTTTGGCTCATATTGAGTACTTAAATTCCTAAGTATTAATAAAATGGCTCATATTTTTTATTCATATTTGTTGGTGTTATAATTTGGGTGTTTTTATTTTATATTTGGCTTGTTGTTCCCAGTTCATATCTCTATATTTACAATTAATTTCCCAATAGGAATATTACAGTGGTATCAGAGCATGTTCTTGGCGAGTTGTGGGCACAAGAGCAGGTGATGCCACCCAGATACAGTGGAGTAGTATTTCACAGGGGCAGAGGCCTAGGCAGAAGAGGGAAAAGTAAAGGATTAGGTCCTGACCCTTTCTCAGACACTCAGTTAGATCAAGCTAGGGAGTGTGTAGATTGGGATGGAGAACACATGGAAAACTAGGAGAACAATGAGAAGCCTAAATAGGGTGGAAAGGGGTTGACTCTATGAGTTTTCAAGGTAGAATAGAGTCATGATAGACATATTGGCATAGTTGATGGGGGTGCATTTGAAAAACCAATAGGGTCAAGCCAACAATGGGGAAGGTGGTTCCCAGACAGGAGAGGGAATCCACACACATGTACGCACAACTAGCAGAACGAAACCCATTTATATGTCTAGTCTAGTCTCCCCTCCATGCCTTAGATTCTCGATGAATGTGAGAGGGAAAGAGAGCATGATACCTTTACAACTTTGTCGATATATTTCTCATACAGGATCAATGAGTATGATGCATTGGACCCTAGGATCCAGAGGTCTCTATCATATTGGGAGTTTTTCCATTTGAAGGACAAGCATAGATCTAGACTTGGATCACCATATAGAGGGATCTAGCAGAATCAAGATGCACAAATTTTTGTGGGAAATATCACACTTCCCCATTTTGATGGGTCAGCCAAAATTTCAGCTAGAGTGTGGGTGTAGAAGCTAGACACTTACCTCTAGTTGGGCCCCATGCGGGAGGCAGATTCGATTAGGTTTGCAACCTTCCATTTGGATGGAGATGTGGAGTGGTGGTATCATGCGTTGATTATTCTAGGGTATTCATCCATCACCTCCTACACAAACTTCACGAGGAGGCTTCTAGAGAGGTTTGACCAAAAGTACCCCAAGTTGCATTTTCGAGAGCTAGCAAATCTGAGGCACATAAGTAGTGTTGATGCATTTGTTCCATAGATTGGTTGTGATGGTTTCTAATATTTTAGAGGCAAGTTTGATCATGTTATTTATTGAAGGATTTTCATAACCCTTGCACGGATGGGTGAGCCTCAGGGCATAGGAGGAGACACGATTTTCATAGTTCTTAGAGGCGGTGTCATTTCTTAACTCATGGGGGTTCTAAGATACTTGACATTATGTATTAGAGGCACTATTCGGAGGAACTGTGTGTTAGTTTTGGTAGATATTGGGACCACCTACAATTTCATTGATGCGCATATGGTAGGGTGGAGAGGGCTACAAACAAAGTCCTTCAAGGGTTTCCCAGTATTGGTGCTAGGAAACTAGACCATACAATGCACGACCTTGACTATGTAGAATTATTCATTCACTGAACACTTATTTATAGTTAATGTACCAGACACCAACATAGTTATGGGTGTCCAATGGTTGTACTCTTTTAGGCATGTCATTACATATTAGAGGGCATTGAAGATGGAGTTTATCGGGCTCAATGGAAATTTATTTGTGTTGAGAGGCATTAATTCTTCTACACCATAGACAGTATCAGCTAACTAGATGAAGGAAAATTTGCAGCATGGGGATATATCATGGGAAATTGAGCATAGGATTTCAGAGACATGGACCTAGGAAAGGGAGCCACGCTTGAATGTTCTAGTTTTGTTTGAGAGACAGCAGGGGGTTTATGGAGACATTTCCCCAAGTCGTCCACCAGATAGAGGCTTCGAGCACATGATTGAGTTAGAGGAGGGGTTCAATGTTGTCATCACCACCAACCACCTACATCCCAAGGCTTACTAGGATGAGATTGAGCAAGCCCTATAGGAGCTACTATCTTTGGGCCATATTAGGTTGAGTTCCAATCTCGTTGCTTCTTCAATGGTGCTCTTGAAGAAGAAGGATGGTATTTTGTGCATGTTTAGAAACTACAAGGCCCTGAACAAGAAGAAGTTGAAGAACCGATACCCCATCCTGCGCATTTATGAGTTGATTGATGAGCTTAGAGGGGCAAGTACTTCTCTAAGATAGATTTGCGCTCCAGGTATCATCATATTCGAGTGAGGGAATAGGACATTATAAAGACATTGTTGTGATTCCATTACAGGAATTTTGAGTTTCCGGTTATACCCTTTGGGCTAACCAATGCTCCAACTAATTTATAGTCTTATGCGAACCATGTGTTTCATAGAAAGTTGTGTAGATGTGTATCAGTGTTCTTCGATGACATCTTGATATACAACAGGACTTGGGAGGAGCATATATCAAACTTAGATGAAGTGTTGCGCATATTGGAGCAGCACTTCTACGTCGAGATGTCTAAGTGTGAGTTTGGCATGAAGAAGATGATATACTTAGGTCTTGTAATATGAGAGGATGGGGTGCATGTGCATCTAGACAATATCCAGGCCATCCTGGATTTTCCTACTCCTAGGAACCTAATGGAGCTATGGGGTTTCCTAGGTATATGCACCTACTACAGGTGGTTTGTGAAGGGGTTTTCATAGTTGGAAGCACCCCTCATAGATCTCACGAAGAACGAAGCTTTTGAATGGATGGATGTAGTGTAGCAGGCCATTAAGCATCTTAAGGTAGTGATGAGTAGCTTCTAGTTTTGGCACTGCCTAATTTTTCGTAGCCTTTTGTTTTGGAGTGTGATGCTTTTGGTGTGGCCATTAGGGCCATGTTGTTAAGAATAGGAAATCCTATAGACTTTGAGATCCAAAAAATCTGGGATTACGAGAGGATATGTTATATATATGAAAAGAAGATGTTGGCCATCATGCACACTTTGGCTAAGTTCTGGCAGTATCTATTGGGGAACCACTTCTGGGTGAATACTGATCACAACAATCTTCGATGCTTTTTGGAGCAGAAGGATCTTAACGATAGGTAGAAAAAGAGAGCCAATAATATCCAGGCATATGATATAGTGTATGTAAATTGGAAGCATAATGTGGTGGGAATGCACTGTCTAGAAGGCCCATGACACTCTCTCTCATGGAAATCACACAGGATTGGAGGGCACAACTTTTGGTGGAGTACTCCAAGAACTTGCAGACATGCAAGATCTTGGATGGCTCATTTAGGGATAAAAAAAGTCCCTAGTGATGGACGAGGTGATATATTATAATAACATGATTTACTTAGTGCCAGGATTATAGTTGCAGGAGAAGATCATGCAGGAAGCCCATGATTCTGCGATGTCATGACATCTAGGGTTTCTAAAAACTTACCGAAATATGAGGGACTGATTCACATGGAGGAACCTCAAGGGGAGGGACTGATTCACATGGAGGAACCTCAAGGGGAGGGACTGATTCACATGGAGTAACCTCAAGGGGGATGCTTTGAGACATATGTAGGAGTGTAGTACCTGCCATAGGAATAAGGGGGAGAACACACATCTGGTCGGGTTATTCCAGCCTCTCCCTATTCCAGAGCAGAAGTGGGAGAATATTTTTATGGACTTCATCACAGGGCTCCCAGAAGTTTAGGGGTGAGATTTCATATATGTGGTGGTAGATAGGCTCACTAATTTTCCAAATTTTTTGCTATTCCATCTAGGTACTCAGCCTCATAGGTGGTTGAGATCTTCTTCAGGGAGGTGTTCAGATTGCATGGTCTTCCCAAGACCATTATCAATTATAGGGATAGCAGATTCATGGTGGGATTCTTGCAGGAGATATTTGTATTGGTGGGAACCGATCTCACTCCTAGTATGAGTTACCACCCACAAATCAACATTCAAATAGAGATAGTAAACAAGTTGCTAGAAGGATACTTGAGAAACTATGTGACAAGGCAGCAATGAGCATGGGTGAAGTGGCTACATCTTGGGGAGTATTGCTACAACACCACCTACCATATGTCCATCGGCATGTCACCTTTCGATGTTCTTTATCATTATAATTCTTTGTCTTTTGTTGACATGGTGTTTGGAGATAGTTGGGCCCTAGGAGATAGAGATTGGATCCAGGAGAGCCAAGATATTCTCAAGGCTCTCAAGGATAAATTGCAGAGCACATAGAACCAACAACATATTTATGCACATTGGCAGAGAGTTGAGAGGCATTTTTAGGTTAGGGACTTAATTTACTTGCACCTCCAACCGTACAGGAAGTCTACTCTCAAGCAGAAGGGGGAATAGAAGCTTAGGTCTCGCTTTTATGGACCATACAAGGTGACTATGTGTATAGGAGCAGTAGCATATGAGTTGGAGATTTTGCTAAGGATTAAGGTGCATAATGTATTCCATATTTCATGCCTGAATAATTCCTTGGGACAACAGGTTACAACTACTACATATTTACCACCATTGGACGATGAGGGTCACTTGGTATTAGTCCTAAAGGCTATTTTGGAGGTGCAAAAGGGGAAGTCAGAAACAGGGTTATACGAGAGCTCCTTGTTAAATGGAAGGATCTACAAGAATAGGACACCACATGGGAGGGTAAACAAGTGTTACAACATCCAACGTTGTAGTTTATTGAGGACAAGAAAATTTTTGCGGGGAGGAATGTGATATCTCGAACCAAATAATTTTTCCTAAGCATAAATAAATTTGCAATTTTGGCTTTCAAGGTGAATTTTGGTGGCTTGGATAAATTAGGAAAATTGGATGGAGTAGAGGCCACTTTAATTTTTGAGGTAAAGGATGCCATGTGCATTATGAGAGAGGGAAAATCAAAATTTTAGTGGAATGTGGGGGCCACCAAGAAGGCCATTCGAACCACCAAGGGAGGAGGTCGAATTGGTGGATTGTAGGGGTCACCAAGGGAGGCTAAGGGGCTACAATACTTAGGGTAGAAAAGGAGGATTTTTATATTATATTTTTTCTATCTCATTTCAAAAAATTGAACTCTCTTGGATTTTTTGTGCGTAAGAAGAGGAGTGATGTTTAGCATAGGAGTTTCAAGAAAAATTCCACCCTTAGTTCAAAGAAATTCGAGTGTCTCCTTAGTGAGTAAGATAGGTAGTCCATTTCCAGGTTTCCAAAAATCTTCATTTGTAGGAGACGTCTATTTCTACACACTTCTTGGGTGTAGAGGTAGTTTTTGGGTCACTATTTGGTGCAGCATCAGTGGATTGGAGGATCTCAGAATTTTCAAAAGAGTTGACTACCTTGAGGCAAGAATTTCGGTACCTTTTTGCATGGTTGAAGTTGATGAGTTCCTGAGGGATGAATTTCTTAATTTATGGTAGCACACAGAGATCATTGGATAGGGCTTGTGCAGGGGTTGAAGAGGGCTTCTTACTGGAAAATTTTGGGCTAGAGGAAGAAACTATTTTCCAGAGGAGAATTTGTTGGGGCATTGGGAGACATCTTAGTCGATGCTTTGGGCATATCACAGCAAATTATTTCCTATAGTGCGTACATCCAAACAGAGAGGGAAATTTTCACTTTTTGGGGCTTCGTGGTTAACTAGAATAAACCCAAACCCTTTCTTGTTTTTTGTGGGTTTGGTGAGAGAAGGAAAAGGTTGATTTTGAAAAATTTTCTAAGCAATATTTAGGGTAGAAATCATAGTTTCATTTGAGCAGCAGCTAGCAGAATTTCTAAGCAGTGTGTAGTTTCTTTAGTAATAAATTCCATCACTTGGATCAGTAGAGGATAACCTAGGTTTTTCATAGCTTGCAATATAAGCCTGGGTTCCATTGTTCTCACTCTTTGTACTCAGATGTCCAAGTATTGATAAAATAGCTCAAATTTTATGATCATGTTTGCTGGTGTTTTAATTTAGGTGTTTTGATTTTATATTTGGCTTGTTGTTCCTAGTTCAAAGCTTTATATTTACTATTAATTTCCTAATAGGAATATTACAAAATCCAACAATCTCAATTTTATTAATGCAATTATCTTTATATTTTCATATCCACATAATCAAAATTCTTATTATTTAAAAAACAAAACACTTATCCATTCATTTTCCAAGGAACAGGATACCACAATTGCAATTGCAGCTTCACTAACCTATAACAAAGCATTCCATATAAGGCGCTATAGTTGAAAAACATGACAAAATAGTCAACTAACATTGTTACCTTTTTTTGTTCATTCTCTTTATAACCAATACTCTTCAATTTTAAATTTCAATTATGTTTAATTGTAAGGCAAACCTTCTCATATGCATTAAATATTTATTAATCTATCATAAAAAAAATAGCATACTAAAACTCTTCTTGTCTTGAATCCTCCCCTCAGCATAACTTATAAGATTGCATACACATTTAAAAAAATAAAATTAAAAATAAAAATGCTGCAAAAGGTAAATAAGGCTAACATCCTAACTCTCTAAGCTCAAGAAATTTTTTTGAATGTGTATCTCTCTATACCCCATATAATAAACTCCAATTCACATTAGATAATTTAGTCCCATTGTGAGATATTTTCTTTAATGCTTCTAGTGTATATAGTCCTAGTCTTTATTTTCTTATGTCCTTGATGATTTTTTGTTTATAAAATCCCATTTCACAATCCAATGTACTTGTGGGAATAGTGAGTATAGCTTGCCATAAATTCATAATATGAGGATAATTTTGGTGCTGTGTAGAACCTTCCATGCTTCCTTCATTGTGAAACCCTACAAAGCTAGATTTAATGAATCAACAAAAGGGTGCAAATTTCTCTTTCAATCGTTAACATCAAATAAAGTAACGAATCCAAACTCTTTTGATATTTTAAAAATTCAATGATGTTATGAATTTTTCACATGACTATGATGATATTTTCGATAATAACAAGGAATAAACAATTTTGTTGCATTTAAAAGATGGATATTTTGGAATATTTCATTTAAAGTGTCTATGCAAGACTCAATATAACATTATGTGAGTTATTTGAAACTCTCTTGTGTGCCTTCAACTCGAAGATTCATATTTTGTCTCCTTATATCATTATAATTAGTATCCATAGTTGAAACCAATATATTTTGTAACTCGTGCATATCTAAACTATCCCTTCATCTTTAACTTCAATATATACATATTGAGAATCACTTAGAAAAATTGAAAGATAAGTTGTACCTTCTGTAAAAATATTTTTTCTTAGAAACCATCTAGACAATGTACTTATAGTGACTTTAAGGGCCAACCTTATATTTCTAATCTAATGAATCAACAAAAGGAATAAAAGGACAAATCAACATCCTATGATATTGTATGTTGCATGTTGGAATTTTTAACTAGGTTCGGTCTTCGTAATGTATGATGTTGTAAAGAGTCAAAAAGAATTTATTTTATATGTAAAAGAAAAAGAAAAAATTGAATTTTTATGTACCTTTTGGTAAAATCCCAACTACCAAATCGGGCCTCAAGATGACAATTTGTCTCAATATTAATAGGCATCTTATCGCACATGGAAACAACTATATATTGGCACCTATTCTCCACCATTTGGAAACTAATTTAGTCTCTCTTCTATGAAAAATAATTTGGGTATGTAGCATACAAATATGAGGCACATTCTTCTAGTTAATTTGATTTTTTTGTGGCACCTTCCCTCTATAGTGAGGCAAGATTAATGTGATAGATACTGAGGCATAAACCAAACTTTGAAGTATACCCTGAGGCACAAACCCGAACTCTAAAGTAGACCTTGAGGTACAGACCCGAGCTCTAAAGAATTCTTGTGGACAGATGGAGGCCTGAATCGTCACTTGGGTTACTGGTTGTTTTGGCTTTGATTTCTCTTGTTGACTAAAGATTCTATAAGGAAATTAGGATTATTGGGTTTTCCCCTTGTGGGTTTTTCCCTAGCCTCTAGCCTAATTTCTTGTGTTTCTTGTATTTTTGTGTAATGTACTTGTATAATTGTTTGATGACCTAATGAATGACGTAAATGTTAAATGAAATACATAGATAAATAGTCACAAGTAATTATATTGATTATAAATTATATTTTTCACTTGAATTTCAACATGGTATCAGAACTAACATATAAGAGCAACCTTTATCGCATTGTGAGTTTTGAAAAAGGAGTTGATCCAAGTGTTTGTTTGTGCCTGAATCCTAAGTTAGATCTTTTTAATGGTTTAAAATATTATAGTATGAATTCAAGGAACCCATGTATCTCAAATATTCTACAGAAATACTAATCGAGATCCATTCTTGAGTTTGTAAGAAGGTCATAGCATATTTGGAGGATGACTGAAATCTTAGTGTACTCGAAACAAAATAAATCCCAGTATATAAGTCTCAGAAATTAATTCAAAATGACATCAAAAGTAGTAAAAAAGGCCTCGGGATGATCAAAGTAAGGTAGAAGAGCCTAAGTAAAACATCCTTAGTATCCAAAAGGGTTATATTTATGTTGTGCGAGATCTTAAAGAAAAACAAATTAGTGGTACAATGATTATTAAACTAAATGGGAGTCGATATTTTCTTAAAGAAATAAGCTTATGTCACTTTGAACAATTCACGAACCAAGTTTTTTGTTTAATGGATGCCTTAGTGTATCAATTTACCTTATATTTGATTAGCTAATATATAATCGAAGTATAAAAAATGCAACCTATGGAATAATATTATATAAAAAAGAATCTCATAAAGTATTGTGAAAAGTGCTTCAATCAGCGAAACAAAATTTTCTAAATTCTGCTTATATTGTAACATATGTGCTATTACTCTCTATGATATTAGTAAAAATATTTATTGGACAAATGGTATAATGTTAAAAAGAAAATTCTCCTAGAAGCAAGCTTCATAATACATAGTTTGCATTATGCCATAAGACAAATTCAAAGTATTGTCCTTCTATTTACAAATCAAAGGCACTGCAAATAGATTTATTTTTTCTTAACATATCCATGATGGTTTGAAGTTCTCTCTAATGTTATAGCCCTAATTATCAAAACCCTAGTTCAAATAGAAAGGAAGAAAACATGACTTGAATTGGATCCTATCAGTGGTGAAAATATGGGTCTTTATAATTTGAAGTTATAAACGAAATATCTTAGGGTGAGCAATATGGATGGTTAAGAGATTACCTCCACCCGCTTGCAATACTAATTAACTTTGCAAGCATATAATGATATCTTCAGGAAGAACAACAGTCTCAAATCAAACCACCTCATAGAATACATGATACAAAGTATTGATCTCACAATTCTATGAATAATGAAAATTCACAAAGACAATTTGATCTATGTTATATACACTAAAGATGAGTATGAGGTATAGATTAAAGTCATTTCTTAAGAGCCAAATTGATAACCAACCTGAAGATATTTTTCCTTACCACAATACTCAAAGACCAAGAACCGGCAAATTTGAAGTATTACTCATTGGTTGACTACAAATTTGAAGAAAATTTCACGAAACTGATTTGATTCCTAGGTAAATGTCTTAGATGCGTGATAAAAGGGGTACATCTATTGCTACAATTTATCAATGAAAAATAGGTCATGAGAACAAATCTTTAACCTGAGAATGAGTTCCTCCTTAAGGGTGAAGTTGTAGAACTTGTTGAAGCATAAAATTCTTGGATTGATGGACCAAATCATGTTGAACTTCTCATCTCAAGATCCCTAGTTATGACATCCTTTAAAGGAATAGAATTCTATACATACATAAAAAATTTTGAATTCTATGGTTTTTTAAACCCTAACAAGGGTTTGGATAAGAAATCCCTAGGGTTTGAAAAATTAAACCTTAGATCTAGAGTTTTGGAGGTTGACATTTTCGTTGAAAGAAGAAAATTTAACCCTAGCAAGAAGTGACATCATGATGCTGATGAAGCTAAAAATGATGAAATTGCACATTTGTTGCAATAAATCCAAGAACAAGAGGGATATGACATAATCCTCAAAAGATAAGTATTTGTTATCTCTTTTCTTTGATTTTTACTATTGTTGTCTTTTAGCTAGTCTCTTGTCTTTGTATACTTTACATAGTTATAATTGTTCTTTCATGGCCTTCTAGTGAGGATTGCAGGTTGATGACAAGGGACATCTAGGCCTTAGTAGTAGATGAAGGAGGAAATATAAGAGTGAAAAAAAGCATGAGGACTTTCTTGATGTGTAGAAACAAGTTCAAAGGGAGCAAACAATTTTGAATATTTGAGCCTAAGATAAGTCAAGATATAGCACGTAATTGAGAAGTTACTCTTAGAAATAGGGAGAGGATATTGACAAGAAATTTTTCATAGTTGATGATCATAGATGATTTGACTCTGATGAAAGAAGAAGGAACTATATGTCAGAAGGAGAAATTTTAGAGAAGAGATTTCCTCTAGAGGGGGTTGTAGTAGAAAAAACATATGTCCCAAAAGAAAGATGACCTCGAATTCCTAAATGGTGGATTTTTAGTGTGAGAGGGAGAATCCTATTTGGGTATCCAGAAAGCATTAGTGATTTAGTGAAGAGAAAAAAAGTATTTATGGTTTATCCAATATGTGTTTCTCAACATGTGTTACCAACATGGTATTGTTGGTCATGGATGATTTTGAGAAGTGTAGCTACATACTTAGCTTGGGCTTGTGGATATTACCTCTCTCATTAAGAGGAAGAGATGATGAAATGGACATTCTCCTTGTGTCATTATGACCTTAACTGGAGAATGGTTTGAAATATTGGATAACATCATGGACTGATAGTCTTCATGTGTCATGTAATTTGATCTAATTAGGGAGGTTATCCTTATGTCAATTACATAGAACATTGGTTGAAGAATGGTCTAGTGGACTGAAATTATTCTTTTGTCATTGTATAGTGGCCTGATTATAGTTATATTCTTTGTGTCACTTTGAAATAATTATAAATAATGGTCCTAGGGACAAACATTTTCCTGTGTCATTATATAATGACCTGATTAGGGTTGTATTCCATGTGTCACTTTGACCTATATAGGAAAATGGTGTGGAAGAGGACATTCATTTTCTTTGTGTCAATGTATACTGAGTTGATTTGGGAGGTTTTCCTCATTTCAAAGAGAATGGCTCTATAGGTTGTAGCCTCCCAGCATCGTGCTTTGATCACTTTCTGGAGTGGCCCTGTTTTGGCATCGTGCTATGAGCTCTTTATGGGATGAGATTTTTTATCAAACAATGCATATGTGCCATATGTCAGGGGTACTGACTCGGTTATGGAAATGATGATGACACTTATCTTAATTTTTATGATACTTTCTTATAGAATTCTTCAACTTGAGAACATCGTGATAGTCATTATGAATACCTCCCTAGTTCATAGGGAGTGTTGGATTTTGTAACTAGGTTAGGTATTCATAATGTATGATGTTGTAAAGAATCAAAAAGAAATTATTTGAGATGTAAAAGAAAAAAAAGAAAAAAAAAATCGATGTACCTTTTGGTCAAATCCCAATTGCCAAGTCATCCCTCAAGATGACAAGTCGACTCAATCTTAAGAGGCAGCTTTTCGAACATGGAAACAAACTATATATTGGCACCTATTCACCACCACTTGGAAACTAATTCAATCTCTCTTCTATGAAAAACAATCTGAGCATGTGGCATAAAAATTTAAGGCACATTCTTCTAGTTAATTAAGTTTCCTATCGCACCTTCTCTCTATAATGATGCAATCATCATGTGGCAGACTCTGAGGCACAAACCAAACTCTAAAGCAGGCCCTAAGGCATAGATCTGAACTCTGAAGCAGGTCCTGAGGCACAGATCCTAACTTTGAGGCAGACCCTAAGGCATAGACCCAAGCTCTGAAGAAGTCTTGTGGATAGATGGAGGCCTAACTTGGAACTTGGGTTACTGGTTGCTTTGACTTGGATTTCTCTTGTTGACTGAACATTTCATAAGGAAAGAATTGTTGGGTTTTCCCATTGTGGGTTTTTCCTTGGCCTTTGGCTTAATTTCTTGTGTTTGTTGTTTTTATTTTTCATTTTACTTGTATAATTCCTTGATGACCTAATGAATGAAGTAAATGTTAAATTAAAGACATATATAAATAGTCACAAGTAATTATCTTGATTAGAAATTCTAGTTTTCACTTGAATTTCATCACTGCAGTTATTGAAAAAGTTTTAAAATATAATTCTTTGAATTTTCCTCTCGACCATGATGCTCTTTTATATAATAGCAAGGATTGACAACTTTTGCATTAAGAAAATGGATATTTTGGAACCTTCCATTCAAGGTTCTTTTCAGAGACTTGATATAAATTTCGATGAGTTTTTGGAAACTCTCTTGTGTACCTTCAATGTGAGGCTTCATAGCTTGTCTCCTTATATATCTATAATTAATCGCCATAGTTGGAACATAGATGTATCATAACTCATGTCTACCTACAATTTATTGAACGGAGTTGTCATTGATGTCAACATCGACCCTTCAACTCTCTTAATATTCATCTAGTTTGCTTTGATTGGAAGCTCCAAGTGACAAATAGGAAGGAAATCCCTAAAATCCATATCTTTGATGACAAATATTACCAAACGGATCAAGGTCTTAGGAGTCAGTATCATTTTCATGTGACTCTCTGCATCATGTTGATTTCACTAATGGGTGATATGTCTCCTAAATCCTAATGGTTGAGGAGTTACACCTATTTTAAGATTGGAGCCCCATTCAGTGATTAAGGAATCCGAAAGGCTATGCTACAAGTTATTTTTTTTCATTCATAAATTAAATTAGTTTTATCCTATTCTTTTCAAAGATAAAAAAGGGGGATTTTATTATGGGAAAATAGCCAAAATCAAATTAAATTTTCAAGGATTTTTTGGCTCCAAAAACTTGATTTTGAAATTCAAAATTAGGTTTGGTTTTCTGTCCAAATGATTAGGTCATCCCCCTCTTTAAGTGACCCACTTCAACACTATAAATGAAATAAAAATTTCCCACAACAAGCATTAAATCAACTCACTATATGTGATTGATCTATGTATCCTTGCCTAGTCATGCATTTCTGAGGTTAAGGTCGAATTTCTTAAGAGTTTTTGGGGTTAATTTTTCTTCTTGGCAATGGTTTCTCATTGGTTTTTTCACTAAGACCATTACCATCTATTCTAAGGCATATTTTTCCATTTGAGGCTTTATTCTTCTCATGTTTGTTTTTGATTCGTTGAAGTTTCTAAGGCAGACCTAAGAAGCAAAATTTTGACCATCTCTGAGGCTAGTTTATTTGGAAAACCCGCAGGTCCTGAAGCCCCCAAACTTGGCCCTAGCCAAAGGGCACATTTTTCCTAGTTTGCAAAATGCTTTAAGGTCACATCATAACTTTTGAGGCATATTAAGATGTTCTTCTAAAGTTTTTTCTGGGTAAAATTGCGTAACTCTTAGGCTACAACTCATTTACCTAATATATGTAAAAACCCTTGAAGAATTCAAGTAATATATATTTGTTTTGACTGTTTCCTTCTGTAGCATTGGAGATCTGAACTAGGTCAAATTTCTCAGTTCGAATTTCTAATGTTTGGTTGAAGATATTTGTTGGAATTTATATAAGGACTTTGGCATGGCTTGGAGGCTTCTTGTTTTTGCATGCTTGAAGCCTATTTAAATATTTGGAGCATAACATATTGACCCGGCCTATCTGAGAATTGTGATAGTGTTGTATTTTGACTTTTAGACTATACACATCACAAAAGGCTAAAATTTTGCAAATTTTAATGAAGGGTTTTTTGTTGGTTGAGAACTAAACTTTTTTCAACCTCCTGGTATGTATTTCCTAAGCTTACTGTGATTTATTCCATGGATAGTTTGGTCTAATATTTTTTACCCTCCCTTGGCAAAAGTCTATGATATTTCTGTGGCTTTTTCAAATATTTACTGACATGCAATTCAACATTTGTTTCTTTCACTTGCATGCTTCATCATTGCAGTGGCTCTGCCATTAGTATATCGTTTCGTTATCTTTTGTGCATTTTCATTTGATATTAATATATATTGTTTATTCCAATGGTATATTTTGACAATATTAGGATAGGAACCAATTCAAGTTAACTATTTAATTTCCAAAATATTTTTTATTCTGTTTAATGAGCTCAAAGCCCCACTTTTTAGCATTCAAAGTAATATCTTTCAATGAAGGTTGATAGCCTTTACCTTTTTCCTTTCAAAGTCAGGGTGAACATCAAAACTAGCCTGATGGACACTTTTCAAAAGAGCCTCATGGCCTATTGGATAGTTCTTTCAAAAGTGGTTGATGGCCATCTTTTGAAGTGCCTAATGTCTACTAGGATATTTAGATGTTTGTTCTTCGAATTTCACCCAATGGCCTATCTAGGAAATTTGATGATTCTTGTTTGAAGTACATTCAATGTGACCTCTTGCTTTTGATTTGATGGCCTTTGATTTTTTATTTCTTTTAAGGATGATGTTGATCTTTCAAAGAGGCCCAATAGTCCATAGGGACCTTTCGAAAAATGTTCAAAGAGGCCCAATAGTTTATCGTTTCAAAATTTGTTGGAAGTTGTTCTTTCAAAGAGGTTCAATAGTTCATTGGAAAGATGTTCAAAGGTGACCTTTTGAAGATGTCTGATAGTTCACTAGGCCTTTCAAAAAATGTTGGAAGTTGATCCTTTGACAAGGCGACAAGGCCCAATAGTCCATTGGGGCCTTTTGAAAGATATTAAAAGGTGATATTTCCAAGAGGCCCAATAGTTCATTAGGGCCCTTTGAAAGATATTGGAAGTTGATCTTTAAAGGAGGCCAAATAGTTCATAAGGGCCCTTTGATCCATGTTCAAAGGTGATCTTTAAAAAAGGCCCAATATTTCAAGCCTCTGCTTGTAGTCTATGTGAACACATGCAAAATTGATCTAGGGGAATCTTGAGCATGTGCTTTCAATGTTAACGAGTGTAAGCTTATGTAGCAAGAGATGTTTAAGGGCATCCAAATAATACCTAAAAAGTATGTCACATGGTTCGAATTCGAGTTTGAGTTCGATAACAGTGAAGTTTGATTCAAATTCAAATTTGGCGATGAGGTTCAAATAAGGTTCATCATTAAATTCATGCTTCATCGTTGCAGTGGCTCTGCCATTAGTATATCGTTTCGTTATCTTTTGTGCATTTTCATTTGATATTAATATATATTGTTTATTCCAATGGTATATTTTGACAATATCAGGATAGGAACCAATTCAAGTTAACTGTTTAATTTCCAAAATATTTTTTATTCTGTATTTTATAAAAAATGTTGTTCTATTTCTTATTCCCTTTTGCCAGCCAGATGGTAACAGGGATGGTATATTTGGATTCATATATACTGGAAGCCATAACTGTGCATATTGAATAAAAGATCTCAATGGGTGCTTGAGTGCTTGAACTCTATGATTGATGAGTGCTCAATCCAAGTATGGATATTAAGAATATGCAGGGCCATGTACTTAATTCTTTTGTACTTATACAATGAAACAAAGCTCAACAACTGTAAAAGAAAATCACCTCATTCCTTGTCAGAGCACCTAAAAGAATCATGCATGAACCTTGCAGTGGAATCCTCCAACCTTCCACTAGAACTAGCGAAGAGCATGAAAATTATGACCTGAAGCACCAGAATCGATCTCATGACTGATTTATTTGTGAAAGCATTACAGATTTATTTGGTGTGCGAACAAGAGCTGTTTATAGACAATAAAAGATGGAGATCATGGAAGAAATTTCACAATACAAATTTACGAACTTTAATGTTATCCCCACATTCTAAAACTAAAAATTCAACCAGATTTCAGAATAAATAAGGATGACAGTAAGACAGTTGAAGCAAACATCAACCCCGCTATCTCGAGAAAAAGAAATATCTTCCTCGTACAACCAACGACGCTGCTGCAGCCCTAAGAAATCAAGTGAATAGCTAAACTATGAAACAGTTGAGAGCGTGGCTAGTTTGGCGTGCACTTTGCATGCATGGCAGGGAGAGCATGTGCATGTATTCCTTGCAGTTACAGTTCTGATGCTTTGAAAGTTTGATATACTCTCCACCAAGTTTGGAATTTCAAAAGTATTGTCTGTTAAGTTGAAGATTTTATAATATCTATTTGTTTTGCATGTTTATTATTTCAGGTTATATATATTTATTTATTTATTTATAAATTTAATTTTGGTTATAGATTTTTTTTAATTTTTAAATTGATTATATATCTTTTATAATAAAAAATTAATTTAAAAAGTACTTAACCTAAATATTTATAATCTTATCAATATTTCTGGTAAGTTGCATTACTAAAACAAAATATCAATAAATGTCACATAAAATATATTGAAGTGACAATTTCCAAATTTGTTTTTAAAATGCTATTGCTCTACCAAAATTTTATAGAAGAAACATCCTAGATGCAATCCCTACATCTTTAGGGTGAATTCAAAATTGAAGGTATTGATAATTATAACTTTCAATAAATAGCATGAAACAACAAGCAACCTTTTATGTAGCATAATGAAATGAAAAAGTGTAACAAAAACAATGAAGAATCATTAGATTTGTTTTATGTTAAAAAATTAAAAGATATTTCATTAACCATAAAAGTGTGATATTCTCAACTAAATAAATTTTGCTAAATATAAATCATTTTTTGCTAAATATAAATCAAATTTGCAATTTTGATTTTACTTATGAATTTTGGTGGCTTGGATAAACTTAGGAAAAGTGGGTGGAGTAGACTCCACTTTAATTTTTGAGGCAAAGGTGGCCATGGGCATTAGTAGAGAGGGAAAATTGAAAAGTTAGTGGAATGTGGAGACCACCAATAAGGCCATTTGAACCAACTAGGGAGGAGGTTGAATTCACGTGGATGGTGAGGACCACCAAGGGAGATTAAGGGGTTTGAATACTTAACGCAGCAAAGGACAACTTTCAGTTTAGTTTTTGTATGTCTCATTTCAAAAAATCAAGCACTCTTGGAGTTGTTAAGCACAAGAAGGGGAGTCTTATTTAGCACAAGAGTTTTAGGTAAAAATCCACTCTCAATTCGAAGAACTTCGAGTGTCTCCCTAGTGAGGAAGTTGGGGAGTCCATTTTCGAGCTTCCACAAAACTTCAATTGCAAGATTCATCTATTTTTGTGCGGTTCTTGGGCATCGAGGCAGTTTGTGGGTCGCTATTTGGTGCAGCTTCCATGGATTGAAGGATCCGGGAATTCAGAGAAGAGTTGACTATCTTGAGGCAAGAATTTTGGTACCTTTTTGCAGGGCTGAGGTTGAGGATATTTTGAGGGCCAAATTTCTTCATTTCTAGTAGTGCACAGAGCTCACTAGATAGGGCTTGCGCAGGGGTTGAAGAGAGCTTCTTACCAGAGAAGTTGGTTTGGAGGAAGAAGGTAGTTTCTGGAAGAGAATTTGCAGGGGCATTCAGAGCACAGTGGCTTCACTCAATAAACCTCTAACATATCACGTGTGATCATAGCATCTTAAAAAATACCCTTAATTTGAGTACATATTGGAAAATCCCACTAAAAATCACATTATTTAACCCCCTACCAATATGAATCCAATACACCTTCCCAATTTAAAAAGCCCCTAATTTCACTATATATTGTAGGTATCCATTTTTTTATTAACATTTTTGTACCCCTTTATAAATTTTCATTAACTTTGAGCTCCATTTTTTATACCTACCAATATAAAAACCCTTTATCCCCAATATATTATGTCATTTTTTCCTCATTATGTATCCCCCAATATGAACCCACGTGTTATGGTATTGCTCCCGCAGTGAAGCCCCTCTGGTTGGGAGGCATATTAGTGGAGGATTTGGGCATATCACAATAGAGTATTTCATGTAGTGCGCACAGCCAGCCAGAGAAGGAAATTTGCACTTTTTGGGGCTTCTAGGTCAGCTAGAATCAATCCAAACCCTTTCCAGGTTTTTGTGGGTTTGGTGAGAGAAGGCCAAGGCTAATTTTGCAGAATTTTTTGAGAAATATTTAGGGCAAAACTCCTAATTCCATCTGAGTAGCATCTAGCAGAATTTTTGAGCAGTGTGCAATTTCTGTGGGGAGAAATTTCGGGACTTGGATCAACAACGGATCACTTCAGTTTTGCATAGCTTGCAATAGCAAGCCCATATTCCATTTTTCTCATTCTTTGTACTTAAATTCCTAAGTATTAATAAAATGGCTCATATTTTTTGTTCATATTTTTTGGTGTTCTAATTCGGGTGTTTTGGTTTTATATTTGGCTTGCTGTTCCCAGTTCATATCTCTATATTTACAATTAATTTCCCAATAAGAATGTTACAGAGGTATCAGACCATGTTCTTGGCCAGTTGTGGGCACAGGAGCAAGTGATTCCACCCAGATACGGTGGAGTAGTATTTCACAGGGGCAGAGGCCTAGGCAGAAGAGGGAAAAGTAGAGGATTAGGTCCTGACCCTTTCTCAGACACTCAGTTGGATCAAGCTAGGGAGTGTGTAGATTGGAACAAAGAACACATGGAAAACTAGGAGAAAAATGAGAAGCCTAAACAGGGTGGAAACGGGTTGACTCTATGAGTTTTCAAGGTAGAATAGAGTCATGATAGACATATTGGCATAGTTGATGGGGGTGAATTTGAAAAACCAATAGGGTCAAGCCAACAATAGGGAAGGTGGTTCCTAGACAGGAGAGGGAATCCACGCACATGTACGCACAACCAGCAGAACAAAACCCATGCATATGTCTAGTCTAGTCTCCCCTCCATACCTCGGATTCTAGATGAATGTGAGAGGGAAAGAGAGCATGATACCTTTGCAAATTTGTTGATATATTTCTCATACGGGATCGATGAGTATGATGCATTGGAACCTAAGATCCAAAGGTCTCTTTCATATTGGGAGTTTTTCCATTTGAAGGAGAAGCATAGATCTAGACTTGGATCACCATATAGAGTGATCCAGTAGAATCAGGATGCGCAGAATTTTGCGGGAAATATCACACTTCCCATTTTTGATGGGTCAGCCAAAATTTCAACTAGAGTGTGAGTGTAGAAGCTAGACACTTACCTCTAGTTCGGCCCCATGCGGGAGCTAGATTCAATTAGGTTTGCAACCTTGCATTTGGATGGAGATGCAAAGGAGTGGTGGTATCATGGGTTGATTATTCTAGGATATTCATCCATAACCTCCTACACAAAGTTCAGGAGGAGGCTTATAGAAAGGTTTGACTAGAAGTACCCCAAGTTGCATTTTCGAGAGCTAGCAAATCTGAGGCACATAACTAGTGTTGTTGCATTTGTTCCATAGATTGGTTGTGATGGTTTCTAATATTTTAGAGGCAAGTTTGATCATGTTATTTATTAAAGGATTTTCATAACCCTTGCATGGATGAGTGAGCCTAAGGGCATAGGAGGAGACATGATTTTCACAGTTCTTAGAGGCGGTGTTATTTCTTAACTCATGGGGGTTCTGAGATACTTGACATTATGTATTAGAGGCACTATTCAAAGGAACTGTGTGTTAGTTTTGGTAGATAGTGGGACCACCTACAATTTCATTGATGCGCATATGGTGGCTACACACAAACTCCTTCAAGGGTTTCTTAGTATTGGTGCCAAAAAACTAGACCATACAATGCACGACCTTGACTATGCAGAATTATTCATTCACTGATCACTTATTTGTAGTGAGTGTGCCAAACACCAACATAGTTATGGGTGTCCAATGGTTGTACTCTTTTAGGCATGTCATTACATATTAGAGGGCATTGAAGATGGAGTTTATCGGGCTCAATGGAAATTTAATTGTGTTGAGAGGCATGAATTCTTATACACCATAGACAGTATCAGCTAACTAGATGGAGGCAAATTTGCAGCATGGGGATATATCATGGGAAATGGAGCTTAGGATTTCAGAGACAGGGACCTAGGAAAGGGAGCCACGCCTGAATGTGCTAGTTTTGTTTGAGAGGCAGTAGGGGGTTTATGGAGACATTCCCCCAAGTCATCCACCAGATAGAGGCTTCGAGCACATGATTGAGTTAGAGGAGGGGGTCAATGTTGTCATCACCACCCACTACCTACATCCCAAGGCTTATTAGGATGAGATTGAGCAAGCCATATAGGAGCTACTATCTTTGGGCCATATTAGGTCGAGTTCCAGTCTCGTTGCTTCTTCAATGGTGTTGATGAAGAAGAAATATGGTACTCCATGCATGTCTATAGACTACAAGGCCCTGAACAAGAAGAATTTGAACAAATGATACCCCATCCTGCGCATTTATGAGTTGATTTATGAGCTTAGAGATGAAAATACTTCTCTAAGATAGATTTTTGCTCCAGGTATCATCATATTCAGGTGAGGGAATAGGACATTCTAAAGACATTGTTGTGATTCCATTACAGGAATTTTTAGTTTTTGGTTATACCATTTGGGCTAACCAATGCTACAGCTAATTTATAGTATTGCACGAACCATGTGTTTCGTAGGAAGTTGTGTAGGTGTGTATCAATGTTCTTCGATGACATCTTGATATACAACAGGACTTGGGAGGAGCATATATCGAACTTAGATGAAGTATTGCGCATATTGGAGTAGCACTTCTACGCCAAGATGTCTAAGTGTGATTTTGGCATGAAGAAGATGATATACTTAGCTTTTGTGATAGGAGAGGATGGGGTGCATGTGCATCCAAAGAATATCTAGGCCATCCTGGATTTTCCTACTCCTCGGAACCTAATGGAGCTATGGGGTTTCCTAGGTATATGCACCTACTACAGATGGTCTGTGAAGGGGTTTTCATAGTTGGAAGCACCCCTCATAGATCTCACAAAGAACGGAGCTTTTGAATGGTTGGATGTAGTGTAGCATGCCTTTGAGCATCTTAAGGTAGTGATGAGTAGCTTCCAGTTTTGGCACTGCCTGATTTTTCATAGCCTTTTGTTTTGGAGTGTGATGCTTTTGGTGTGGGCATTAGGGCCATGTTGTCATGAATAGGACATCCTATAGACTTTGAGATCCAAAAAATTTGGCATTACGAGAGGATATGTTCTATATATGACAAGCAGATTTTGGCCATCATGCACACTTTGGCTAAGTTCTGGCAGTATCTAGTGGGGAACCGCTTCTGGGTGAATACTGATCACAACAATCTTCAATTCTTTTTGGAGCAGAAGGGTCTTAATGATAGGTAGAAAAAGAGAGCCACTAATATCCATGCATATGATTTTGATATAGTGTATGTCAATTGGAAGCCTAATGTGGTGGGAATGCACTATCTAGAAGGCCCATGACACTCTCTCTCATGGAAATCACACAGGATTGGAGGGCGCAACTTTTGGTGGAGTACTCCAAGAACTTGCAGGTATGCAAGATCTTAGATGGCTCATTTAGGGATAAAAAAGTCCCTAGTGATGGACGAGGTGATATATTATAATAACATGATTTACTTAGTGCCAGGATTATAGTTGCAGGAGAAGATCATGCAGGAAGCCCAGGATTGTCCCATGGCAGGACATCTATGGTTTCTAAAACTTACCGAACTATGAGGGAGTGATTCACATGGAGGAACCTCAAGGGGGATGCTTTGAGACACGTGCAGGTGTGTAGTACCTGCCATAGGAATAAGGGGGAGAACACACATCTGGTCGGGTTATTCCAGGCTCTCCCTATTCCATAGCGGAAGTGGGAGAATATTTTTATTGACTTCATCACAGGGCTCCCAGAAGTTCAGGGGTGAGATTTCATATAGTGGTGGTAGATAGGCTCACTAATTTTCCAACTTTTTTGTTATTCCATCTAGGTACTTAGCCTCATAGTTGGTTGAGATCTTCTTCGGGAAGGTGTTCAGATTGCATGGTCTTCCCAAGACCATTATCGATTATAGGGATATCAGATTCATGGTGGGATTCTCGTAGGAGATATTTATATTGGTAGGAACTGATTTCACTCCTAGTATGAGTTACCACCCACAAATCAACATTCAAATAGAGATATTAAACAAGTTGCTAGAAGGCTACTTGAGAAACTATGTGACAGGGCAGCAATGAGCATGGGTGAAGTGGCTACATCTTGGGGAGTATTGCTACAACACCACCTACCATATGTCCATCGGTATGTCACCTTTCCATGTTATTTATCATTATAATGTTTTGTCTTTTGTTGACATGGTGTTTGGAGATAGTTGGGCCCTAGGAGATAGAGATTGGAACTAGGAGAGCCAAGATATTCTCAAGGCTCTCAAGAATAAATTGCAGAGCACATAGAACCAACAACATATTTATGCATATTTTTAGAGAGTTGAGTGGAATTTTTATATTGGGGACTTGTTTTACTTTCACCTCTAACCTGTAATATCCCAAAATAGGGATTTTCTACAACAAATGGAATATCTGAAGATATTCCAAAGTTGGAGCTTTAGAAAATCATGAGCATGGCAATGTCAATCAGCTCAATAGATGTAAAATAACATCTCACCAGTAGATGAAAGAACCTCAGCAAGCATATGGCCTATATCCTCCTTCCCAAGTGGGGAAATGCAGCAACATAGGGCATAAAACAGTTGTCTTCAGAAAATAACGCTATACCTATGAGGAATGGGACTTGGATCCCTTATAATACATCATATAAAACTCACATGTATAATTATAGGTGAAACAAATCACTCTAGCCAGTATAAACAGATCTCCCCAAGTCAATATGTCTCAAATAAGCCCAAACCCCATAGCCTAACTCATGCAGAAAGGACTGAAGTAAGAACAACGTTATTTTTTTAAGGTTTTGTGCAAAAAACAATGAGACATAATAGATCTGGATTCTACAAGCATCTAATGGCTGAGAAAATGGAGATCCCTCCTTCTTTATACAAAATAAGATTAACCCGACAAGGGTTTCATGAGAGACAAATGTACAAAACAGCAGATCTAGATATGAAAAACGTAGTTAGGACTGCAACTCTATATAAATTTAGCTGAAATATACAAATGATAGAAGAGGAATGAAATATAGAGCTCTCCAGGAGAAGGATTGGCCCTTCCTCCTAGGAATAAGCTCACAAACAAATTATCAAACCCTGCTACTGCAGTACTCTGGAAAATGACGTAATTTCTGAAGCTAACTACGTTTTAGAAGATGGAAAGTGATTTGGCCACATGCCAAGATGTAAAAGAAGCTCTGAAATCTCTTGTACAGATCTTGCAAAGCAAGGGAAGCTCCTTCCTTTGAAAGATAAGCTCAGGAGCTGGTGTTGTAAGTCTCCCACTACAACAGCTTGCAACACAGTGTTTCCTGCTACATGAATAACATTGTAGTTGAAGGAGTTTCTTGGCCTCAAGCCCAGATGTGGGAAAATGAAGAACATAACTCCTCCAAGTGATCACTCAATGAAGGAGAAGGAATCCCTAAGCAGGAATGCCTTGTGCTGAACAGCACTGCATACTCAACTCAAAAACTAAAGAATGCTCAAGCGTCTAAGCAGACCAAAATCAATCATCCATAAGCTAACCCAAAAAGTCTTCTGTCTTCCTCCTTATAAGGTTTGTGAGCCTCCTCACCTTGGGTCCCACCTATTATGGTTTCCAACACCATGTGAATACTTTCCCTCCAAGACTGCGTTGTAGCTCTATCAAGACTGCTCCTCCATGTTGCGTTGTTGACTTGGTCAACTTGACTAAATCAACACTATTCTTTTCCTATTCACATATGTGAATTGTAAAATCCAGCCACTAAGTTATCCCCTTGTCACACCAAGAGGGATTTTATGCCAACACAAGACAAGTATGGGTCTCTTTCACCCATTTATTCACCTACTAAGTGCAAGAAACAAAATTTAATATTACCATTAGCTGAATGCTAATTTTAGGAATATTACAGTCCTCCCCTCCCAAATGTTGCCCTTCCTCAAGAAACTGCAAGGATAGAACTAGAAAGTCTCCTTCCCTCCTCCTGTATCATCCTCATATGATGAGCTCCCCCAAAGAATAAGATGTTGTCTCAACAATGAAACTGCATAGTGCCTCTCCCAAGCAAACAAATCAGCATTTGGTGCACATCCCAAATGGCTATCATCATGCAAAAGTAACATACTCAAAGAGACAACTATGTGCTTTCTAGAGGTCCTCTCAAGGCATGGAGTTTGAAGTGCATGGGAAACTCTCATTCCCAAGTGAAACCACCACCCCCAAGCTATCATCCATATAAAATGAGTTACCCTCCAACATGGAAACTCATGCACAACTCCCTCCACCTTTGGCTCCTGAAGTGTAGGTGGGCTGAATAATTGAACATGATAGGCAAGAGGTCCTATCCCACGTTGTCCACCTCTCCACTTGTGATAAGTGTAGAGGGCATGTTGATCTTGGGCTGCAACATGGTTTCCCTCAAGTGGCAAGAAAAATAATGAATCTCCAAAGATACTCCCTCCAATATCATGAGCCATGCTCACCCAAACCATCCCATACAAGATGAATGGAACCCCATCACCATATAGCATCCAACTCAGAAAAATTTTGTAGGTTATTTGCAAGTTTGGATGGTACAAATGGTTCCCCAAGTGAATATCACGCAGTCTTCCCAACTGTTGTTTGAGAATGTCATGTGGCAAGTGGTTCTACAACAAGTTATAAGTTGTGCATGTTTTCTCCTCCACCATGGGGAAGTAAGCATCAATTTATATCAATTGTACATAAAAAAGATAACAATACACTTGCCCAAGGTCATGTATAGATGGGCTACTAGCATTACAATCACTGGCCCTAAAGTGACCATGAAACCCAAAAATACTCTTGCTCTCTTGTGGAGCAATGCACTGTTCATATATGGTGAGAAGATACAAATAATCAACGGAGTAATCAACAAGTACAGAAACGTATTTCTTACCATGCATGGTGAGTAGGCTGAAAGTGAGGTCCATGAGTAAGCTCTCCCATGAAAATCTCCTCATAAAATTATGTATAATGAGAAGATGCATATTCCCCTCGGAACACTCCATCAACAAAAGTGTACACCCAAGTGACAGTATTGTAGGCCTTAGTGATAAGGCTTTTATTACTCCATGACTCCTCTCTTTGACATTCCATATGCCAAAGCCATCCATCCACCACCTATCTCTTGAAAAAAAGTATGACCCAAGATGGACAAACTCCCTCAAGAGTAGCCAGTGCAGCTTTGCCTCTTGTTGCCCTGTATCATGAATTTGCAAGTGGCTCACTAGCCTCTTGCTCTCCATCCACATCCATTCAACCCCATTTGGATTCCTATCATCATTCTCTCCCTTGGTATCTTCCTAATGAAGACTACCAATCTCCCACAGCAGATCTCTCTCCCTACACCTCATGGGAAGTTGAGATGTAACCCCTTGGAGATCTCCTAGAGAAGACCTCTCATCAATAATCCTCTTGAATCCAAAAGAATCCAAGTGTGCTAAAGGTCAAACATCATCAGAAAGTGGCACAACACTCAACATGCCCTCCACAATATTGCACCCCAACTCCTCATACTACATGCAACTCGATAAAGGTGCAAGAGAATGAATGTTTATCCCCTCTTGGATCAATCCCAAGTTCCACAGTGCTGTGCAAGCTTGTTGCTCCACATCAGCAATGTTTTTTGATCCTTGACCATATGGAGACAACTCCCCAAGATTTACCATAAGATTTCTTGAAAGGATAAAAAATGGAAATCCATGCATACCTTGGTGAGCCCGGGGAACATCTTGTATGTTGCAAGAGTTCCTTCCTTCATTGTGTTTGCTGATCCAACTACTACTACATATGGCTGCCCCTCCATGATTGTGACAGCGCTAGTACAAGGCTCCTCAAGTGGAGAAGAGGACTCCTCCTTCTCTAGTCTTCTACTATAAAATATTTTGATTACCCGTTGAGTGAAATCTAAAAAAGTGGAAACTCTTACATGACTCACATGGCTGAACCACTAGGTGCTTTCCTTTCCCTCCAATTGCAGTGCTGAGATCTCCACAGCCTCTTTTTCCACTAATGGATGTAGTAGGGAAAATGCTTCTAACTTTATCATCCAATATTCTGCTGTACATAAGGGTGATCCATCAAAGGTAGAAAATAGGAATCTATTGCCCTTTATCATCCTTTCCTACATGGCCTTCTTTCCTCTCTCAGTTGGATAAACTAAGGAAGATCTAGGGTCTCTTTGGAATCCATAGGTTGGCACTTGTACTCTGCCAAATATCCACTCAAGACCTCATGTTCTAAGTGATATCCTTGCTCTCAACTTCATTTATAAGAACAGGAAGTGCATGCATCTTCTTCTTCCTCTTGAAACCTTCTAGAGGTCTCACTGCAGCTTTCTCCCCCTTGAAACCCTTTTGGAATTTCAATGCATCTCTCGTCTTTCTTCTTGGATTTGAAAATTGATGAGAGTAATCTCATTCTCTCCATAATTTTGTTCTACTCTCCTTCTTATCTTCTGATTGGATTTGAAATCCATAGGCTGAGCCAAGATTGAAGCTCTGATACCACTGTAATATCCCAAAATAAAGATTTTCTACAACAAATGGAATATCTGAAGATATTCCAAAGTTGGAGCTTCATAAAATCATGAGCATGGAAATTTAGATCAGCTCAATGGATTTAAAATAACATCTCACCAACAGATGAAAGAAACTTAGCAATCATATGGCCTATATCCTCCCTCCCAAGTGGGGAAATGCAGCAATATAGGGCATAAAACAGCTATCTTCAGAAAATAACACTATACATATGAGGAATGGGACTTGGATCCCTTATAATACATCATATAAAACTCACATGCATAATTAGAGGTGAAACAAATCACTCTAGCTAGTATAAACAGATCTCCCCAAGTCAATATGTCTCAAATAAGCCCAAACCCCATAGCCTAACTCATGCAGAAAGGAATAAAGTAGGAATAGCATTATTTTATTAAGGGTTTATGCAGAAAAAAATGAGACATAATAGATCTAGAGTCTACAAGCATCCAATGGCTGAGAAAATGGAGATCCCTCCCTATTTATACAGAATAAGATTAACCCAGCAAGGGTTTCATGAGAGACAAATGTAAAAAAGAGTAGATCTGCAGATCTAGATCTGAAAAACATAGTTAGACTACAAATCTGTATAAATGTAGCTGAAATATACAAATTACAGAAGAGGAGTGAAATATAGAGCTCTCCGGGAGAAGGGTTGCCCTCCCTCATAGGAATAAGCTCACAAACCAGGGATCAAACCCTACTACTGCAGTACTCTAGAAAATGATGCAGTTTCTGAAGCTAACTACATTGTATAAGATGGAAAGTGATTTGGCCACATGCCAAGATGTAAAAGAAGCTCTGAAATCTCTTGTACAGATCTTGCAAAGCAATGGAAGCTCCCTCCTCTGAAATATAAGATCAGGAGTTGGTGTTGTAAGTCTCCCACTACAACACCTTGCAACACAGTGTTTCCTGCTACAGGAATAATGTTGTAGTTGAAGGAGGTGTCTGGCATCGAGCCCAAATGTGGGGAAATGAAGAACAGAACTCCTCCAAGTGGTCACTCAATGAAGGAGAAGGAATCCCTAAGCAGGAATGCCTTGTGTTGAAAAGCACTGCATACTCAACTCAACATCTGAAGAATGCTCAAGTGTCTAAGTAGACCAAAATCAATCATCCATAAGCTAACACCTAAATTCTGCTATCTTCTTCCTTATAATTTTTGTGATCCTCCTCACCTTGGGTCCCACCTATTAGGGTTTCCAACACCATGTGAATACTTTCCCTCCAAAACTTCGTTGTAGCACTATCAAGACTGCTCCTCCATGCTGCGTTGTTGACTTGGTCAACTTGACTAAATCAACATGATTCTTTTCCTGTTCACACATGTGAAGTCCAAAATCTAGCCACTAAGTTATCCCCTTTTCACACCAAGAGGGCTTTTATGCCAACACAAGACAAGTATGGGTCTTTTTCACCCATTTATTCACCTACTAAGTGCAAGAAACAAAATTTAATATTCCCATTAGCTGCATGCTAATTTTAGGAATATTACACAACCGTACAGGAAGTCTACTCTCAAGCAGAAGGGGGAACAAAAGCTTAGGTCTCACTTTTATGGACCATACAAGGTGACTATGTGTATAGGAGCAGTAGCATATGAGTTTTCGATTTTGCTAAGGATTAAGGTGCATAATGTATTGCATGTGTCATGCCTGAATAATTCCTTGGGACAACAGGTTACAACTGCTACATATTTACCACCATTGGACGATTAGGGTCACTTGGTATTGGTCCCAAAGAATATTTTGGAGGTGCAAAAGGGGAAGTTAGAAACAGGGTTATACGGGAGCTCCTTGTTAAATGGAAGGATCTACAAGAATAGGATGCCACATGGGAGGGTAAACAAGTGTTACAACATCCAACGTTGTAGTTTCTTGAGGACAAGAAAATTTTGGCGGGGAGGAATGTGATATCCTGAACCAAATAATTTTTTCTAAGCATAAATAAATTTGCAATTCTGGCTTTCGAGGTGAATTTTGGTGGCTTGGATAAGTTAGGAAAAGTGGATGGAGTAGAGGCCACTTTAATTTTTTAGGTAAAGGAGGCCATGTGCATTATGAGAGAGGGAAAATCAAAATGTTAGTGGAATTTGGGGGCCACCAAGAAGGCCATTCGAACCACCAAGGGAGGAGGTCGAATTGGTGGATTGTAGGGGTCACCAAGGGGGGATAAGGGGCTACAATACTTAGGGTAGAAAAGGAGGATTTTCAGATTATCTTTTGTCCATCTCATTTCATAAAATTGAACTCTCTTTGAGCTATTGTACATAATAAGAGGAGTGATGTTTAGCATAGGAGTTTCAGGAAAAATTCCACCCTTAGCTCAAAGAACTTTGAGTGTCTCCTTAGTGAGTAAGATAGGTAGTCCATTTCTAGGTTTCCACAAATCTTCATTTGTTGGAGATGTCTATTTCTACACACTTCTTGGGTGCAGAGGTAGTTTGTGGGTCACTATTTGGTGCAGTGTCAGTGGATTGGAGGATCTCGGAATTTTCAAAAGAGTTGACTGCCTTGAGGCAAGAATTTCGGTACCTTTTTGCATGGTTGAAGTTGAGGAGGTCCTGAGGGATTAATTTCTTATTTTATGGTAGCACATAGAGATCATAGGATAGGTCTTGTGCAGGGGTTGAAGAGGGCTTCTTACTGGAAAATTTTGGGCTAGAGGAAGAAGGTAGTTTCTAGAGGAGAATTTGTTGGGGCATTGGGAGACATCTTAGTGGATGATTTGGGCATATCACAGAAAATTATTTCCTATAGTGTGTACATCCAACCAGAGAGGGAAATTTTCACTTTTTGGGGCTTCGTGGTCAACTAGAATAAACCCAAACCCTTTCTTGTTTTTTGTGGGTTTGGTGAGAGAAGGAAAAGGTTGATTTTGCAAAATTTTCTAAGCAATATTCAGGGTAGAAATTCTAGTTTCATTTGAGTAGCAGCTAGCAGAATTTATAAGCAGTGTGTAGTTTCTTTAGTGATAAATTCCATCACTTGGATCAGTAAAGGATAACCTGGGTTTTGCATAGCTTTCAATAGCAATCCTAGGTTCCATTGTTCTCACTCTTTGTTCTTAGATGCCCAAGTATTGATAAAATAGCTCAAATTTTATGATCATGTTTGCTGGTGTTTTAATTTAGGCGTTTTGATTTTATATTTGGCTTATTGTTCCTAGTTCAAAGCTTTATATTTACTATTAATTTCCTAATAGGAATATTACAAAAGCCAACAATCTCAATTTTATTAATGCAATTATCTTTATATTTTCATATTCACATAATCAAAATTCTTATTATTTAAAAAACAAAACACTTATCCATTCATTTTCCAAGGAACGAGATACCACAATTGCAATTGCATCTTCACTAACCAATAGCAAAGCATTCCATATAAGGCACTATAGTTGAAAAACATGACAAAATAGTCAACTAACATTGTTACCTTTTTTTGTTCATTCTCTTTATAACCAATACTCTTCAATTTTAAATTTCAATTATGTTTAATTGTAAGGCAAACCTTATCATATGCATTAAATATTTATTAATCTATCATAAAAAATTTAGCATACTAAAACTCTTCTTGTCTTGAATCCTCCCCTCAGCATAACTTATAATATTGCATACACATTTAAAAAAATAAACAATTTTTTCTGCAAAAGGTAAATAATACTAACATCCTAACTCTCAAAGCACAAGAAATATTTTTGAATTTGTATCTCTCTATACCCCATATACTAAACTCCAATTCACATTAGATAATTTAGTCCCATTGTGAGATATTTTCTTTAATGCTTCTAGTGTATCTAGTCCTAGTCTTTATTTTCTTATGTCCTTCGTGATTTTTGTTTATAAAATCCCCTTTCACAATTCAATTTACTTGTGGGAATAGTGAGTATAGCTTGCCATAAATTCATAATATGAGGATATTTTTGGTGTTGTGAAGAACCTTCCATGCCTTCTTCATTGTGAAACCCTACAAAGCTAGATTAATGAATCAACAAAAGGGTGCAACTTTCTCTTTCAATCGTTAACATCAAATAAAGTAACGAATCCAAACTCTTTTGATATTTTAAAAATTCGATGATGTTATGAATTTTTCACATGAATATGATGATATTTTCGATAATAACAAGGAATAAACAATTTTGTTGCATTTAAAAGATGGATATTTGGGAATATTTCATTTAAAGTGTCTATGCAAGACTCAATATAACATTATGTGAGTTATTGGAAACTCTCTTGTGTGTCTTCAATTCGAAGCTTCATATTTTGTCTCCTTATATCATTATAGTTAGTATCCATAGTTGAAACCAATATATTTTGTAACTCGTGCATATCTAAACTATCCCTTCATCTTTAACTTCAATATATACATATTGAGAATCACTTAGAAAAATTGAAAGATAAGTTGTACCTTCTGTAAAAGTATTTTTTCTTAGAAACCATCTAGATAATGTACTTATAGTTACTTTAAGAGCCAACCTTATATTTCTAATCTAATGATTCAAAAAAAGGAATAAAAGGACAAATAAACATCCTATGATATTGTATGTTGCATGTTGGATTTTTTAACTAGGTTCGGTCTTCGTAATGTATGATGTTGTAAAGAGTCAAAAATAATTTACTTATATGTAAAAGAAAAAGAAAAAATTAATTTTTTATGTACGTTTTGGTAAAATCCCAACTACCAAATCGGGCCTCAAGATGACAAGTCGTCTCAATCTTAATAGGCATCTTATTGAACATGGAAACAACTATATATTGGCACCTATTCTCCACCATTTGGAAATGAATTTAGTCTCTCTTCTATGAAAAATAATTTGGGTATGTAGCATACAAATATGAGGCACATTCTTCTAGTTAATTAGAGTTTTTTGTGGCACCTTCCCTCTATAATGATGCAAGGTTAATGTGGTAGATACTGAGGCATAAACCAAACTTTGAAGTATACCATGAGGCATAGACCCGAACTCTAAAATAGACCTTGAGGTACAGACCTGAGCTCTAAAGCAGTCTTGTGGATAGATGGAGGCCTAAATTGTCACTTGGGTTACTGTTTGTTTTGGCTTTGATTTCTCTTGTTGACTAAAGATTCTATAAGGAAATTTGGATTCTTGGGTTTTCCCCTTGTGGGGTTTTCCCTAGCCTCTAGCCCAATTTCTTGTGTTTCTTGTATTTTTGTGTAATGTAATTGTATAATTGTTTGATGACCTAATGAATGAAGTAAATGTTAAATGAAATACATATATAAATATTCACAGGTAATTATATTGATTATAAATTCTAGTTTTCACTTGAATTTCAACATGGTATCAGAGCTAACATATAAGAGCAACCTTTATCGCATTGTGAGTTCTAAAAAAGGAGTTGATCCAAGTGTTTGTTTGTGCCTGAATCCTAAGTTGGATCTTTTTAATGGTTGAAAATATTATAGTATGAATTCAAGGAACCCATTTATCTCAAATATTCCACAGAAATACAAATCGAGATCCATTCTTGAGTTTGTAAGAAGGTCATAGCATATTTGGAGGATGATTGAAATCTTAGTGTACCCGAAACAAAATAAATCACAGTATATAAGTCTCAGAAATTAATTCAAAATGACATAAAAAGTAGTACAAAAGGCCTCAGGATGATCAAAGTAAGGTAGAAGAGATTAAGTAAAACATCCTTAGTATCCAAAATGGTTATATTTATGTTGTGGGAGATCTTAAAGAAAAACAAATTAGTGGTACAATGACCATTAAACTAAACGGGAGTCGATATTTTCTAAAAGAAACAAGATTATGTCACTTTGAATAATTCCTGAACCAAGTTTTTTTTTTTATGGATGCCTTAGTGTATCACTTTACCTTATATTTGATCAGCTAATATATATTCTAAGTATAAAAAATTTAACCTATGGAACAAGATTATATAAAAAAGAATCTCATAAAGTATTTTGAAAAGTGCTTCAACCAGTGAAACATCTTTTTCTAAATTCTGCTTATATTGTAAGATATGTGCTATCACTCTCTATGATATTAGTAAAAATATTTCTTGGACAACTGTTATAATGTTAGAAAGAAAATCCTCCTAGAAGCCAGCTTCATAGTACAAAGTTTGCCTTATGCCATAAGACAAATTCAAAGTATTGTCCTTCTATTTACAAATCAAAGGTGCCGCAAATAGATTTATTTTTTCTTAGCATATCCATGATGGTTTGAATTTATATCTAATGTTATAGCCCTAATTATCAAAACCCTAGTTCAAATATAAAGGAAGAAAACATGACTTGAATTGGATCCTATCAGTGGTGAAAATATGGGTCTTTATAATTTGAAGTTATAAATGAAATATCTTAGGGTGAGCGATATGGATGGTTAGGATATTACCTCCACCCGCTTGCACTACTAATTAAATTTGCAAGCATGTAATGATATCTTCAGGAAGAACAATAGTCTCAACTCAAACCACCTCATAGAATACATGATACAAGGTATTGATCTCACAATTCTATGAATAATGAAAATTCACAAGACAATTTGATATATATTATATACACTATAGATGAGTATGAGGTATAGAGTAAAGGCATTTCTTGAGAGCCAACTTGATAACCAACCTGAAGATATTTTTCCTTACCACAATACTCAAAGACCAAGAACCAGCAAATTTGAAGTATTACCCATTGGTTGACTACAAATTTGAAGGAAACTTCATGAAATTGATTTGATTCCTAGGTAAATGTCTTAGAGGCATGACAAAAGGGGTACATATATTTCTATGATTTATCAATAAAAAATAGGTCATGCTCCTCCTAAGAAGAACAAATATTTAACCCGAGAATGAGTTCCTCCTCAAGGGTGAAGTTGTCGAACTTGTTGAAGCATAAAATTCTTGGATTGATGGACCAAATCATGTTGAACTTCTCATCTCAAGATCACTAGTTATGACATCCTTTAAAGGAATATAATTATATACATACATAAAAATTGTTGAATTCTATGGTTTTCAAACCCTAACAAGGGTTTGGATAAGAAATCCCTAGGGTTTGAAAAATTAAACCTTAGATCTAGAGTTTTGGAGGTTGACATTTTCGTTGAAAGAAGAAACCTTAACCTTGACAAGAAGTGGTCCATCATGATGTTGATGAAGATTAAAATGATGAAATTGCACATGCGTTGCAATAAATCCAAGAACAAGAGGGATATGACATAATCCTCAAAAGATAAGTATTTCTTATCTCTTTTCTTTGATTTTTACTATTGTTGTCTTTTAGCTAGTCTCTTTCTTTGTATACTTTACATAGTTATAATTGTTCTTTCATGGCCTTATAGTGAGGATTGCAGGTTGATGACAAGGACATCTAGGCCTTAGTAGTAGATGAAGGAGGAAATAGAAGAATGAAGCAAAGCATGAGGACTTTCTTGATGTGTAGAAACAAGTCAAAGGGAGCAAACAATTTTGAATATTTGTGCCTAAGATAAGTCAAGATATAGCATGTATTTGAGAAGTTACTCTTAGAAACAGGGAGAGGATATTGACAAGAAATTTTTTATAGTTGATGATCATATATGATTTGACTCTGATGAAATAAGAAGGAACTATATGTCAGAAGGAGCAATTTTAGAGAAGAGATTTCCTCTAGAGGGAGTTGTAGTAAAAAAACATTATGTCCCAAAAGAAAGATGACCTCGAATTCCTAAATGGTGGATTTTTAGTGTGAGAGGGAGAATCCTATTTGGGTATCTAGAAAGCATTAGTGATTTAGTGAAGAGAAAAAAAGTATTTATGGTTGATCCAATATGTGTTTCTCAACATGTGTTACCAAAATGGTATTGTTGGTCCTGGATGATTTTGAGAAGTGTAGCTACATACTTAGCTTGGGCTTATGGATATTGCCTCTCTCATTAAGAGGAAGAGATGATGAAATGGACATTATCCTTGTGTCATTATTACCTTAACTGGAGAATGGTTTGAAAGATTGGATAACATCATGGAATGACAGTCTTCATGTGTCATGTAATTTGATCTAATTAGGGAGGTTATCCTTATGTCAATTACATAGAACTTTGGTTGAAGAATGGTCTAGTGGACTGAAATTATTCTTGTTTCATTGTATAGTGGCCTGATTATGGTTATATTCCTTGTGTCACTTTGAACTAATTAGAAAGAATGGTCGTATGGACAAACATTTTCCTGTGTCATTATATAATGACCTGATTAGGGTTGTAGTCCATGTGTCACTTTGACCTATATAGGAAAATGGTGTGGAAGAGGACATTCATTTTCTTTGTGTCAATGTATAGTGACTTGATTTGGGAGGTTTTCCTCATTTCAAAGAGAATGGCTCTATAGGTTTTAGCCTCCCAACATCGTGCTTTGATCTCTTTCTGGAGTGGCCTTGTTTTGGCATCGTGCTATGAGCTCTTTATAGGATGAGATTGTTTATCAAACAATGCATATGTGCCATATGTCAGGGGTACTAACTCAGTTATGGAAATGATGATAATGCTTTTCTTAATTTTTATGATCCTTTCTTATAGAATTCTTCAACTTGAGAACATCCTGATAGTCATTATGAATACCTCCCTAATTAATAGGGAGTGTTGGATTTTGTAACTAGGTTAGGTCTTCATAATGTATGACGATGTAAATAATAAAAAAGAATTTATTTGAGATGTAAAAGAAAAAAGAAAAAAAAGAAAAAATTCGATGTACCTTTTGGCCAAATCCCAATTGCCAAGCCATCCCTAAATATGACAAGTCGACTCAATATTAAGAGGCAGCTTTTCGAACATGGAAACAAACTATATATTGGCATCTATTCACCACCACTTGGAAACTAATTCAGTCTCTCTTCTACGAAAAACAATCTCGTCCTGTGGCATAAAAATTTAAGGCACATTCTTCTAGTTAATTAAGTTTCCTATTGCACCTTCTCTCTATAATGATGCAATCATCATGTGGCAGACTCTGATGCACAAACCAAACTCTAAAGCAAGCCCTAAGGCATAGATATGAACTCTGAAGTAGGCCCTAAGGCACAGATCCTAACTCTAAGGTAGACCCTGAGGCATAGACCCAAGCTCTGAAGAAGTCTTGTGGAAAGATGGAGGCCTAACTTGGAACTTGGGTTACTGGTTGGTTTGACTTGGATTTCTCTTGTTGACTGAATATTTTATAAGGAAATACTTGTTGGGCTTTTCCTTTCCCTTTGGCTTAATTTCTTGTGTTTGTTGTTTTTTTTTGCATTTTACTTGTATAATTTCTTGATGACCTAATGAATGAAGTAAATGTTAAATTAAAGACATATATAAATAGTCATTAGTAATTATCTTGACTAGAAATTCTAGTTTGCACTTGAATTTCATCACTGCAGATATTGAAAAAGTTTTAAAATATAATTCTTTGAATTTCCTTCTCGACCATGATGCTCTTTTATATAATAGCAAGGATTGACAATTTTTTCATTAAAAAAATGGATATTTTGGAACCTTTCATTCAAGGTTTTTTTAAGAGACTTGATATAAATTTCGATGAGTTTTTGGAAACTCTCTTGTGTACCTTCAATGTGAGGCTTCATAGCTTGTCTCCTTATATATCTATAATTAATCGCCATAGTTGGAACATAGATGTATCTTAACTCATGTCTACCTACAATTTATTAAACGGAGTTGTCATTGATGTCAACATCGGCCCTTCAACTCTCTTAATATTCATCTAGTTTGCATTGATTGGAAGCTCCAAGTGACAAATAGGAAGGAAATCCCTAAAATCCATACCTTTGTTGACAAATATGACCAAAAGGATCAAGGTCTTAGGAGTCAATATCATTTTCATGTGACTCTCTACATCATGTTGATTTCATTAATAGGTGACATCTCTCCTAAATCCTAATGGTTGAGGAGTTACGCCTATTTTAAGATTGGAGCCCCATTCAGTGATTAAGGAATCCGAAAGGCTATGCTACAAGTTATTTTTGTTCATTCATAAATTAAATTAGTTTTATCCTATTATTTTCAAATATCAAAAAGGGGGATTTTATCAAGGGAAAATAGCCAAAATCAAATTACATTTGTGAGGAGTTTTTGGCTCTAAAAACTTGATTTTGAAATTCAAAATTAGATTTGGTTTTCTGTCTAAGTGATCAGGTCATCCCCCTCTTTAAGTGACCCACTTCAACACTATAAATGAATACAAATTCTCCACAACAAGCATTAAATCAACTCACTATATGTGATTGATCTACATATCCTTGCATAGTCATGCATTTTTGAGGTTATGGTCGAATTTCTTAAGAGTTTTTGGGGTTAATTTTTCTTCTTGGCAATGGTTTCTCATTGGTTTTTTCACTAAGAATATTACCACCTATTCTAAGGAATATTTTTCCATTTGAGGCTTTATTCTTCTCGTGTTTGGTTTTCATTCGTTGAAGTTTCTAAGGAAGACCTAAGAGGAAAAATTTTGAGCCTCTCTGAGGCTAATTTATTCGGAAAACCTGAAGGTCATGAGGCCCCCAAACTTGGCCCTAGCCAAAGGGAACATTTTTCCTAGTTTGGAAATTGCTTTAAGGTCACATCATAACTTTTGAGGCATATTAAGATGTTTTATAAAGTGTTTTGTGGGTAAAATTGCATAAGTCTCAGGCTACAACTCATTTACATAATATATTTAAAAACCCTTGAAGAATTCAAGTAATATATATTTGTTTTGATTGTGTCCTTGTGTAGCATTGGAGATCTGAACTAGGTCAAATTTATCAATTCAAATTTATGATGTTTGGTTGAAGATATTTGTTGGAATTTATATAATGACTTTGTTATGGCTTGGAGGCTTTTTTTTTTTGCATGCTTGAAGCCTATTTAAATATTTGTAGCATAACGTATTGACCTGGCCTATCTGAGAATTGTGATAGTGTTATATTTTGACTTCTAGACTATGCACATCTCTTAAAGGCTAAAATTTTGCAAATTTTAATGAAGGGTTTTTTGTTGGTTGAGAAATAAAATTTTTTCAACCTCCTGGAATGAATTTCCTAAGCTTATTGTGATTTATTCCATGGATAGTTTGGTCTAATATTTTTGACCCTCCCTTGGCAAAAGTCTATGATAATTTTGTGGCTTTTTCAAAGGTTTGACAAGAATATCTGTTCACAAGTACGGCATCCTTTCTCAGAAGTGATATGATGTAGATCATACTAAGGTTAGTCCAGTAGTTATATATTTGCATGACCTTTATTTAAATTCTTCGACTATTTTTTTAATTTTTTGAAGATCCCTTGGCATCAATTTGCCAAATCCTAAGGTAAGATTTGAGCACTAGTCTAAACTCACTTTCCACTGTGAATTTTTATAGAACTTATTGTGAACTAAAGAAAAACTCATGTTATTCCTATAGCCCTAAGCTAAAGTTTGCAAATATGTTATGTAGAGTGTTCTAAAATTTCAGAAGGTAAATCTCTGAGGCATAACGCAGATAAATTTAAATATGATAATCATAAGGTCTCTTCCATTCTTCTAATGCACATATTTGTGACATTATTGGATATACCTATGTATTTGTATAACACACCCAATATGAAAAAAAATCTCTGTTGGATTTTTTGAGTCCTAGTGTATTCATGGAAAAATAAAACAATTCAATATCTAAATCATTTTGATAGGCACATATCTGTGAAGCTTTTGGGTACATTTCTGATAACATCATTGAAGTATGGATAGGTTTTGGCACTGCATATTACCTCTCTTTATGGTGCATGTTTAGCAGTTGTAAGGGTTGTACAATCTTCAAGGCATCTTTAGACATTACATCAGAAATTTTGAAATCACTCAAGGGAATCATCAAGGACTACAATAGCATATCATCAAACTTGAGGTGTAGAAATTTATTAATACTGATAGTATTACCGGATCCTCCTGATCTAAGAAATTAATATTCTATTAAATTTAGAATCCTTCCACTTAATTCTTTGTTGAAATTAAATAACCAATTGCAAAACTCATGAAGAAAATCAATAGAACATAAACACAGTTGTTTAATGGGAAAGCTTAAAGCTAAAAACCCCAACTATCATATATTATGTATATCAATGGAATCAGGTAACAATATCATACAAAGCTTAGTAAATCAAGCTCTCAATACAATCAACAATCATTACACACTGTCATGCAGAAATTTTCATATCTATGCACCAATTTCTTGCCTCCTGACAACCTGCCTCCACTGTGCAATCCCTGTTGAAGAAGACCTCAGAATGAATTCGAATTGGCCTTGCCTTGACTATGAAATCCTCATTGGCATCTCCAATGTGTGTCAAATGCATTGAATGCATCACTATAGTCACAACAGATAGTCCATCTCACCCTTTCACCTATCTCTCCACTGGGTCTCCATTGGAACTGACATGCAAGTAGTTAACTATTGTATTTGTTCAGTTTTTAGTGAGTTATTAGTTGTGAATTAATTAACTAATTAATTCACTAAAATCTCACTAGTGTATCTCTCAATTAGACTAGATACAACTAGCTCAACTGAGTTTAACTCACGTAACTGAGTTAAACTAAATAACAACTCCCATAACTACTCTTCCAACTCTGTCACAACTTTGCCACTTCAGTTCTAACTAAGTCCTCCATGCATGAGTCACCAACCACCCTAGGAATTTCATAATTCCTTCAGCCCACTGATTTTCCAAATCTGTTCACTAAAATAAAGTGCTCCAAGAGAATAAGTTGATATTTATTGTTGGATTATTATTAAGGGCTAATAATAATTGACATGCATATAATTTTAGATTGATGATCTATAAATAGACTTCGCCCAATATTCTAAAAATATAATTTCAGCTATTTTTCACATTTGGTCAACCATCTACAAATAGCATCCTGCAACTTATAGAATATGCTCACCATGTCTAAAAATAGACATACACCTAAAAATAGCCTGTGGGCCCCACTTAGAGAAGGTGCTTAATTTTCACTAAGATCATCATCTTGTTGAATCTCAACACTCCCTCTCAACAAGATAGGGATTATCCTTCACCCCGATCCTGCTTCTATGGTATTCGAATTTGCTCCTGCTAAGCGCCTTCGTCAGAATATCTACATCTTGATCTTCCGTAGGAATGTACTGAAGCAACATGATCTTCTGCTACACACAATCTTTGATATGATGATACCAGATATCAATATGTTTAGATCTATCATGAAACATAGAATTAATTGAAATTTTAATGCAAATTCTGATTATCACAATGTATCACTATAGGATCTAAATTAGAACCAAACAAACCAACCAGGATCTTCCTTATCCAGATAGCCTCACATGCAACTTGACTTACTGCTATGTATTTTTCATCCACTGAACTTAGTGCTATGGATCTTTGTTTCCTGTTGTATTAAGAAACTGTTGTAGATCCAATACTGAAAACCCCTCCTGATGTGCTCTTTCTGTCTATTGGCATGCCTGCCCAGTTTGCATCCGTGAAGCCATGCAACTTCACCTCATCCACCTGTCTGTACCATAAGCCATACTTAGATGTGCCCCTGAGATACCTCAGGACATGCTTGTCTACCTTCCAAAAGAGATTGGTAGGCTTAACCATCTCTTGAATAAGCTAGTTCACTGTATATCATATGTTTGGTCTTGTATTAACTAAATACATGAGAAAACCAACCAACTATCGATAAACAGTGGCATCCACTACCTCTGTAAATGTAGCATCCTCTTCCCTCCAATATCTTGGAAGAGGGGTATCCATGGGCTTGCATTCCTCCATGTGAAACTTACCAAATATCTCCCGAGCATACTTTCCTTGAGACACAAACAGTTCACCTTCTCGCTGCCATATTTCCAATCCAAGGAAATAATGAAGCAGGCCCAAATCCTCATCTCAAACTCCTTTCCAAGGTCTGCCTTGCATGAGTGTATCAAATTCTCATCACCCGTTAGTATTAAATCATCAACATAAAGAAAAATGATTAAAATATTACCCTCCACCACAATTTGGGACAATTTTTCATCCGTCTAACTCTTGGTGAAGCCAAGTCCTATGAAATAGTTCTTGATCCTTATGTACCAAGCACGTGGTGCTTGCTTCAGCCCATACAGTGCTCTTTTGAGTCTGCACACATGTGACTCACTGTTGAATATATCAAATCCTTTAGGTTGCTCAATGTACACCTCCTCCTCATTGAACCCATTAATGAATGTAGTCTTCACATCCATCTGATGAATGTGCCAACCCATCTACGCTGAGAGAGCAAGGATGGTCCTTATGGAAGAATACCATGCGACAAGTGCAAAGGTTTCTTCATAATCAATCCCCTCGATCTGTGAGAAGCCTCAAGAAACAAATATTTCCTTATACTTCTTGACGCTCCCATCAGCAACTTTCTTTACCTTGTAGATCCTTCTTGAACCTACCACTGATTTACCCACCGACCTTGTAACAATATCCCAAGCAATATTTCTAACAATGGAGTCATATTCCTCCACCATGGCATCTACCCATGTGAGCTCCTGCACTGCTTATTCAAAAGAATATGGCCCTTTCACGACACACTTGCTCATAAGAGCCATGTGTCCAGTAAATCCGTCAAGTGATTGTCTCTATTTGTGCTGCGATGTAGGGACTCCTACATTCTATGTCGCATCAAGCTTCAGTCTCTCAGATTTTGTGGTATGCTTTCTGCCTGTTCAGATGTTTGGTTCTACATGAGTGGACTCCTCCACTCCATGAATCTCCCCCTCTGGCTGATCCACATCTACAGGCTCATCTTTGGGAACAAGAAGTTCCTCCTCTGCATGCAAGTGTAGCTCCCTCTCAAGCGACAACTTCATGGCCTTCACCTCATTGAATTTTATATCCCTTCGCACCACAGTCATCTGACTGTTTCGAAAATACACACGATAATTATGGGGTGTTTCTGTGTACCCCACAAATATCCCAACTTCTGCAGTCGGCTCCAGCTTCTTCCTGGCATCCTTTATCACATGATGAGCCAAAAATCTTCAAATGAGAAATATCAGGCTTCTTACCAGTAAAAGCTTCTTCAGGTGTACTCATGCCAAGTACTCTATGAGGACAATGGTTTTGCACATAAACCACAATGTTGCATGCTTCTGCCCACAAGTGCATCGGTAGGCCCTGGTCATGTAGCATAGCTCATGCAACACCCACGATCATTCTGTTCTTCCTTTCTGTGACCCCATTTTGATGTGGGTTATGAGGCGCTATGAGTTCTCTTCAAATTCCTTCTTTGCTACAGAAGTATTTGAATTCATTTGAGATATATTCACCACCATTATCACTCCACAAAGCCTTCACTTGCTTCCCCGACTCCTTCTCCACCAATTCTTTAAACTCACAGAAATTTGAGAATGTTTCACTCTTATTTTGCATGAAGAAAATCCAGCATCTACGAGAATATTCATCAACAAATATAACATAATACATGTGTTTTACTACTGAAGCAACCAAGAAAGGTCCACACATGTCTGTGAGAATTCTCTCTAGGATCACCGAAGCACAGTTCTCTTTCTCATGAAAGGTGGTCTTAACAAACTTATCCAAGTACATCCCTTGCAATGATCTAACTGCACAAGATTACCCTTGGGAATTCCAGTAGAAATCTATTGCAAAATCTTCAAGGCGACATGGTGAAGATGGCCCAATCTCCTATGCCATAATTCTCCCTCATCCCAGCTCACCACTTCTTCTGCTTTGCCCATCATTGGAGCACAGCCATCTACCTCCAGCTTGTAGAGATTCTTAACTCGGATCCCTATCCTCTTGGTTTGACTCGTTGTTTTATGTCACAGGAAAGCTTTTCCCTCGCTGAAAACAACGTCATAACCTCTGTCCTCCAACATAGCTACCGAGACCAAGTTATTCTTCAGACTTGGAACATGCATAACATCTTTCAACAGAAATGGTTTACGTGAATCCCTCTCAAAGGTAATGGTTCTAATGCCGGTCACACTGTATCTACCATCATCGCCCATCTCTATATGCTTTTGGATATCCTTCTCCTCCAAGTCACTAAACAACACCTCGTCTCCCGTAGTTAACACTGGAAAATCGTACAGTAGAAAATGACATCAGTTAATGTCGAGCCTAAGGATTTACAGGACAGAGATACATTATGGAATCAAAAAGTATTTAAAATCTCTAAGGTTTTGAGAACATCAAATTTGAACTAGTCATAAATGATCAAATGCGCGCTTTTTCCTTCGAAAAGAGCACCTTCTGCACGCATTGGAGCCCGATAAGCACACATTCCTAGAAGTGGAAAAAAGTCTCTTTCCGAGACCACAAGTAAGAAAAGGACAATTTCTCCTTATGTGAAAGCCGCCTAAGGATAGCACTAGCGCCCCCTTAGGCATTGTGTGAGCACACAAAGGCATATTTCAGCACACAATGGAATAATGCCCCTCCCTTGGGTCACCATCCATCATGTAGCAAGGGAGGGAAGGAGGTTTGAAAGCTCACCTATATAAACCCACAAAGAGATGAACAATGGGTGATCACAAGGTTATGCTGGCCAAAGTTTCCCAAGCAACACCAGTGTCTTGTGTGACCCAAGGAGCAGGAGCTGAAGAAGAGGACTCGATTGTTGGCCACCCAACAATTTTAGTCCATTACAGCAGAGCGAGAGAGTTGACCTGTGTCAAAAGGCAGAACTTGAAGGAAAAACATCCTTGCATCAGGTCCTAGAGCCACAGCCTAGGCCCTTTGGCAAGTGGGTAAGATTTGTTTTCATTCCAAGCATTCAATAAGAAGAAGGCCATCGAGTCGTTGTTTCCTTGTTACTATTTGGAACTCTCTATATAGTTTCTTTTGTGTTTTTAGTTTTAGTTTTTTAACAGAGCATACTTTAGTATATTACTTCATTTAATCTTTTATACTTCTGAGCTCCCCCCAAATACTACCTGTTACCTATAGTTTAGAGGGTAGACCACACTCTCTAAACTCATGTGATTTCGTACACCCGTGTGTCGAATCCACCACAACAGGATTGGCGACTCCACTGACGTGTTTCAAGTTTATGTGGTTGTGCCTTCTTTTGCAAGAGACACTTAGTCTATGCTAGAGTGGAGCTGACAGTCCTCTGACCCATCTTGCATTCCCTAGACTCACTGAGGTGACAAGCTGAAGAAGGCAGCTCCTAATTTTTTTTACTTGCAAGAATTTTGCATGTTATTTTTTCACACAGACGCGCAGGGCACGCATTCAGAGGCAACCTTCACACAAGAAGGCGCACCTGTCAGAGGCTTTTGCGCGCAATTTGCAGAGAGATTTGTTCTCCCTATCTTCTGCATTTTTTCTGATTGTAATAGTGTTGGGCAGTCCCTAATGTATCTACCAACACCTGTGTTGATACCCCATAGCTTCTGAGAACTGATTTTTGCTGCTTTTTGTAGGCATTTAGTTAGTTTTCATTTAAGTTGTTTTTTTGCAAAAAAGTGTTCACTTAGTTTAAGTAGGGAGAAAATTAACCATTGCTTTCCGAACAATTTATGTTTTTTGCAAATTATGGTATGCACACTTAGTTTAACTAGTCCAAGTAAGTCGCTCATGATCACACATGCATAAGCTAGTGTAGAAATTATTTAGTTTAAATTTCAATTTTTGCATTTAGGAAATTGCGGGACTAGGATTGAATCGCAAGTTAAAGAAAGTAATATTTGTTGTATTTGCACCATTGGGTGACCCTGGACAAGCATATGAAAACTCTATATTTTTGATTCACCATCTCCCTTTAGTCACTCACATAGAATAATTAGGAGGTTTTGGAAGCGGCCCATTATCCACAAATGATTTTTTTTTTTGAGCAAGCAACAACGTCACATAGTTTAACTAGGGGACTTTTGTAAAGGATCGCCAATATCCATATGTTCAAATTATGAGATTATTCACCATACGCTCACACACATTCACCCACTAAGAAAAGAAAGCCACCTAAAAATAACTTAAACCAACTCACTAAATTCTCTCCACAGGGACCACAAGAGAAATTATAGTTTAAGTTAGGATCAAGGGGGTAAGCAGCCAATAAGCCACCTTGATCACGCTTCACATCTGAAACATAGAAGTTGTGTTTTTAGGGAGCTTTAAAATCCACCTATCGGCCCACGAAAAATAAAACCCAAGCGCGGCAGAGACCCAATTCAGAGGGGGTTAGGCTTAGGCGCAGTGTGTGCGGTATCAGTTAGGGCTACCTGACCCGACTGATACTCGGTACTATTAGCTGACTACCAAGAAGCCCAAGACTCGAATGCTCACATGGGATGGTGGTTCTTAGTGGCCAAAACTAGGGCATCCTTTACCCTATAGGTGATGGTGCAGGCAAGCGCCAGAACCTCTACCCTTACCTTGGTTGATTCTCTTCGGCTAACTGGGGGCATCGCCAGTTCTTTCAGGACGTTGTGCCAGCACTCGCAAGAAATCCTATCAAGGCCCAGTTACTTTTGAGTGTGTGAGGACGTTATTAGGTCTTCTAGGATTTTTCGAGTATCACGTGCAAACAAACAAAACCATTTTTTTTCTTGATTTCTCACATAGATTAAGTTAAAGGAAAATTTATTTCATTTTCGCTTTGTCTTATGTATGTGGCCATAAAATTGTCATGATCACAGACTCAATCCCCTCAAAAAAAATCTTAAAAACCTAACCTGGACGACCCTCAATCGGTTCCAATGGAACCTCGTCGGCCCAGGCATCTTTTGGACCTCCCCCCATTATTGGGAGGGGTTCCAGATCTTTCACCATTTAGGCGTCAAAGATGGAACGTTGCCATAGTGGTTGGTTCCTCCCTTCTTGGAGCAACCTTAGTTGGGAACCCTAGTCGGTCTCCCAACACCACACCACACATCACTCCCCCCTCGTCCCCTAGGGGGCAGAAGAGTGCATCCCATATGGGAAGCCAACTGAATTCACAACCGGGTACATCACAGACTGACCCTTTTTCTAACCAGAACTTTGTGTCTTCACACGTTGCCATGGCATCAACCTCTCAGTCACCCTTCTTAGCAACATTAAATCTACTGGATTTAACCAAGCTCACCAATGACCCCATCACACACGACCCCAATTGGCCTCCCATGCCCACGAAGCTCCCTTTGGACATACCAAAGTTTGATGGAAAGCAAGCGGAAGACCCAGGGAATCATGTAATGACCTTTCACTTGTGGTGCTCATCGAATAGCATCATTGAAAATACTATTCGATTGAGGCTTTTTCAATGCACTCTCATGGGAGTGGCCGTGAAATGGTATGTCGAGCAACCCCTTGCTTCACATGGAACTTTTAGCACCCTCGCTACTGCAATCCTCACATATTTTTAGTTACCCATTCACCACGATTCGGGAATGGAGTTACTCACTCATTTCTGACAATCTCCCTCTACCCACATTTCTGAACACCTCCATGAGTGGAGACGACATCGTAGCTTATGCAAAGCTCAACTCGATGACCGAGTCCTTTTAGATTTATTCTTGAAAACTCTGGCGGCAGAGATTTCAAAGGATGTGGTGCAACTTAACCCCACATCCAAAGGGGATGCCATCAATAAATCCCAACAGCTTGAACTGATCTATACGCAATTAGGATACATATACAATATCCTACCTAACGCCCCGTGCCTGCAATCTTATCAAAAATTTTCAGGCGTGTCGAACTCTGCAGACGGAATTATTGGGTCAATGACCCAAGGGTACCTAGGCAATATCAGTCAGACTCCTAGTTACACGCATGGGTCTACCCAGAACATGTCTCAACCCGGATTCCAAAGTCATCATATGCAGCAGCAAAATTTGACTAATAGGGCACCATCGTATCACTAAGGAGGACCTTACCCTCTGGCTGAGGGGACCCAATACGCAGGAAGAAAACTGACAGAAGAACTCCCCCCCAACGACCAGGTGCAAACATTGGACAGTAGTATGCTTAATCCCAAGCACATAACCCACTGACGCAAAAAAATGCACAGGTGAACTTTGTGCAGCCGTCCCAAAATCAACCACACCAGTATGATCAAGAGAATTACCCTCCTAAAGTGGTCAAAATAAAGGTAAAAAACAAACTGAAAGGGAACCTTGGACAGGGGTGCAGCAACCAACAGTGCCCACTGCGGCCCTGGCTGCGAAATAACTCCAACTGAAACCAGAACCAGGAGCCAAGCAATGCTCAAAAGCAAGGAAAACGGCAACCTCTATGAACAAACCATTCTTTTTCAATATGTGATGAGTACGGGCACTATATTCACCACTGTCCCAAACTCCCTTAGCTTATAAAGCTTTAGAGTAACCGAGGACAAGGAGGATCTTCCCAGAAAAATACAGTTATGCAAGAACCCTTCCCCCATCAAGGAACGGTCAGCACCCAGTAGAAAAACCCCAATGATTTCGAGAAAAACAACCATGAAATTTACATGGCTGGCGAAGAAACGTTTTTCCAAATCTGGAATCGCAACTACAACACCCCACTAGACACTGGTATGTGAAGGGCTAGTACCTCCATGCCGACTGCACCTTTGACCATTCCAAAGATTCCCTTGGAACCATTTTCAAAAATGGTTAAAGAGCCTAATAGGCGAGCAGGTAATAACTCTAAAGTAGCCCACAATTACAGCATCGTAGATGATTTAGCCCAATCACTTGCTTCTATGTCTGCTTTGGAGGTACTACAGTCATGTCCGAAGCAGCAGAAAGTCCTTCTTTCCACCTTAGGTGTCGTCGACCCTGCCAACACGTGCATGATGGATTTTGATTTAGACAAAGCCACCCCTAGGCTTCCTTCCATGGTCACCTTCTAGATACCAGTATCGGCACATAATATCATTATTCACCAATGTGTCACTGACGAGGGTGCATCCATGTGCATCATGTCAAAGAATGTATGGTGGAAGTTAGGATCCCCAGAACTCAAACCTTCCGTCATCACTCTCAAAGCATACGATGGTCGTCCCTCGACCCCCATCGGTCTCTTCCAAAACGTACCGGTATGCTTAGCCGGGAAAACAGTCCACATAGACATCAAAGACTTGGATGCTCACTTGGATTACAATATACTCCTTGCGTGGAGTTACATGTACGCCATGTGGGCCATAGCATCCTCCGTTTTCTGCATCATGATGTTCCCCCATGAGGATTGCATCATTACAGTAGACCAGTTGACACACACTAAAAGCGTCCTTTGACCAACACAGATATGGTTCTACCCTATGTAGAGACAACCACTGATGGGCTTGTACGGTATCAATAATATGGCCCTGGCCAATTCAAACCATTTTCTGTCCAATTTGGAGAAGTGCGCGTTCGGCATGACCAAGGTTCAATATCTGAGATACATTATTGATGAAAGGGGGGTGCATGTGGATCTAGCAAAGATCCAAGTCATTCGGGATTGGCCAGCCCCGACCATTATAACAGAGCTTCGCAGCTTTCTGGGTCTTGCTAATTTCTACCGCAGATTCTTGTTGGGATTCTCTCATATCACTTGGCCCTTGAGTCAAGTCACCAAAGGAGGAGCGAGAGCAAAATTATTTTGGTTGGAACCTCAACAGAAGGCGTTCACAGAATTGAAAAATCGCCTCTGTTCTGCCCCAGTGCTCACCTTACTAGACTTGTAGCAGCCATTTGAGATCGAGACAGATGCCTCTGACTATGCTATTGGGGCAGTTCTTACTCAACAGGGACATCCAGTGGCATATCACAGCGAGACATTTTCTGAGATAGTTCGCAAGTATCCCACCTATGACAAAGAAATGTATTCCATTGTGCAAGCCTGTCGACAATGGAAGCATTACATTTTGGGGGAAGGAAACAATCATCCATACAGACCACCGGCCCTTGCAGTTCATACAGACACAAGGGAAGTTGCAGAATGATCGCCATCAGAAGTGGTCCACATATCTGCAACAGTTTCATTTGAACATCAAGTACAAGAAGGGTAGCACCAATAATGTTGCAGACTGCCTCAGCCGACCACCGATCGTGGCGCTCACCACCGTGGTTAACTCTTGCCAACACGAGACTTCTAATTGGCCGCTTCTCTATGAGAGGGACACATAATTCGGCCACACTTACAAGGCACTCTTGGGGGGCACGCAAGTTCCAAATTTTCACCTCCAAGATGCACTTTTATGTCACCTGGGACACCTTTGTGTTCCTTCAAGCGAGCGTGCCAAGATGATATGGGAAGCACACTACAGTCGAGTCACTGCGCATTTTGGGGTCGAGAAAATAGTAGCAATACTACAGAAGTATTTCTATTAGCCGAACCTTCGAAAGGATGTCGAGAAGCACATCAGATCCTGCACTGCTTGTGCCATTGCCAAACCGACCGTTAAGAAGCAAGGCCTATATACTCCACTACCTACCCCTAGTCGACCTTGGGAATCCATCTCCATGGATTACTTGTCAGGCCTACCTTCTACTAAGAATGGAAATGACTGTGTTTTCGTGGTCGTTGACAGATTCTCGAAGATGGCCATTATGTTGGCCTGTAAGAAGAATATCACAACAAAAGCCACTTCTATACTCTTCTTTGAACGAGTGTGGGTGCACTTTTGGATCCCACAGTCTATCATCTCAGATCGGGACAACAAGTTCCTCAACACATTTTGGTCCAGCCTCTGGTCAATGCTGGACACCAAGCTCACCAAGTCCACAGTTTTCCATCCTCAAACGTATGGCCGTACGCAGGTCGTCAATGGGAATGATTGTACACATTCTCGCGCATGTACAATTCAAGGAGAACACGCACATGGACGCAGAGCACCCGCTATGTACAACATAGTTATAACCGGGTTCTCCACAGCTCAACCGGCCACAGCCCCTTTCCGGTGGGCTTGGGATTCCAGCCACTATGTCCCATTGACGTAGCCATGCCATTTGTAACTACTCAGGCCGATTCAGCTCATGTCCAGTCTGAAGCTGACAAAGCAAACAAATTCATCGAGCGCATTTAGCACATCTTCCAATAGGTTCATGACATATTGGACAGAGCCAATGCTAAGTACAAGCAAATTTCCATCATCAACACCCTGTGTGGCCACACACTTCCATGTGGCGACGAAGTATGGCTACATTTCTGGTGTATGGAGCGCCACCAGACCCCACCGCAAGCTTTGCCCGTCCGATATGGGTCATACACCATCACCAAGGTTTTAGGTTAAAATTCCTTTGAGCTCAGTATTCCACCATTCCTTTGTCTACACCCAGTGTTCAATGTGGACCGCCTTCGGCCCTACTTCCCACCTCTATTGGACACCTCTAACATTGCAGAACAACTCACATCAACAGAGTTAAACCCAGATTGCATGGAATAGGCCACCATGGATTGTATCATGGACATGAAAATCAAGAAGAATCACCAGTAGAAGATCCAACTGTATCGGGTTGTCAAAGCTAGCCAACTCATGCACCAAGGAAAATGGTTCACCAGGCACCAAGTTTGGCAGAAGTTTCCTCATCTCATGCAGGAACTCAATGCAATGGGGACCATTGCTTCCAAGGGAGGAGGAATGATCTAGGGTGGAAATTGGTGGCCACCCACCTATTCCATTTGAACGCCCACCATCAGTTCTTTCAGTTTTTAAGTTGCAACACAACTTAATATTTTTAGCAGTTTTTCAGGTCCTGAACTTCCGGAGCCGTTTTGAGGCCCTAAACGACGTTTTTTGGGCATCATTTTTCCGCTGAATTTCATGGAATGAAATTCATCCCGAAAGTTGTGGTCCTCGGATAAAGCTTTCTAATGATGTATCATGTGCGTCAAACAGAGATAGTATGCCAAAGTTACGTCCCTGGGAAGTTGAAACACCAATTTACCCAAACGATGCCCATAGTTTTGGCGCTTCATCTCCTAGGGTTAGGTTTTTGGATGTTTAGGGTTCTCCATTATTTCTCAATAATAAATAGGCCCTCGAGCCTCATTGTAACTGAGTTCAGAGGCATGTAGCTGCCACATCTCTCCTCAGAGATAACTACCAGCGCCCTAGCTAGTTTTATTTCCATTCTGTCTGTAAGCAAATTTCAGTTCTTTGATATTAATGAAATGAAGTGTTATTTCCACTGCATATCTGTATTTATGGTTATATGTTTATTCTGCTGCGTTTCGCATAAATTTGGATTAGTGGTACCGTAGGTTCTGCTTTCAATCCTTCTTTGCATGTCCCCAACGAGGTCAGGGTATAAGGAGTTAGGGCTCGATCTGGTGGAACCTTTGCAAGATCAGCCTTGCAAACCCTGACGGACGCCCATGGGGGATGAAAAGAAATATGAGGGAGTATGAGATCCTATCAAAATATTGCTCGAGGAGGCCCTCGAAAAATAAAGGAACGCAATGATGGATAACTTTGCCCAGATCCTTCAACAGCTGCCCACCGGCGGCGCATCTGCATCCAGCAGCCACTCTTGAGGTGCGACTCCTTTTAAGGTACAAGTAAATTTTAACATTCCCATATTTGAGGGTCAAATAGATGCAGATGTCGTAGATAGATGGCTGAATCTATTAGAAGGATATTTCTCGGTTCATGACTTTTCCGACCCGGAGAAGATTATTTTTGCATTCCTCAAAGCTACCCCCCATGTCAAGGACTGGTGGGAAACCTACTGTGAGAACAAGGATCGTACTTAACCTCTCTCGTTTCCTGCCGTACTAACTGGAATTCTTTCCGTGACGCCACAAGGAACAAGACGATCTCGTGGGAGCTGCGGAGACAAGTACATACAATGTACCACGCGACAACAAAGGGATCAAGATGTGCATGAGTTGACGAATCTGTTCCATACCCTGCACACAAAGTTGGGTATCAAAGATTCAGAGAAACATTTGGTGCTAAATTATCATAGCTGTCTACATAGATAAATTTAGGAGGAAATGGAGTTCCTCGACATCTCCTCTCTTGGTACATCATACGGGTATGCTGCCAAGATTGAGCAAAAATTCAAACAGAAGAAGCGAGACTTTGGATCTGCGAATCAAAAGCAAGGGAAAGGTGCTTCCAAACCACAAAACAAATGACAGAGCCAAGGTATGGCGGCTAAAGACAACCCGTCAAAGCCACAAGAAAAGAACAGCACCGCAAAGCCAAAGAAGGACACAGGAAAGTGGTGTGAGTTCCATAAGAGCTCCACTCACAACACAAGTGAGTGTCGGGCCAAGCAGTCGCTAGTGGCCGAGATGAGGGATTCTGAGTCAGATGCATGCTCCGACTCCAAATCAAAACCTGAAAAGGGGAATGAAAAAGGGAAACATATTATTGATGCAGAGCCTAATGCCATTGTTCCCACTACAAAGATTCAGAAGGAGGAACCGGAAGATCCAGAGGAGGAGGAACGTCTCTTCCACTCCCAGATGTAAAGGGCTCCCCTGTACAATTCATTGTCGACAATGGGAACCAAAAGAACCTCATTTCAGCAAACACCGTGAAGCAGTTGGGCTTGCCGACCACAGCTCACCCACATCCATACACCATCGGGTGGCTTCACCAAGGACAAGATCTCCGCGTCAGCCAGCAGTGCCGCCTTCCCTATAGCATCAAGCCCTTCACGGATGAGGTATTATGTGACGTTGCTCCTATTGATGTTTCTGATGTATTATTAGGACAACCATACTCGTGGAAGCGTCATGCTGTGTATGAGTCTCGACCTCGTGCTGTTATTATTACTTTGGGAAATAAGTTGTACAGGATACCAGAGGTACCACCTCCTACGACTATCTCTTGGGTTACTGCAAAACAATGCAGTAAGCTCATTTCCCAAACCAGGAAATTCGTTTTCCTGATGATCCGCCCCCAGGGCAAGAAGAAGACTGTGGCCACGACCTCCAGACAGGGCCCCTCTGCACGACAACAACAAATGGATAAGGTCGTGGAGGAGTATGGGGACATCTTCACCTCACCCACAGGGGTTCCTCTGCACTGCCAAGTCAAGCACCCGATTGATCTGACCCCAGGTGCGCCACTACCCAATGGACCGATCTATCGACGCTCTGTTCTGGAAAATGATGAAATCAAGAGGCAGATTCAGGAGCTGTTGCAGAAAGGTCACATCAGACCAAGTTCATCGCCCTGTGGGAGCCCGATTGTATTGGTACAGAAGAAGGATGGGACGTGGAGACTCTATATTAACTATCGGGCGCTGAACAAGATCACTGTCCCGAATAGGTACCCAATCCCATAGATTGATGACCTTCTGGACCAGCTCCAAGGTGCAAAATATTTTAGCAAGATCGACCTAAAGTCTGGGTATCACCAGGTACCAATTGAAACCTCTGATGTGTGGAAGACTGCCTTCAAAGCCAAGGAAGGCCTTTTTGAATGGCTGGTCATGCCTTTCGGGTTGACGAATGCTCCGACAACTTTCATGAGGATGATGGACGACATCTTGCAGCCATTCACCAACTCATTTGTAGTGGTGTACTTGGATGACATTCTGATCTTCAGCAAGACTTGGGAAGAGCACCTTCATCACATCCGACAAGTCCTCCAAACACTGTGGCAACACAAGTTGTGTGCCAATTTGGAGAAGTGCACGTTTGGCATGACCTAGGTTCAATATCTGGGATACATTATTGATGAAAGGGGGGTGCATGTGGATCCAGCCAAGATCCAAGTCATTCGGGATTGGCCAGCCCCGACCACTATAACAGAGCTTCGCAGCTTTCTGGGTCTTGCTAATTTCTACCACAGATTCGTGTTGGGATTCTCTCATATCACTTGGCCCTTGAGTCAAGCCACCAAAGGAGGAGCGAGAGAAAAATTATTTTGGTTGGAACCTCAACAGAAGGCATTCACAGAATTGAAAAATCGCCTCTGTTCTGCCCCAGTGCTCACCTTACCAGACTTGTAGCAGCCATTTGAGATCAAGACAGATGCCTCTGACTATGCTATTCGGGCAGTTCTTACTCAACAGGGACATCCAGTGGCATATCACAGCGAGACATTTTCTGAGATAGTTCGCAAGTATCCCACCTATGACAAAGAAATGTATTCCATTGTGCAAGCCTGTCGACAATGGAAGCATTACATTTTGGGGGAAGGAAACAATCATCCATACAGACCACCGGCCCTTGCAGTTCATACAGACACAAGGGAAGTTGCAGAATGATCGCCATCAGAAGTGGTCCACATATCTGCAACAGTTTCATTTGAACATCAAGTACAAGAAGGGTAGCACCAATAATGTTGCATACTGCCTCAGCCGACCACCGATCGTGGCGCTCACCACCGTGCTCAACTCTTGTAGGCACGAGACTTCTGATTGGCCGCTTCTCTATGAGAGGGACACATAATTTGGCCACACCTACAAGGCACTCTTGGGGCGCACACAAGTTCCAAATTTTCACCTCCAAGATGCACTTTTATGTCACCTGGGACACCTTTCTGTTCCTTCAAGCGAGCGTGCCAAGATGATATGGGAAGCACACTACAGTCGAGTCGCTAGGCATTTTGGGGTCGAGAAAATAGTACTACCTTCTACTAAGAATGGAAATGACTGTGTTTTCGTGGTCGTTGACAGATTCTCGAAGATGGCCATCATGGCGGCCTGTAAGAAGAATATCACAGCAGAAGCCACTGCTAAACTCTTCTTTGAAAGAGTGTGGGTGCACTTTGGGATCCCACAGTCTATCATATCAGATCGAGATAGCAGGTTCCTTAGCACATTTTGGTCCAGCCTCTGGTCAATGTTGGATACCAAGCTCACCAAGTCCACAGCTTTCCATCCCCAAACAGATGGCCAGACAGAGGTCGTCAACAGAATGATTGTACACATTCTGCGCATGTAAAATTAAAAGAATCCACACACATGGGACGAGAGCCTCCCCTATGTACAACATATTTATAATCAGGCTCTCCACAGTTCAATCGGCCATAGCCCCTTTCAGGTGGGCTTGGGATTCCAGCCACTATGTCCCATTAACGTAGCCATGCCATTTGCAGCTGCTCAGGCCGATTCAGCGCACATCCAGTCTGAAGTTGACAAAGCAAGTAGCTTCATCGAGCGCATTCAACACATCCGCCAACAGGTTCATGATATATTGGACAGAGCCAATGCGAAGTACAAGCAGTGCCATGATCAACACCGGGTGCCACACAACTTCCAGGTGGGCGACAAAGTATGGCTGCATTTGCAGAAGGAGCGCCTCACTGGACCTCACCGCAAGCTTCGCCCGCTCTGATACGGGCCGTACACCATCACCAAGGCTGTAGGTAACAATGCCTTCGAGCTTAGTATTCCACCATTCCTTGGTCTGCACCCAGTCTTCAATGTGGATCGCCTTCGTCCTTACTTTCCACCTCTATTGGACACCTCGGACATTGTGCCACACCACTTCCAGGTGGGCGACAAAGTATGGCTACATTTGCAGAAGGAGCGCCTCACTGGACCTCACCGCAAGCTTCGCCCGCTCCGATACGGGCCGTACACCATCACCCAGGCTGTAGGTAACAATGCCTTCGAGCTTAGTATTCCACCATTCCTTGGTCTGCACCCAGTCTTCAATGTGGATCGCCTTCGTCCTTACTTTCCACCTCTATTGGACACCTCGGACATTGCAGAACAACTCACACCAACAGAGTTAAACCCAGACTGCATGGAACAGGCCACCAGAGATTGTATCATGGACATGCAAATCAAGAACACTCGTCAACAGCAGATCCAACTGTATCGGGTTGTCAAAGCTGGCCAACTCCTGCACCAAGGAAAGTGGTTCACCGGGGACCAAGTTCAGCAGAAATTTCCTCATCTCATGGAGGAACTTAACGCAATGGGGACCATTGCTTCCTAAGGGGGGAGGAATGATCCAGGTGGATATTGGTGGCCACCTGCCTATTCCACTTGGGCCCCCACCATTGTCTCTTTCTGTTTTTTCGTTTTGGCATAACTTACTATTTTTAGCAGTTTTTCGGGTCCTGAACTTCCGGAGCCGTTTTGAGGCCCTAAACGACGTTTTTTGGGTATGAAAGCGCCAGCGAATTTTCTGATAAAATTCGTCCCGACCATTGTAGTCCTCGGATAGAGCTTTCTAATGATGTATCATGTGCGTCAAACGGAGATAGTATGCCAAAGTTACGTCCCTGGGAAGTTGAAACACCAATTTACCCAAGCGGGGCCCATAGTTTTGGCGCTTCATCTCCTAGGGTTAGGTTTTTGGGATGTTTAGGGTTCTCCATTGTTTCTCAATAATAAATAGGCCCTCGCGCCTCATTGTAAAGCGGTTCAGAGGTCTGTAGCCACCACATCTCTTCTCAGAGATAGCTACCAGTACCCTAGCTAGTTTTATTTCCATTGTCTGTAAGCAAATTTCAGTTCTTTGATATTAATGAAATGAAGTGTTATTTCCGCTGCATCTCTGTATTTATGGTTATGTGTTTATTCTGTTGCGTTCCTGCATAAATCCGGATCAATGCTTGCCTACCTTCCAGAAGAGCTTGGTAGGCTTAACCATAGCTTGCGAAAGCTGGTTAACAGCATAGCATATATCGGGTCGTGTATTGACCAGATACATAAGCAACCCCACCAACTGTCGATAGATAGTGGCATCCACTACCTCCGCTGAAGTAGCATCCTCCTTCCTCTAACCACCAGGAAGAGGAGTGTCAACAGGCTTGCAACCATGCATGTTGAACCTCTCCAGAATCTCCCGGGCATACTTACCCTGAGAAACAAACAGTCCTCCACTGCGCTGCCAAATCTCCAATCCCAGAAAATAATGAAGGAGGCCCAAGTCCTTCATCTCGAACTCTCTAGCAAGGTCCTCCTTGCATGAAAGTATCAACAGCTCATCACCCGTCAAAATCAGATCATCTACATACAGTACAATGATCAGCAGCTTCCCCTCCACCACAATCTGGTACAGGTTAGGATCTGCCTCACTCTTGGAGAATCCAAGCCTGGTGAAATAACTATCTATCCGTGTGTACCAAGCACGAGGTGCTTTCTTTAGCCCGTACAGTGCTCTCTTGAGTCGGCAAACATGCGACTCACTGCTGAAGATCTCGAAACCTTCAGGCTGCTCTATGTACACCTCCTCCTCAATGACTCCGTTGAGGAACACAGTCTTCACATCCATTTGATGGATGTGCCATCCCATCTGCGCTGAGAGAGCTAGGATCGTCCGTATGGAAGAGTACCTTGCGACAGGTGCAAAGGTCTCCTCATAATCGATCCCCTCGATCTGTGAGAAGCCACGAGCGACAAATCTCGCCTTGTACTTCTCCACACTCCCGTCAGCCGCCTGCTTCACTTTGTAGATACATCACGAACCCACCACTGTTTTCCCCTCCGGTCTTGGGACAATCTCCCATGCACTGTTTCTGACGATCGAATCATATTCTTCGATCATGGCATCTACCCATGCGGGTTCCTCCACAGCTTCCTCAAAAGAGGATGGCTCCGTCACGACACATTAACTCATAAGAGCCATGTATCCAGTGTACCGATCCGGTGACTGTCTCTGTCTGCACTGTGCTGTAGGTGGTCCTACAACCTTCTCTGCATCTCGAGCCAGTCGCTCAGCTTCTGTAGTGCGCTTGCGCCCTCTAATGGTTGGCACTACATGGGTGGTTTCTTCCACCTCATGAACTTCCTCTTGTGGCTGATCCACATCTGGAAGCTCCTCCTTAGGAACTAACAGCTCCTCATCTGCATGCAAGTGTGGCTCCCTCTCAAGCGAACACTGCATGGCTTTCTCCTCCTGAAATTTTATATCCCGTCGCACAACAGTCTTGCGACTGTCTGGCACATACACTCGATAGTTGTGAGGTGTATCAGTGTACCCCACAAATATTCCAACTTCAGCAGTTGGATCAAGCTTCCTTCTCGCATCCTTCGTCACATGCATGTAGACAGGAGATCCGAAAATCCGCAAATGGGAAATATCAGGCCTCTTGCAAGAATAAGCCTCCTCTGGTGTACTCATGCCAAGAACCTTGTGAGGACAACGGTTCTGCACATACACTGCTGTATTGCATGCCTCAGCCCACAAGTGAAGGGGTAGGCCCTGATCATGCAACATCGCCCGTGCAGCACCCACGATCGTTCTGTTCTTCCGCTCAGCCACCCCGTTCTGCTGTGGGTTATGGGGTGAGATGAGCTCTCTCCGAATCCCTTCTGCGCTGCAGAACTCCTTGAATTCAGCCGAGATGAATTCACCACCGTTATCACTCCTTAGAGCAATCACCTTCTTCCCCGACTCCTTCTCGACCAGTGCTTTAAACTCACAGAACTTCGCGAATGTATCGCTCTTCTTCTGCATGAAGAAGATCCGGCACTTTCGAGAGAAATCATCAACAAAGATCACATAATACTTGTGCTTTGCTGTCGAAGCAACTGAGAAAGGACCACACACGTCTGTGTGAACTCTCTCAAGGATCGTCGTGGCGCGACTATCCTTCTCGTGAAAAGTGGCTTTCACATACTTCCCCAAGGTACACCCCTTGCACTGATCTGACTGCGCAAGAGTGCCCTTAGGAAGCCCAGTAGAAATCTGCTGCAGGATCTTCAAAGCTCCATGGTGAAGGTGGCCCAATCTCCTGTGCCACAGTTCGCCCTCATCATCCCGGCTCACCACTTCTCTTGCCTTGCATGCCATTGCTGCGCAGCCATCTACTTGCAACTGATAAAGGTTCTTGGCTCGAACCCCTATCTTAAGGTCTCTCAGGTTGTCTTCACTGTCGAAGCTTTTCCTTCGCGAAGACCACATCCTTGCACCCTTGTCTTCCAGCATCGCCACGAGAGATCAGATTCTTCATCAATCACGGAACATGTAAAACTTCCCTTCCAATATGAAAGGTTTACGATTCCCTCTCGAAAATGGGTACCAATACTGATCGCCTTTGTATCTACCATCATCGCCCATCTCGATGTGCACTCCAAGATCTTTTTCCTCCAGATCTGAAAACAAATCTCGATCTCCGGTCATGTGAAATGACGCACCACTATCCAAGAACCATATTGATCCCATCACACTTGAAACCAAGCATGCGATTAGTGAAAAATCCAGTTCAAATTGAGAAGCCAATGCCTCTCCCGCTGCAGATCCAACAACCTTCTTATTTTTCTTCTTCTGCGGACAATTTGTGGCATAGTGTTCGTGCTGGTGACAGTGAAAACACTTCACCTTGGACATGTCTTGCTTCTTGCCTTTCGCACCAGACTGAGAAGCCTTCTTGCTCTTCCCCTTCTTTGCTTTGGCAGCCAAAGCGCAATTTTCTTCATCAGATACCTTTGATGAAGATCCGTCTCTGGTAGTCCTCCTTATCTCCTCCTGCATGAGATCCGCCCAAAGTCGCTCCCATCCCGGCAGCTTCTCCCGACCATTGACAGAGTCCTGATAGGAATGCCAAGCCTTCGGAAGACCAAGGAGAGCCAGGTCTACCATGTCCTCATCTTCGACAGTCACCCCCACACTTCCCAGCTCATCTCTGCATTGAGTGAACTTCGTGAGGTATTTGGCGATACTGTCACCTTTCTCCATCTTAATGTTTCTGAGCTTATCCTTGAGCGCCAGCTTCCTTTGGTCGCTCTTACTCTGGAATAGATCTGTCAACGCTTTCCACATCAAATATGGAGAAGCTTTTCCATGCAGGCTGGATACAATGTGATCCTTTACGCCCTCCAACATAATCCTTCGACATTTCGCCATCTTCTTTTGCCAAGCCTCGACTTCAGCAGGATCAGTGGGATTTTGGACATCCGTATCTACGAAATCCTTCAGTCCATTATCTTCTAATACTGCCTCCATGCGATCTTTCCATGCAACATAATTCGAACTGCCTTCAAGAGCATATTCGAGTCGCAAACCGTTGAAAGACATTTTTCAACTCCGGCACCAAGAAAACAAACTGCTGCAAAATTCGAATTCCAAACTCAAAATCTCAACTGCTTCTGGATCTGTGAGAACAAATTATTTCTAGCATAGAGATTGACTGTAAGGGCATTTACTGGATATATCACCTTTCAGAGAAAGGATGGATCCAGAGGCTACCTGGCCCGATACAGACTCTGTCTACCGAAATAATATTGTAATCACTGCAATAGATCCCGATGATCAATTCGCTCCGATACCATGTAGAAATTTGCTGAATAATGAAGATTTATCCACCGAGATTATCCCGATCACATACTAATTCGAATTCATATGCAACACATAATCTCTTCTACAATCAATCATCAATTTGCGGAAATAGAAACAGTCGCATGAGCACATAAACACAATATGTAATGGGGAAAGCTTATAGCTGAAAACCCCCAGCTATTTGTATATTATAATAGAAGAGAAACATGTAACAATCTTAGTACAATACTCCTCACAAGTACTCAGTACTGTCTCCAAAAGTTACACACAAACTAGCTCAGTTTTGAACAAGTCACAGGTTCAAAACTCATCCACTAATTGCCTGCCTCTATTGCGCAATCAAGGCCGGTCTAATGAGAGATCCAAGTTCGAATCTCACTGGCTCCAACTGCGCAATCATCATTGACAATCTCCTCCAATGCTTGTGCAAATCTCATGCACAACTGCTGTCGCAACTAATAGCAAACTCACCCTTTCATCTACCTCTTCCACTGGTCTCCACTGAATTGTCCATGCACTGTAGTGAACCGATGTGTTCTTGAGTTGAATAATGAGTTAATAATTAGTGAATTAAATAATATTTAATTCACTCCACTCATTACTAGTTGATTAGCTAGTTAAACTAATCACAACTAGTTCAACTAAATTAAACCGAACACAACTCCACCAACTGTCTCATCAACTCCACCAAACTCTGCCACTGAAGTCCTAACTGAAGTCAACCATGCATGAGCTCACCAAACCCCAAGGAATAGCATAATTACTTCTGTCAGATGCATGGGCCACATCCGTAGCTCCAACTGAAGTGCTGTAAGAGAATAAATTGAAGTTTAGAGTCCAAATATTATTAAGGGCTAATAATATTTGACTGACCTATTTTTAGACAGGCAGTCTAAAAATAGACTTCGACCTGTATGTCTAAAAATAGAGGTCCATCTATTTTTACCAACTCGACCAATCATCCAAGAATAGCATACTGCAACTCCTAGACCATGCTCCATATGTCTAAAAATAGACATAGTCTAAAAATAGACTTTGAGCCAAAAATAACCTGCGGGCCCACTTAGTGAAGGCGACTTCATTTCACTAAGCTCCATCATCTTGTTGCATTTTCAACATGGGGAAGTATGCAAAGGCCACTTTTTATGAGAAGGAGAACCGAGCTTCAGAAATCCTTGAGAGAGTTCACTCAGACATCTGTGGACCATTCTCTACAGCTTTGACAACAAAGCACAAGTACTATGTGATATTTGTTAATGATTTTTATAGAAAGTGTTAGATCTACTTCATGAAGAAGAAAGATCAGACGTTCTCAAAATTTTGTGAGTTCAAAGTACTCGTGGAGAAAGACACGGGGAAGCATGTGAAGGCTCTTAGGAGCAACAATGGTGGTGAGCACATCTTCAATGAATTCAAGAACTTATGTAGCAAAGAAGGAATTCGAAGAGAGCTGATTGCGCCTCATAACCCACAACAGAATGGGGTCGCAGAAAGAAAGAACAGAATAATTGTGGGTGTAGCATGAGCGATGTTGCATGATCAGGGCCTACCGTTGCATTTGTGGGTGGAAGCATGTGACACAATGGTATTTGCACAAAACCATAATCCTCATCGGATACTTGGCATGAGTACACCAGAGGAGGATTTTTCTGGTAAGAAACCTGATGTTTCATATTTTAAAATTTTTGGCTCATTTTTCTATGTGCATGTGACCAAAGACTCCAGGAAGAAGCTCGAACCAAGAGCTGAGATTGGGATGTTTGTGGGGTACACTAATACTCCCCAAAACAATTGGGTTTATTTTCCAAACAATAGGATGACTATTTTTAGACAGGATATAAAATTTGATGAGGAGAAAGCCATGTGATTGTCCCTTTACAGGGAGCTGGATTTGCATGCAGATGAGGAACTCTTGGGTCCAAGAATGAACCTCAAGATGTGGAGCAACCACATGCGGAGGATCATGGAGTGGCAGAAAACTATCATGCAGAGCGATCCACCAAAAATGGTAGAAGGCGCACCACGGAAGCTGATAGATTGAGACTTGATGCGGCAAAGCATGTAGGAGCACCTACTTCACTGCGCAGATAGAGACAGTCTCTAGACATGTTTACTGGATACATGGATCTTATGAGCAAGTGTATTGTGATAGAACCATCCTCCTTTGAGGAATAAATGCAACAACCAATTTGGGTTGACGCTATGGTTGAGGAGTATGACTCCCTCGTCAAGAACATTGCATGGGAAGTTGTCCCAAGACTAGTCAAAAAATCAGTGGTTGGATCTAGATGGATCTATAAGGTGAAGTAGGTGGTAGATGGGAGTGTGGAGAAGTACAAGACTATATTTGTAGCCCGGGGATTCTCACAAGTTGAAGGGATTGAATATGAGGATACTTTCGCACTGGTTGCGAGATACTCATCGATTAGATCTATCCTTGCACTCTCAGTGCAGATGGGGTGGCAGATACATCAAATGGATGTGAAAACTATGTTTCTCAATGGAGTTATCAAGGAAGAAGTGTACATAGAGCAACAAGAAGGTTTTGAGAGCTTTGACAGTGAGTCGCATGTTTGTCGACTCAAGAGAGCACTATACGAGTTGAAGCAAGCACCTCATGTTTGGTACACTCAGATTGACAGCTATTTCACTGGGTTGGGCTTCACCAAAAGTGAAGCGGATACAAACCTGTACCATATATTGGTTGATGGCAAGCTCTTGATTATCATACTTTATGTTGATGATCTAATTTTGGTAGGTGATGAGCAGCTGATAAATTCTTGCAAGGAGGATCTTGCAAGGGAGTTCAAAATGAAGGACATGGAACTCTTGCACTATTTCCTTAGTTTGGAAATATGGCATCAGGATGGTGAGCTATTTGTTTCTCAAGGCAAGTATGCCAAAGAGATTCTGAATAAGTTTCACATGGAGAGCTGTAAACCCATGGAGACTCCTCTTCCAATAAATTGGAGGAAAGAGGATGCTACTTCAGGAGAAGCAGTGGATGCTACTGTTTACAAGAAACTAGTGGGTTCACTTATGTACTTGGTGAACACCAGACTAGACATTTGCTACAAAGTTAACCAGCTAATTCAAGCTATGGTTAAGCCGACCAAGCTCTTTTGGAAGGTGGGGAATCATGTCTTGAGATATCTCAGGGGCACTACAGAGTATGGATTATGGTATAGATGGACAGAGGGAGTGAAGCTTCAAGGATTCATGGATGCAGATTGGGCAAGCAGTCCATCAGACATAAAGAGCACATCAAGAGGGATCGTCAACATAGGGTTGACAACAATTTCTTGGTACAACAGGAAGTAGTGATTTGTGGCACTCATTTCAGCCGAGACAGAGTACATGGAATCAAGTCAAGCTACATGTGAGGCCATCTGGATGAGAAGGCTACTGGTTGGTTTATTTAGTTCTCAGATGGATCCGATGGTGATACATTGTGATAACCAGAGTTGCTTTAAACTCTCGGTTAATCCGGTATTCCATGATAGGTCCAAGCACATGGACATCCGGTACCACCATCTCAGAGATTGTGTTCAGAGGCACATTATGTTACTTCAGTACATTCCCATAGAAGATTAGGATGCATATATTCTGATGAAGGTGCTTGCTAGGAGAAAATTCGAATACCATATAGGCAGGATTGGGGTGGAAGATAATCCCTTTCTTGTTGAGAGGAATTGTTAAAAAGTCAACAAGAAATGCATGTCTAATTTATTTTTCCCTTAATTAAATTAGACAATAAAATGTAATCTTATCTCATAATCACTTGTAATAGTTAATTGAGTGTGATAAACTTAGTTAGGTCATGAATTTCGAGTTGAGGGTAGTTGGTGAGGCATGCATAATGATTCTATTAGTTATGGAATTCGAATTGCAGTTAGTGCATTAGTTTAATGCATGAAAAATCAGTTAACTCAATTAATCGAGTTAAAGTCAGTTGAACTAGTTGTAACTATTTGTTGCACTAGTGAGAGATCAAGTGAATTAAATCAGATTTAATTCACATGCAGTGATCTGCCATGCAACTGATGATTTACTATAAATAGCTACATGCATGTTGGTTCTAGTGGAGACCCAGTTGAGACAAAGGTTAAAGGGATGTTAACTATGATTTGTATCATTAGTAGGTTGCCCGCATGCAACAATACATCCATTGGATTTCCCATGATAATTGCGCAGTTTTGGAAGGCTAAAATTCCTAAAGGATAGGGATTGCATTCCACATGAATTGCGCAAGCAAGGCACGCTGATTAGAGGCAGGAAATTGGCTAAGTGTTGGTCGATTTTTTCCAAGTCAATGTGAGACAATTGTGAGAGTGCAGGAGACTCTTGTGAGAAGAGTGCATTGTAATTGTTTCATGATTGTATGGTGAATATACAATAGAAGATAGAGGGGTTTTGAGCAGTAAGCTTTCCTCAGGAAAATATTTGTGTTGTGGTTTTATTTTTTTATTTCTTTACTTGGTGTGATTGGCGATCATGTTTATTTTCCGCAATTGATTTGTAGAAGGATTCAATATCTAGCTTTAGTACATTGCTTGATCGGATTGAATCCATTGATATACACATGTTTGTATAATTTCTACACTTGGACCTATGCAGTGAAAGTGGGAACAAGTTTTCCACTTACCATCTACATGACATGCATTCTTATTACAAAATGGCAATGCTTAAGTTATATGCAAACACTTAGTTTTATGCAATCTGGGAAAATCTCAATACTAAGGAAATCATCAAATACTAGTGCTAAGAACCTGGAAGATTTTGCAAGAGACCGAGTGCAATTTACTAAACCAAATCATTAAGAAAGGTCTATCAATACCTCATAGCAATGTGCTGCAAATTGTTTGGACAGAAGAATGCACAATTCTTTGGGGATAATTGGATATTCTTGCTCAATATGGTTTTCTTGAGAGGTAAAGTTTTCAACTAGGCAGAGATCCTCTCTCATGAACTACAGTGTAGTATACAATAGGCCAAAACAACTCTTCAAGTTAAGCAAGCACCATAATTTTATGTGTTTGCATATTTGTTGGATAGCATTTGTGCTCGTAATGTGTTCATTGGGATGAAATGGAACTAGAGTCCGCAAGAGACGCTACTTGTCTACTACCATTTCAGATTATTATCTGAAGCCAATTTCCGAGGAGTTTATGAAAAATTGACGAAGCATTTCTTTGAAGTGTTGTACATAATTATCTTTGAGATAGATCCTCCTTGCATGACAGATCGGGTGAATGAAGCACTTATGATATTGCAGATTGGTTTGCTTCACCATAGGGAAAATACATCAGATTTTTTGGGTGTCAGAAAACCCCTCACCTTATGCCGAGGTATGTGACCAATAAGGTGGTATTGTGAGTGGTAGCCTATCAGTTGAGTAATGGGTTGTCTACACAACTCCATAGAATGGAAAAGGCTCCTTGGACCTCTCTTCCCTTGTGGGTTGGAATTTATGAGCTAAAGAGCCTTAAATTGGTGGAACCTGAAATTGAAGAACTCAATTGGCTTCACTTTGGAACCATGAGATTTCTCAGATATGATCCAAGAAAGGTGTGCAGGAAACATTATGATAAGATAGAATATACCTAGTCGCATGTACCAATGACCATTCAAGAAGATGAAAATATTAAGAATTGGTACAATGCTCTCAGAAAGAACCAGCCAAGAGATGACACAAGTCCCTCCCATGTCCCACAGTTATCTGATGTTCAAATGGAGGAGATTTGACAGGAAGCAACTGCTAAAATGGACATGGTTGTTGAAATTGGCAACAAGAAAGGGATTCTAATTTAATTTTCCCACAATTAAATTAGAAAGCTTGTACGAGTTAACTAAGTTGTGAATATTTAGTTAGATCAGTCAATTCAAGTTGGGGGTCAAACTAGAGGCATGTAGAGTTCACTCTAAGTTTTAGGGGGTCTAGTTGCAGTTTATTTTGAGTTGTAATTGTTTAACTTAACTATTTGAGTTAAAATTAGTTTAACTAGTTCTAACTGATGGATGAGCTAGTGAGAGGTCCAATGAATTAAATCTGATTTAATTCACATGCAGTGATAAATCAGATAACTAATAATTCACTCTAAATAGTTGTTGCATGTCAGTGCTAAGGAAGGCCCAATTGAGATTGGATTTAAAAAGAAGTGTACTATTAGTTTTATTATCATCCAAATTGTACAGGTGGTGCATGCAGTCAAAAGAAGGCCTAAAATAAATCATTCCTTAATTAGAGAAAATTGTCTTTAAAAGGAAGACTAAAGGCACAAGTTTTATCATTTTTTTGGTGAGCACGATTTGGTGAGACCAAGAAATAGGAATCACATGTTTGTGTGTGGAGCTTATGAGAGAAAGGTGTTCCAAGAGAATCTTGTGCACAGGTTGGTAGTGTGAGACAATCAAAGATAGTGCAAAGGTGTCTCATGAAGGGAAATAACATTGTATTGTTTCATATTCTTGACTTAATGCAATATACAAATAACGAGGTTTTTAGTTGAGCCTTTCCTCAGATACATATTTGTGTTGTGCGATTGAAATTATTTCCCTTTCTTGTTCATGTGATTGTGCGATCGTAATTGGTTTCCACAATTTTTAGAAATAGATTCAGTATTTTTTTTAGCATATTACAAGATCAGTTGAATCTATGTGGATTTTCTACAATAGTAGAAATGAGGATGAAGATCAAGCATGATCTAGTGGTGGAGAGCAACAAAAATTTCAAGGCTGATCCTATGAGGAAAGGTGTGATTGAGGAAGAGCAACAGAGGAAATATAAGGAGAAGGAAAAGAAGAAGTTAGAAAGAAGAAGAAAAAAATAATCAAGATGACTTGTTAAAGAAGACATCATAAAAAGAAAGGAGGAAAGCAACAGAAGAGGAATTGCATAAGCGATCACAGGAAGAAAATACATGAGGAATAATTTGCATAGATTATGGAGGAAGAATAGATGGAAAAAAAATTTAGAATCAGAATTGGAGGAGGAGGAGGATGTTATTGAGCTAGTTTCATATGAACCAAATATGCAGCCAAATCCTCCTCTCACCGATGACCATATCCCATTTAGTGAAATGGAAATTTCTCCTCTACCAGATGAGAGGGTCATGGGTATCCAGTCTTACCTTCGACCAGATGAAGAAGAGGATCGTGGTAGAAAGGAAAAGGTATTTTCCCAATGATCCTACCCATCCAGTTTCCATATCCATAGTGAAGGTGATAACATCAAATACTAGGAGAAATACCAAAGAATTCATGGTAGAAAATTTGGATTTTGTGATAAAAGCAAAAGATAATACATAATATCTTATGAGTGAGAATGCATGATTGTGGAAAGAGCTAGATGTCACAAAGCAACAAGTTGATAACCTTGCAATAGAGAAAAGACAATTGTCTTCTGCTAGTACCAACACAACGGAGCTACAAGTGGCCATATTTGAAGAATTGAATTCGATGAAATACACCATGAGGCAGCTATACAGTGAGATGATTCTTTTGCAGGAGGTGGTGGCACCCCTAGTCCAAATCTAGAAGAAATCTCGAGAGATCCTAGATATTTTAAGGGTTACAAGAAGGGCTATAGGTTTGATATAGGATTGGAGTGTTAAGTATCCTGACATTCTCAAAAAGTTGGTCAAGAAGGATAAAATAGCATTCATGGTGGATAGAGAATAGATAAGACTCCATACTAAGAACTATGCCCACCTTAGTGAACAAGCGACCAACACTATAGCTACTTATGGTCGACTGCATAGTGGTTTAGAGTCCCTGGAACGGAAACAAAAAATACCATTTGTGGATTCTATTAGAGAGATAAGGGAAAAGATGTTATCATGCAAGATATAAAATAATTCATCGAACAGATCAAGCAGGGAATGGATCAAGAAGGATTGGGGATCACCAACAATACTATTCTACAGTGTGTAATCGAGCCAACTAAAGTTCACATGCATTTGTACTAGCTATGTAATAACATACAATTGAGCTCCAAATCCATATTATCACATGATTTGGAGGTGAATATGTGACATGTTGTTGAGCTTCGAGTCAGAGTCAAAGTTGTCGCTATAGAATTCAGAGCATGGCACTCCTATATCATAAATAAACCCCATGCCCAAGCTACTTATTTGTCGTTTTCCTCTCCATGAGGGATATTTTGTTTTATTAGAGGTTTTTCCTATATAACCACCATGTTGATGTAATTTTGTCTTTTGTGAATAAATTTAATGTAAAGAAGTCCAAGGGACACATGTGGAATATGAAGAGACATATGTAGAATATGACGAGTTACATAGAAGTCCATAGGTTGTGGAAGTCAAAGAGTCATGAGGAATCCCAAAGGTAATTAGCATTTGTTATAAATAACCCCTCATAACTCAAGCAAAGGGCTTGGACCTTTAGAGATGTGGCCTTGGCTTCTCTTGTTGTGCATAAGGGAGGAGATCATTCTTTTGGAGAAGCAATTTGTAGCTTCATGTTCCATTGTTGGAGCCAATGTGTCATCAATGTAAAATTGTATTTTGATTTTTCATTAATTATTAGAAGCTCTTGGATCCAACACTCTTTCATGCATGTATTGTAAATGTTGTAAGACTATTCTTTACATGTTTTTGGTATGTGTTGTGGTATGCATACTAAATATAATGAACTATTTCGTTGCTTTAGCTATGAATCTTGTTGAATGGGTGTTTTTATGTGCTTATGTGATAATTTTTATCTTGTGAACTAAGTTGAAGGCTAATCAACTAATTATTTCATTTTCTTGTGTGTATCTCCCAGTATAGTACTATTACATTCCTGTTAGAGGCCCATTTCTATTCGTCCCATGGAAGCTCCTCTTGCACCTTACATTTTTATTCCTCACAAAGCTTACATACTTGCTACCCCAAATTTATGTATATGATTTCTTGTGTGTGTTGTGCAGCCAAAAAATCCCTTTAATATTACTTGCAATTTTGTTTGGACCTTATATGTGGATGGGGCTCCTACACCAAATAGTGTGAGATCTAATTGGGACTTCACATCGGGAAGACCCCCTGTATGTTGGCGGCATCCAACACCGTCAACATCCTAGTGCTATAAGGAGGTCCAAATGACAAGTTGAGCCCGTAAATACTGTTTGAATCTCTTATCTTAAATGGATTCATTCCAAATCATAATCTTGAGGTGCTTTTCAAAAGCTCTGGATCTTTTGAACCCCACAACTGTTTTACATAACTTCTCGCATTTCAAGTTTGATGGAAAGGGTCCAACAACCATCCTTGATTATGTGATTAAATTTTTTCAATAATATTTTTCAAGCAGAGTTTATTCTGAAGATATTCTTGCTTGGTTTTTCACCCTTACATTGGGCAATTGTGCCAAGCAATGGTATTACTCTTTACCTGCTACCTCTATTCATTATTTTAAACAACTGGTTAATGCACTTCGTAATGTTTTTGACAAGTATGAATATAAATATGTTTGTAATAAAATTGATTAGCTTAGGATGAAATAAAATGAATCTATAGAATATTTCGTCAATCGATTTATTCCCCTTTGTTATGAATTTCCTCATGAGAATGTAGTTTAGGAATATTCATATGGGAAATTTCGGTGCTTGATTAGGATTCCAAGGAAATATTTTCAATTAGATCCATCAGATGGTCCTTTCCAAGTGGAACCCCAATATTCTGAGGAAGAATCTATAACTTATTTTTTTCCTTGCCCCCCCCTTCTAATGTACCTTGTGTTGTCCCTATTCAAATTTGGAAATATGAAAATCAAATCCACGAATCTAAATTGGAAACTAATCCTAATGTTGAGGAGTTATTGTTCCTCTCTTTTCTCTCTCAACATGTTGTTTCTCCTTGTTCCATCGATCATTCATCCCATAATCTTGATAATCAATCAGTTAATATCGAATCCTTTGATCATGTTGAACCCTTGGACAAACATTGTTTTGATCACCTTGTTTCTATCTCTTTGAATGCTTGTCCAAGTTTTATGGATGAATATTTGTATTCACTGGAGGACATGGATTTGTGTAACTTCCAATTGGTGTAAGACTTTATCATCGAAGAATTTGTTTTAGGTATATCTATCCCCACTCAAGAAGATGGCATGTTAATCATTCAATATTTTTATCAATGTCTCGATCAACCATCCCATGAATTAGTTGATTCAGAAAACTCTAATTTGGCCCTTTTTATTAATACAAATGATGGAATTTGTTCGAATATAGAGTTGACTACGTGTTCAAAATTTGAGTGCCATCTTTCGAAATTTTGGAGTCTCGTCGAGAAGTCAAGGCACTTCAATTTACACTGATGGTTATGTAAGGCCCTCACTATCTTGATGAAACTTTTCAATTCGGCCAGATTAAAATATTTTCGCAAAATTTTGTTGTTAGTATTCTCATATGGTATGTGGAGTCATTATTAAGATATGTTCAGTTTCTTCATGTTGAGTTCTATACCCCTGGAGATAGAATCTCATATCATATGCATACACTCCAGTTGATGTAAATTCCTCCATGTGAATCTTTGATCTGAAAATTGAAAACAAAGAGTGTGCTCAATGATTTTCAAGTCTTGTAGTATGACACCTTTCATTTTTCATCCATCATAAAGCTTGACACACATACCAACATTGACCGTCACCCATATGTATTTGACTCACATTCTGATCTTGTTCTTGCATATGATATGGATATGTCTATTTTTAACTTTTATTTGCAAGTCTATAAAGATGGTTTCCTTTACAACCCTATCGTAGATTGGTTAGAGGTGATCTGAAAATGGTCTGGATAACTTGTTATGTATTTCAAGAACCTCCCACTCAGTTTAACAATTAAATGATCTAGCTTGTACTTGACAATTTTCAGAATTTATGCTTGAAAGTGGTGTATGATTTTTTTTAATTGTTTATGTGTCTTAAGTTCATTTTATCTTGCTGAAATTTAACATGTATAACAGTAACATAATGCAGCAATAAAAAATTTAAACACAACAACAAAATTAATCTAAGAGTTCACCCGAATCTCGTGGGCTATGTCTCCTTTGAGCTTTGTCATCTTGAATTGACTCTTTGGGATTATGGTAAGGTTTCTTTTACAAATTCCACACTTAACTACAATGGATACTAAACTGATCCAAAGGGCTGAGAATACCATATATATCCCTCTCATGGCTGTCCAAACTCCGCAAACAACTTTAGGCTCCCTTTGACACGATTCCTTCTGTTGGTGCTTTGAGCTACTTTGAGCTTCTAAATGGCACAAAATCCTTCAAAATTCTGTTTCTGTCACTGAAACCACTCCTTTTGTATCCAACACATATCAAACACCAAATATCGACTGATAAATTTCTCAAATCGAGCACTTCATCCCCAAACTAGGCTATCCTCCACGGTTTTCCCAGGGCTGCCCAAAACTTCACATCAGCTTCTCGAGCTCTAGAAGTTCTCAAAATGTTTTGAAACCAATTTCATTGGTTCCAAAATGTTTTAAATATTCAAGATAGACTATTTATTCATCAAAAATGGTCTCTGACTGCTTCGGTTTCGCCTCCAACACCTGTCGGCACCCCTTGGCACTAAGGTCACTGAAAACTTCTCTGCTGGGTTTTCGACCTCTAGAAGTCCTCAATAATTTCTGAAACCTTTTCCATTAGATTCAAAATTCTTTTTTCAGTCAATAAGCATATGGTCTCTAGCTGCTCTGGCTAGGCCCTGCACTATTGCTGGCAAAAGCTGGCACTAATGGCCCCTGGAACTTTACTGAAGCTTTTCGGCCTTCAAAATTTCTCTACAGGCTCTGAAAAACATATCATCAGATTCAAAACATTTGAAATATCCAATTTTGACTATTGGATCTCTGAATAGGACCTCTAGCTTCCCTGGCTGGGCCTCAAACTGATTTTGCCTCTTGGTGGCCCTTGTGGCCCCTTGAACTTCATTGAAGAAAAAACTTGCTTAGAAGCTCTTTGATGGCTCTGCAACATACTCCATTGAGTCCAGCAGGTTTGAGATAGTTGAAATTGACTATTTTTGCACTCAAACTGGTTCAATAATGAGGGAGTTATGGCAAAAACAATTTTTGCCCAATATTCCTCAAAAACCTCCTCCAAAACTAGAGGAACTCCAGTTAGCTGCGCCATTTTGGCCAACTCCCCGAAAATGTCGGAACTACACCTAAAATTAGTGGTAACGGTTTGTAGTTAAATTAAATGCTGGGGTGGCGGTCACATTTAAATCTCTGAAACCGTCGGAACTGACCGTTGAAGGAACCACAAGCTAAACTATTGAAGTTAAATGCTGTGGGAAATGTGCTGGCCACATGTTAACTGTTGCAGAAACCGTTTGCAACCGACGGTTAAGGCCTTAAGGCCAGGGTCTATACGCCGTGGTCATGTGATGGGGGCTAGCCCTTTTTCATTTTCCGCCATATGACAGTTTTAAATTCAAATATGCATCGGCACATATGGTTAACAAGAACCATTGTTTAGCCCGACTGGTTGAGCACCTTGCACGCATTTGATGGGTCTCGGGTTCAAATACGCCCGACTCCAAAATTTTAACATGCCCTTTAACCTCTGGCCTGGGGCCACATGGCATCCTCTGGGCAGGCCACGTGGTGCCCAATGATTGACCAATAAACTATATGAAAAATCAAATTTTGAACTTATATTTTTTTTATAAATTTTTTCATAAGTCAAACGGAGTCAAAGGTCCATTTTTGGAGTTTACTGGGAATTTTCAAACCTCAATAACTTCTGCATACGACCTCTATTTTGCGAACCATTCACAGCGTTAGAATCATAGCGACGAGACCTTTTTGGTCGTTTAGGTTCGACACTCTTCCGAGCACTTTGAATTTTGAGCTATCATTCTGGTCCATGGTCCAGTTCTGATCACACCTCCCCACTGGGAATCTTTTGGACCCAAAAATACTGATATAATGATTTGTACAGTAGATGAGAGTACAACACCCTCTTCTCTTCAGCCTCCAAACAATTTCCTTGCATGGCTAGTGACTTTGAACCACAACTAGAAAGTAACTGACACTTCCCTTCCTGGATGCGCTTATCCTCCTGTCTAGAACTGTCTTTCTTGCACTCCCTCAGAAATTTTTGGTGAGAAATTTGCAGAAGGAAACCGAACATTGTTGCCTTGATCAATGATCCAAGGTGACTCAAAGAAACGAGAGATTATAGCCTAAAATACATGCATACAACCAAAATTTGCATAAGTACAAAGGAGTATGTCTTACTGTGTTAAGAAGTCCATCCACTTCTTACCAAGCCACTTCCATGGCGAATTTTGTTGCTGCAACTCTTCTTCATGTGAAACTTCCATTTTCACATCAATAATGTAATCCTTGGTTCCACCTTCACCAGTCTTTATGTCCTCTTGCCGCATGTGCTTGGGACGACTAGTTGGATGCAAAGTCCAACAATGGGAAACAACATGTCCCCTCTTCTGGAAATATGTGCAAATATTATGCACCTTCTTTGAAAGTTGCCTTTGCCTCATATGCTTCCTGTATGCTTTCTTCCTCATCCAACATATCAAAACATCATGGTTAAATTGAACACAATATGTACAACAAATATTTCTTCCATTTAAGCATGAAAAATTATCATGCCTTGCAGAAACACAATCAAATTAATCATGGAGAGATTTATACCTCTTGTGCTGCTTTTCATGTTCATCCTTTTTGCCTTCATGAGGAGATGAACTAGTAGAGGCTCCATATTTCATTTGCAGACTAACATCATCATTCTTGTCTTGAAAACTGTCTGAACTCGCATGCTTGCCATAAGAACCAACACATCTTTCTAATGAGGCAACTAAAGACAAATTAGAGTGGATTACCTCTTCCTCACGCATGTTCATGGTCAAAGCCTCTTGGGCTTGATGGAGCTACATCTCCATATCATGCAATATATGAAGAATTTCTTCCTTCTCTTGCTTCATGGCAAACAATTTATCACGAAGCTCAGTGCTTTCTCTTCTATCCTCAAACAGAATTTGCACCATGTCCTTCAATATAATAAATTCATGCTTCATATCTTCATCGAAGAATCTTGTGAAGGAGGAAACCTCACTTGTAGAAGTTTTCATTATGCTGTGAATGAAAAAATTAACTTCAAAAAAGTTCTCAAAGATTTCAAAACAAATAACAAAGCTTTTTTAACCAAATGGCTATAGAGACAAACTCTTATTCAAGCAACGAAATAACAAACAAACTCCAAGAGCTTCTTAACAAACAATCGTCAAGAGGGTTTGTGTTCCAAGGGTGACCTTGAGGTCCTTTGGGGTAAGGAAGATGCCTTCAGACCTTTATTCATTTTTTCCTCTCCAAGACTTAGCTTTTAATTAGCCATCCTATCACCTCCAACAAACTCAAACAACCGTCAGTTTGCAAGCAGTAAAACAGTCAATATTTTACACTGTTTAAACACCTTTCAAGCTATACAAACAAGTTGTTGCTATGTCAATCAAGAAACCTAGTGCTCTGATACCAACCTGATCTGAAAATGGTCTGGATAACTTGTTATGTATTTCAAGAACCTCCTACTCAGTTTAACAATTAAATGATCTAACTTGTACTTGACAATTTGCATAATTTATGCTTGAAAGTGGTGTATGATTTTTTTAACTGTTTATGTGTCTTAAGTTCATTTTTTCTTGCTGAAATTTAACATGTATAACATCAACATAATGCATCAATAAAAAATTTAAACACAATAGAAAAATTAATTTAGGAGTTCACCCGAATCTCGTGGGCTACGTCTCCTTTGAGCTTTGTCATCTTGAGTTGGATGTTTGGGATTATGGTAAGGTTTCTTTTACAAGTTCCAAAATTAACTCCAATGGATACTAAACTGATCCAAAGGGTTGAGAATACCATCTATATCCCTCTCATGGCTGTCCAAACTCTGCAAAAAACTTTAGGCTCCCTTTGACACGATTCCTTCTATCGGTGCTCTAAGCTACTCTGAGCTTCTAAATGGAAAAAAATCCTTCAGAATTATATTTATATCAATGAAACTACTCCTTTTGTATCTAGCACACATCAGACACCAAATATCGACTGATAAATTTCTCAAATCGAGCACTGCATCCCCAAACTAGGCTATCCTCCATGGTTTTCCCAGGGCTGCACAAAAATTCACATCAGCTTCTTGAGCTCCAGAATTTCCCAAAATGTTTTGAAATCACTTTCATTGGTTCCAAAATGTTTTATATAGTCAATATAGACTATTCATTCATCAAAAATGGCCTCCGGCTGCTCCAGTTTCGCCTCCAACACCTGTCGGCACTCCCTAGCACTAGGGTCACTGAAAAATTCTCTGTTGTCTTTTCGACCTCTAGAAGTCCTCAATACTTTCTAAAAATTCTTCCATTAGATTCATAATTCTGTTTATAGTCAATAATGACTACTGGTTCACTGCATATGGTCTCTAGCTGCTTTGGTTAGGCCTTGCACTATTGCTAGCAAAAGCTGGCACTAATGGCCCCTGGAACTTTACTGAAGCTTTTAGGCCTTCAAAAGTTCTCTACAGGCTCTGAAAAAAACATATCATCAGATTTAGAACATCTGAAATATCCAATTTTGACTATTGGATCTCTAAATAGGACCTCTAGCTTCCCTGTCTAGGCCTCAAACTGATTTTGCCTCCTGGTGGCCCTTGTGGCCCCTTGAACTTCATTGAAGCAAAAACTTGCTTAGAAGCTCTCTAATGGCTCTGAAACATACTCCATTGAATCTAGCAGGTATGAGATAGTCGAAATTGACTATTTTTGAACTCAAATTGGTTCAATAATGAGGGAGTTATGGAAAAAACAAAATTTTCCCAATATTCCTCAAAAAACTCCTCTAAAACTGGAGGAACTCCAGTTAGCTGCGCCATTTTGACCAACTCCCCAAAAATGTCGGAACTGCACCCAAACTTGGTGGTAATGGTTTGTGGTTAAATTAAATGCCGGGGTGGCTGTCACATTTAAATCTCCGAAACCGTTGAAACTGACCGCTGAAGGAACCACGAGCTAAACCGTTGAAGTTTAATGCTGTGGGAAATGTGCTGGCCACATGTTAACTGTTGCAGAAACCATTTGCAACTGACAGTTAAGGCCTTAAGGCCAGGGTCTATACGCCATGGTCATGTGATGTTGGGGCTAGCCCTTTTTCATTTTCCGCCATATGATAGTTTTAAATTCAAATAGGCATCGGCACATATGGTTAACAAAAACCACTGTTTAGCCTGACTGGTTGAGTGCCCTGCATGCATTTGATGGGTCTCGGGTTCAAATACGCCTGACTCCAAAATTTTAACATGCCCTTTAACCTCTGGCCTAGGGCCACATGGCAGCCTCTGGGCAGGCCATGTGGCACCCAATGATTGGCCAATAAACTATATGAAAAATCAAATTTTGAACTTATCTTTTTTTTTATAAAAATTTTCATAATTCCAACAGAGTCAAAGGTCCATTTTTGGAGTTTACTGGGCATTTTCAAACCTCAATAACTTCTGCATATGACCTCTATTTTGCGAACCGTTTGCGGTGCCAGAATTTCAGCGACGAGACCTTTCTAGTCGTTCAGGTTCGACACTCTTCCGAGCATTTTTAATTTTGAGCTATCATTCTGGTCCATGATCCAGTTCCGATCAAGAGGAGTCATATGTGTTGAGTGCTATAGATCATAGTAAAAAAACTCATGCATTCAACCAAAATTATTATGGATATGAGTCAAAGAAATGTTGGTTTGGTGTTTTTTGTCGAATGAGCATTTGACTACCTTGCATCGTTGTGCTTGAACTTTATGCTTTCGTATTTCTATGCGGATGTTTCAGTTTTTTATATTACTTGTGTTGCTTTTACTCAATGATTTATTTAGACTCAAGGGTCAGGAGAAAATTCTATGGATGCATTGGAAATTCCATTTCACTTAGTCCCGATCTTCTACCTTGTTATTTAGGTTAGGTTAGGTTGCATTTAGTCAGTTTTCATTACATTGTTTAATTTTCATTTTTATCTGCCATATTTCCTTGTCTTGTTCATGTTTTTTTTGTTTAAATAAGACTATGCATGGAATTTGTTTCATGAGATTTGAGATGATGTGGCTAAATTTTTGGAAATCTAAATTTTAGTGATGTGCAACCCTTGGCTAATATGTTACATTCTTCTTTGTTTGGGCCCTTGCCTATTTTATAATTGATGATGTCAAGACAAAAAATATGATCCATTTCAACTGGAAAACCACAAGAAAAACCATGATGCCCACATCTATTTAGAATTATCATTCCTACATTTGTTTTGTTAATTGAATGATGTGCTTCTTGTCGATACAATCAAGTAGCGAGAGGAAAGGAGAAACCAATGACGAGCAAACTCATATCAGAGGTATATATATATATATACCCTTATCTGAAGGAAAAAACTTTCCTTCTCTTAATTATTCAGGATCCGTCTTTCACCCTAGCAAAATAATAAGCGCTCAATGAATTTTTAAACCTATGAAAACAAATAAAGGGCGAGAAGAGAAAGGCTTCTCACGCAAATAGGTGAAGCAAGTAACTTCGTCGAGGTACTGAAAAAGCTTATTGGCAATGAAGAGATGCTTGCTTTCCTGTAGTGACTTTATCGGGGTACTGAACCAGCCTACTGGCAGTGGAGAAACACCAAAGATGAAAACTAAGACTTTGATTATCTTTACTTCACGATTACTATGTTACCCTTTCCTGGATCGAAACAATTGTGATATGGAAATCCTTGTGATGTGCTTTACCGAGTCATGGAATAGATAATACTATATCAATAATCAAGTTCAATGGGGAAGCTAAGTAAATGTTTCAATTGAATCAATACTTCCTGAAAGTCTGAGGCTACGTGTGTAAAGTTAAGACCTAAAAAAAGAATCTAGAGTTCTCCCAATGTGCCGCCAAGTGTTTTCGCTATGAAAAAAACCCTCCAAATTTTTTTCCTTAGTCAATTTTGGAGCCTACATGAACTATTGTCTCAAGCCATCTTGTGTCCTCTTGTTGTTTGTCCATGTTTTCCTAAGTGTCTACCTTCCTTGCCACGTTTCTAAGTGTCACTTTTCCTCCTAGGTCAAGTTTCCTAAGCGTCGTCTTCTTATATTTAAAATTGCTTGTGTCGTCATTCTAAAGATAGGAAAAGAACTAGCTTTCTTTGAATTAGTGATTACCTTTCTTCACTAGACATGCATTTCACACAAAAGCAAGAAAAGTGCATTATTTTCTCCTAGAGAAAGCACACTTTCTAAACACAACAATCATAAAAGAATTGTTTGGAAAAGTTGTTTCCTCCTTGGCATGAGGGAAATTTCTTCACTCAATGGAGCACACTCTCAATCCATAAGGAGAGTGCACTCCTTGTTATTAGTGAATGTGCCCTTCTGATAATCGACTCTATCGCACTCCCTGTTATTAGTGATTGCACCCTCTTCATTATTTTTCATGTGCCCTTCTTGTTTTCATGTTGAGCACACTCCTAGAAAATAGGAGGCCATTCCACTTAGTGTAACTAACTCACTCATCAACCGACAAGTGGCGAGCATGCATGAACTTTATTTTCATGTAGAATTCCTTTATAAACAAGCCCAAATCAACATTAATTCTCACACTCATTGTTTACTCTGGGTTGAGCACATTCTCTCTTCACAAGGAGTTTTGCTTCAATCTTGATCTCAAGTGTGTGGATTCTCGATAAGTTTCACATAGTGTCAATCGTGATTTCTTTGTTGTTTTTATTGGTGCTTTTGTTTTCCTTAGTGTAATTTTGGTTTATTTTCACTTACTAAGTGGTGTTTTCATCTATAGTTCCTCTTGCAAGTGTCATCTTTCTATCGTAAGTGGCGCTTCTTATGACTCTTTGCATTCCATCACTTTTCATCTTCTAGTCATGATTATGACGAAACCTATAAACACTTGTTTCTTTTCTCTTCCATTCTTTAGGTTTTCTTTTATTGTTTTTGGACTTACTTAGCTATTTTCAGCCCATATTTGAGGAAAACACACTTCTAGAAAACAAGGACTCTTTGTTTCTTGTAGAGTTCATTCAGAAGAAAGAAGGGGTCTTCTTAAAAAACTTCGGAAGAAAAATGTCCTTATTTTTCTTCAAAAGTGCACATTACATTGTCAAGCCACAATCATTCAACATTTTCCACTATTTTTGTGCCACCTTCCCTCACCGGATCTCTAAGAGCGCATAGCACACTGTCAAACAATAATGTCCCTCCTTATGTCTCGTGGTTGCATCTTGCACCCTAGCAATCATTATCTCTCTCTTCATGAGCGCATATCACATTGTCAAGCCTCAGTCATGCCTCATTTGTCCAATGTTGTCTCTACATGAGCCCTCTTCTTTTCCATGGCACAAAGTTCACTTACAATGGCTACTTTAGTCATGTTGACTCACCTGTAATAGGCTTGTGCTCCCAGCTTGCCCAGTTCTATCTTTCGTCATTGTCTTTGAATATTTTGCATGTGATAGCTAGGGAATTTATTGAAACTAATTATTGGCCCCCATGAGTAAATTTCCATTTGTAGTTGTTATAGATACAACATACATTACTCTCTCATCATCTGCCGAGACAATGCCTCCTACCACCCATCAAGATATCTCAAAATAAACCTCAAAAGGTTGTACTCAAGAGGTAGTGGAAATTGTCAAGCCAACAATTCCCATTCTTTCAGATACAAAATTATTCATAGATAAATCTTTGTTGGTCTCATGGATGGATGTAAAATATGCTTTCATTCAAAAGAAATTACCGAAAGACTTGGAAGACAAGGAAGTTTATATAAACATCAAAATTTCTAGGATACACAAAGTTTCATGCAGGTTATTGGTGATGCCTTGTACAGAAGCCATCGAATGGATCTTGTCGCACATGGATAACACGAACGGTCCTATGAATTGAAAGCAAGAACAAGATTTCTACTTACCATCTGCATGACAAGAATTCTTATTACAAAATGGTAAGGCCCAATGTATATGTGAACACTCTGTTTTATGCAATATGGGGAAATTTTAATACTAAGGAAATCATCAAATCATGGTTCCAAGAGCCTGCAAGATTTCGCTAGAGACCGAGTGAAATTTATCAAAACAAATCATTAAGAAATTTCGATCAATACCTCATAGAAACATGTTACATATTGTATGGATGGAAGAATGCACAATTATTTGAGGAGAATTGGATCTTCTTGCTCATTACGGTTGTCTCGAGAGGTAAAATTTTCAATAGGGAATATATCCTCTCTCATGAACTTGAATATAATATACAGTGGGCCAAAAAAAATCTTCAAGCTAAGAAAGAACCAGAATTTTACATATTCACATATTTTTTAGATAAAATTTGTGCCCGTTATGCATTCACTGGGATGAAATGGAACTGGACCCTGTAAGAGAAGCTACATGTCTATTTCCATTGAAAATTATTATCATAAGCCAATTTTCAAGTAGTTTATGAAAAACTGGCAGAGAATATATTTGCAGTGTCATACATGATGATATTTGAGATAGATCCTCCTTTAATGATAGATAAGGTGAAGGATGCACTTTATGATATTGCAGATTGGTTTGCTTCACCACAACGAACATACATCATATGTTTTGGGTGTCAGACATCCACTCACCTTATGTCGAGGTATGTGACCAATAAGGTGGTATTACATGAGGTATCCTGTCAGCTAAGTAATGGGTTGTATGCATATCTCAATAGAAGGAAATGACTCCTTGGCCCACTCTTCCCTTGCAGATTAGAATTTATGAGCTAAAGAGCCTTATATCGATTAAACCTGAAATTGAAGAACTCAACCTCCTTCACTTCAGAACCATGAACTTTCATAGATATGATCCACGAAAGGTGTGCATACAACATTGTGATAAGATACATTATATCTAGCTGTATGTGCCAATGACTATTCAAGAATATGAAAATATTAAGAATTGGTACAATTCTCTTAGAAAGAATCGACCAAGAGATGAGGTTGGTACCTCCCAGGTCCCACTGGTATATGATGTTCAAATGGAGGAGATTTGACAGGAAGCAATTACTCAAGTGGAAATAGCAGCAATGAGGATGAAGATAAAGCATGATCTAGTGGTAGAGAATAGTAGAATGTTCAAGGTTGATTCTATGAGAAAAGGTGTGATTGTGGCAGTGAAACAGAGGAAACAAAAGGAGGAGGAAAAGAGAAAGTTAGAAACAAAGAAACAAACAGAAGAAGAGCACAAAAGAGAGGAGGAGAACATATATAAGGAGAAGAATAGAAAAAGAAGAAATATGACATGCTAAAGCAAACATTAGAGGAAGAAAGGAGGAAAGAAACAAAAGAAGAATCAAATAAGCGATCACAAGAAGAATAAATGAAGAACATAAATGGGGAAGAAGTCACACATATTATGGAGGAAGAATAGATGTCCCAAGGGTTAGAAGCAGAATTGGAGGAGGAGGAGGAAAATATTGAGCCACTTACAGATGAACCATATATGAAACCAGAGCCTCCTCTTACCGGTAGCCATTTCCCATTTAGTGAAATGGGAATTTTGCTTCCACTAGATGAAAGGGTCATGGATGTATCCAGTCTTACCTTTGACCAGATGAAGAATAGGATCTTGCAAGAAAAGTAGACATATTTTCCCAATGATCCTACCCATCCAGTGTCCATATCCACAGAGACGGTGATATCATCAAATTCCAAGAGAAATACCAGAAATTCATAGAATTTTTTTTTCCCTTTGCGATAGTAGCACAAGTCAATACAAAATATCTTCTGAGTGAGAATGCATGATTGTGGAAAGAGCCAGTTTCCGTAAAGAAATAGGTTAATAACCATGCAACAAATAATCAATGGTTTCCTTCCACTAATATCAACATGACGTAGCTATGGGTATCCATATCTAAATAATTGAAGCCAATGAAAAACACCATGAGGCAACTATACAATGAGATGATTCTCTTTCATAAGGTGGTGGCACCACTGGTCCAAATCTAGAAGAAATATCAAGAGATCCTGAAGCTCTTAAGGGTTACAAGTTGGGCTATAGATTTGATACATGATTAAGGTGTCAAGCATCCTGACATTCTTAAAAAGTTGGTCAAGAAGGAAATAATAACAACCGAGGTGGTTAGAGCACAAATATGACTCCATACTAAAAAATATTCCCACCTTAATGAAAAAGAAACCAACACTGTAGATTATTATGGTTGATCTCAAAGTGGTTTAGAGTCCTTGAAGCAGTAACACAAAATACCTTTTGTGGGTTCACTTGGAGAGATAAGGGGAAAAGATGTTAATATGCAAGATATAAAAGAATCCATCGAAAAAATCAAGAAGGCTCGGGGATCACTACCAATACTATTCTACAATGTGAAATTTAGCCAACTAAAGTTCACATGAATTTGTCTTGCTATGGAATAGCATACAATTAAGCTCCATATCCATATTATCATATGCTTTGGAGGTGAATATGTGATATGTTATTAAGCTGCAAATTAGAGTCAAAGTTGCCACTACAAACTTTGGAGCATGGCACTCTTATATCACAAATGAAATCCATGCCCAAGCTATTGATTTGTCTTTTTCCTCTCCTTGAGCGATATTTTGTCTTATTATATTTTTGTCGTATACAACCATGATTTTGATGTAAATTTGTATTTTTTTGAATAAATTTAATGTAAATAAGTCCAAGGGATACATGCAGAATATGAAGAGACATATGTAAAATATGAAGAGTTACATATAAGTTCATAGGTTATGGAAGTCAAAGAGCCATGTGAAATCCAAAAGGTCATTAGAATGTTTTATAAATAAGCCCAAATAACTCAAGAAAAGGGATTGGACCTTTAGATATTTGGCCTTGGATTTTCTATTTTTTCATAAGGGAGGATATCATTCTTTTGGAGAAGCAAGTTGTAGCTTCATGTTCCACTGTTGGAGATAGTGATCCATCAATGTAACAATATACATGGATTTTTCATTAATTATCATAATATATTAGAGCCAACACTCTTTCATGCATGTATCGTGAATGTTGTAAGACTGTTATTGAGATGTTTGTGGCATGTGTTGTGGTATGCATACTAAATATAATGAACTCTTTCATTGCTTTAGCTATGAATCTTGTTGAATGGGTGTTGTTATGTGCTTATGTGAACATTGTTATCTTGTGAACTAATTTGTAGGCTAATCAATGAATCCTTTCATTTGCTTTCGTGTCTCTCTCAGGAAAGTACTATTACTTTCATGTTAGAGGCTCATATCTATTCCTCCCATGGAAGCTCCTCTCGCACCTTACATTTGATGGGTCACAAATCTTACATACTTGCTACCCCAACTTTATGTGTATGATATCTTTTGTGTGTTGTGCACCCAAGGAATCCCTTTACGATCACTTGTAATGGTGGCCCAACCTTATATCTATGTGGGGCTCCTACACCAAACGTTGTGAGGTCTAATTGGTTCTTCACATCGGGGATACCCCTTGTATGTTGGATGCATCCAAAAATCAACTTCCTAGCGCTAGAAGGAGGGCTAGATGAAAAATTGAGCCTGCAAATTTTGTTTGAATCTCTTAAATTAAATGGATTCATTCCAAATCATAATCTTGAGGTGATTTTCAAAAGCTTTGTGTCGAGGCATAAAAAGGTATCTTTTTAACACCTATTTATCTCACATTAATTATCAATCCGGGAGCGACTTTTTATTTCAAGAGTGTACTCAGTCTGAGGCACCAATTTATCCAAGAGTAATGCTGTGAAGATGTAGTACAGAACAAATGCAAAGGTAACAAATGCTTTTAAAGAAACCTACTTACAGTGACATGAATGGAAAGATTAAACTACTTCAATCTTGCAGAACATCGATCAGGGATGCAGTAGCAATAACTCTTTCCCTTAGAAATCGATGCAAGATTACCAATTCTGGGGACTTGGAAGAAAAAGCCTCTATCCTCAATAGTTGGAAATTTAAAGCAAATGAAACACAAGCAAATTCAATAAAAGCAATTTAAAGGAAACGAAAGCTGGAAATGAACAGCAGCATGTAATTGTAACTCATCTATTTGCTGATCTAAAGCTATGAATCAGAAATAAACAATAAACAGAAATGGAACAACAATATGAACAACAATCAAATAACTCTGTAATCATAATAAATCTAAATGCAATTATCACACAACAGAAATAAAAGAATAGAAATACAAACAACGGATCGCTCCACCAGGGCCGAGCCCTCAACCGCCGGTGAAAGCACCGCTGAGCTACTGCAAAGCTTGAGAAATGGAATGAAAACGCCTCTTTGTATTAATCAAACATGAATTGCTTTTACATCAGTTGCTCTTTGATCACAAGAGTCAAGGAATTACAGTGATACAAAATGAATACAATAATCATCCATTCTCCTCCATCCTCTCCCAATACACAATACATGTGCTCTCTTTTATAATCAAAAGGAGGAGAAATTAAATAGCAAATATAATCTTCCATAACAATATGATCAACCAGAAAATAAATTTCCAACAATCTTTTAACAAGAGCAAGGCGAATTTGGCTTTGCAGCTGAGATTTGGAGGACGGCCGCAACAACATAACTGAGAAAATCGTGCTCGAAGAACCCTGCGTATCTCTCAATACAGGTCGAATTTGGGCAAACCATTCTTTGGAAAAGTTAATTGGGTCCGTTCTGGACAAAACCCATGTTCCGGATTTTCCAGATTCTTCTTCATTTGCCCAGAATCTTAACCGCAATATCGTCACTTCTTATTCCAGCGGATTTCTGAGTTGGAATATTTCATAATGATTTGGAAATCAAATCTGTAATTTAGGAAATATCTTGGAGGCTAAAATGATAAATGATATTAATAAACCATCATTGATAAAATTATGCATAATAATAATCAATTTATTAAAAATAAAGGAGAAGAAATAATATTCATCCATAAGAGAATAAATCATTATAAGATGGATTTATATGATAAATTATAATAAATGATATGATAAACAAGAGTAAAAGTGGATGAAGTAAGTGATAAAAAGTGGTCGTATTCATGGCCCAACACTTTGTATCTTGTAATCCCCACAAAATGTTTACATAAATTGTTGCATTTCAAGTTTGATGGAAAGGGTCGAACAATTGTCCTTGATTATGTGATTGAATTTTTTCAATTTAATTTTTCAAGTGGAGTTTATTATGAATATTTTCTTGCCTAATTTTTCACCCTTACATTGGATGGTCGTGTCAAGCATTATTTCTACTCTTTATCTACTGCCTCTATTCATTCTTTTAAACAACTGGTTAATGTGCTTTGTAATGTTTTTGACAAGTATGACTATCAATATGTTTGTAATAAAATTAATTATCTCAGGATGAAATAAAATGCATATTTTGAAGGTTTTTTTGATCGGTTTCTTCACCTTTGTTATGAATTTACTGATGAGGACATATATTGGGAATAGTTGGATGAGAAATTTCGGTACTTTGTTAGGATTTCAAGGAAAATTTTCAATCAGATTTGTCGAATGGTCCTTTCCAAGTGGAACCCCAATCTTTTGAGGAGGAATCTAAAACTCCTTTGCTTCCTTTTCCTCCCCCTTTTGATGTACCTTGTGTTGTCCCTATTCAAATTCGAAAATCTGAAAATCAAATCTACGAATCTGAATTGGCAACTAATCCTAATGTTGAGGAGTCTATTGATGAGGAGTTATTATTCCTCTCTTCTCTCTCTCAAGATGATGTTTCTCCTTCTTCCATCGATCATTCATCCCATAATCCTAATAATTATCCAGTCAATATTGAATCCTTTGATCATGTTGAACCCTTTGACGAACATTGTTCTGATCACCTTGTTTCTATCTCTTTGAATGATTGTCCAATTTTTATGGATGAACCTTTGTTTGAAAAGGAGGGTTTAGATTTGTGTAACTTCCAATTGGATTCATATCTGATTATCAAATAATTTATTTTAGGTATATCTATCCCAACTCAAGAAAATGACATGTTAATCAAGTAGTACTTTTTTCAATGTCTAAATCATCCATCCTATGAATCTGTTGATTCAGAAAAATATGATTTGGTCCCTTTTGTTAATAAAAATGATGGAGGTTGTTCAAATATAGAGTTTTCCATGTGTTCAAAATTTGAGCTTCCATAATTCGAAAGTTTGAAGTTGCGTTGAGAAGTCGAGGCACTTTAGTTTACACTGATGGTTAGGTTAGGCCCTCGCTACCCTGATGAGATTTTCAATTCAATCAAATTAAAATATTTTTGCGAAAGTATATTGTTAGTATTCTTACATGGGATGTGGATTCATTCTTAAGGGATGTTTAGTTTCTTCATGTTGATTTCTTTACTGTTGGATATAGAATATCTTATCATATACATACACTCCAGTTGACCTATCCTCCTCCATGCAAATATTTGATTCAGAAATTGAAAACAAAGAGTTTGCTTAATGATTGTTGGGTCTTGCAGTCTGACACCTTCCCTTCTTCATCCATCATAAATTTTGAGATACATACCAGCACTAACCATCACCCATTTGTATGTGACTCATAATCTAATCTTGGTCTTCCATATGATGTTGATATGTCTATTGTTAACTTGTCTTTGCAAGTCTTTCAAGATGGTTTCCTTTATGACCCTATTTCATATTGGTTAGAGGATTCAAACCTAATGAGGGCCTATGGCTCATAGTAAAAACCTTCGTGCATTCAACCAAAATTTGTATGTATATGAGTCAAAACAGTGTTGTTGTGGTGTTTTTTGTCAGATAGAGCAGTCAATTACCTTACACTGTTGTGCTTTCACTTTATTCTTTCATGTGTCTGTGCAGATGTTAGGATTGTTTATCTTACTTACTGCACTTTGTCTTATGTTTTTTTACTTTATGATACCTTTCGACTCAAGGGTAGGGAGACAAATTTATGGATGCATTGGAAATTCCATCTCACTTAGTCTCGATTATCTACCCTATTAGTTAGGTTAGGTTAGGTTTCATTTAGTCAATTTTCATTGCATTTTTTGCTTTTCGTTTTTATCTGGTATGTTTCCTTGTCTTGTTCATGTCTTTGTTTCTTTAAATAAGAATATGCATGGAAGTTGTTTCATGAGCTTCGATATGATGTGGCTAAATTTTTGGAAATCCAAATTGTAGTGATCTGAAACCCTTGGCTAATTTTTTACCTTATTCTTTGTTTTCGAATTTACATCTTTTATAGTCGATGATGTCTAGACACAAAATACGACCCATTACAACTAGAAAACCACAAACAGAACCATGATGCCCACATCTATGTATTATTTGTTAGAAATTAATTAACAGAGCAATTAAATACACAAAATATTATGAAAACACAAATACATAAATTCATAAAACAAGAGAGACATAGATATACGTGGTTCACCCAATTTGGGCTATGTCCACGGAGAAATAGCCAGTCCTTCCTTTTATATTATCCAACAAAATGAAGAGATGCAACCTACAATAGATATGTTGTAATTTCATCTTCACTCTTATACAACCACCTCTCTCTCTCTCTCTTGCTTATAATAATACACAACCAAAATACAATTCCCTCATATAAAATGAGGGTTGTCTTCTAGGGAAAAAAAACCCTAAAATAACACAACTTTGTAACAACCTCGAGTTAAAATTTCATGTAATAATATTTAATAAAGGAAAAATAAGACCAAGGTCATGGGACATGTATTCCAAGTTGAATGTCGGGAAAAATATCCTAGTGAGCATCACTTGTTGTGTTTATGGCTAAAGGAAATTGGCAAATACAATGGCTAAGGATTTGGAAAGGAAAAAAAGGTAGTTTTGGCACATCATTTATGAAAATAATGGAAATTAGGAGAAAAGGAAGCTAAAAGGTCACAAGTTGCATGTGAGGAGGAAAATGAAGGAAAATAATGGAAAATTGAAGAAAATAGAGGCATAAATGATAAAAAGGATTTTGAGGATCAGTTGGTAGCCTTTTGTCAGTTCAGTTTTGGGATTAATATCAGAGAGGAGAAAAGCGCCAAGAGGAGACACGAAAATTCCTCAAGGTATTGGTGAAGAAATTCTGAGGCATCCAAGCTCTGTTCAGTTTTGTGATCTCGACACCGGTTTAGGTGAGATCATAGTATGGAGAGGGTGGAGGTGTTTTAAACTCTGGATTCCCTTGGTTTTTTTGGATTGGTTTATCCCATGATATATCACATTCATGCTTGGAATATGGCATGAGGGTGATTGGCTAAAAGAGATATTTGGTTCAGCCAATCTATGGCCGGGTGGAATGTGAAAGTCCCGAACCTAGTCGATAATTTCCTGTGTTTAATAAAAGCTAAGTTTCTCTTGCTTTGATGAGTAAATTTACTTGTTATTTTGTGGATTTGATGGTTTTTCTCTTATTGATATTTATTTGGTTATATGTTGGATATAAGCATGGTTTTATGACATATCTTAGTAATGGCTCTTTTCATGTTTTTACTTGTAACTAAATGAAAAATGAATGCAATACCTAATTGATGTTATACTAGCTAATGTGAGAAGGAAATGACCCTTCGTGTTAAACCTCAGATAAGTTTTCAGCCCCTTATGTTCAGAATTGCATTCATGACTTGTAGGTTGCATATGTACCAAGTGTTTGACAGAATATCAATCTTGGTTGGAGATGGTAACGTCAAGTCCTGGTTTCATTTTTTGGTTTAAAAGAATTTTTCTATGTAATTTATCTTCTCCAAAAGCTTCAATAAGTTTTGGGTAGATAACTGAGTCATGGCCCTGAAAACGTGGCACAAAATTCAGAGTTGCTCACATGGAACTGAGTAGAAAAGTACATAGTCGCATGGAGGCAAGCTTATGGGAGCGACCGGGTACCCATAATCGCATGGATGCCTTGGCAAGGGAGAGAATGGGGCAATAACTTAGGGAAAAAGTGAGTTGTCTCAGGGGTTGTATACCTGGAGGGGTTGGGTTACTCCTGGAGGTCTTGGGGCACCTGAGAGAAGTCAGTAAAGTCTAAGGTTGTCGACTCCATTTCCTTAAGGTCACATAGGATTTTGAGTCTTGTAATAGTAGCCCCTCAACTCATTTTTACCTAGGCAAGACAATCAAAGTGGGTAAATAGGAGAGGAGGTGTTGTTAAAAACTTATTTTGTCAAATCATTCGCCTAATGAACGACCCAAATTGACTACGAAATTACAATATTTTACAAGGAAATTTAGATCTATTTTTAGCTTCAGGGGCCCACTAGCAATTGGACCTAGCAATTGGGGGGGATGGCCCCCCATGCACCCCCTACATGGAGAGTTGTAAAATCCTCCTCGGGTATACACCCCACTGAAACATGACCTCTGAATCAGGAAGACAATCAAGCTCCATACCTAAAAATCTCCAACTTGAAGACTGATTATAGCAACTCATCATAGCTTCATTTGTTGGACAATGCTTCCACTTTGGACCTAGTTGTTTCTCATCTTCATCATCATACTTGAAGGCCGGTTGAAACTAATAAGGATCTCAGTTTCTCCCTGGTTACAACTTTTGTTAGCATATTTGCAGGATTCTAGCTCGCGTGTATCTTTTCCAGCTTCAACTGTCCATCTTCCAACACTAACCATTTGAAATGGTAGTTGAGTTGTATATGTTTAGTCTTGGAATGAAATGTTGAGTTCTTTGGAATATGAATGGAACTCTAGCTATCACTATATAACCTTCCCATCTCCTGCTTATTTCCTAATTCATCCATAAACCTTTGTAACCAAATCATTTCTTTACTGGACTCTGTAGCAACAACATGCTTTGCTTCTGTTGTTGAAAGTGCAACAATGTTTTGCAATTTTGAAACCCAATTGACAGTTGTTCCTTCTACAGTAAACACATACCCTATGGTGCTCCTCTTGTTATCTTCATCACCTGCCATATCTGCATCAACATATCCCTGTAAAGAAATGTTTGAAAAACCAAAGCATAATTCTTGATTTGTGGTACATCTCAAATACCTGAGAATCCACTTCACTTCCACCCAATGCTCTTTTCCTGGATTGTTCATATACCTACTTACAACTCCCAATGAATGTGCAATATCATGCCTTGTGCAAAGCATTGCATACATTAAGCTTCCAATTGCTGATGCATATGGAACTTTACACATATAATCCATCTCTTCCCAAGTCTTCGTACACATCACCTTACTTAGTTTAAAATAGATAGCCAAAGGTGTACTAACTGGTTTTTCACTTTGCATATTAAATATTTCCAATAAATTTTCTATGTACTCACTCTAAGACTTTTTTTTTTGTGATTTTTCTTGTCTCTAGTTATTCTCATACCAATGATTTGTTTTGCAGCACCCAAATCCTTCATTGCAAATGAATTTTCCAATTTTCCTTTGATCACATTTATTTCTTGCATGTTATACCCTGCAACAAGAATTCCATCTCCATAAAATAACAATATAATATAGTTGCCATCATTTTTATTTTTAAGATAAACACAGTGATCAAAATGACATCTAGTATAACCTTGTTCAGACATAAACCTGTCAAATTTTAGATATCATTACCTTGGCCTGTTTTAAGCCATACGTATTTTTCTTCAATTTGCACACTAATTTTTCCTTCCCTTTGACTTCATACCCTTTTGGTTTATGCATATATATTTCTTTCGTCAAATACCCATGGAGAAAGGTTGTATTTACATTTAATTTCTCAAGATGCAAATCTTCTGCTGCCACTAGACTTAAAATAGTTTTGATTGAAGGAATTTTAACAATAGGAGCAAAATTTTCATCAATGTATATACCTTTCTATTGTGCAAACCCATTCACCACAAGTCTAGCCTTATACATGTGTTTACTTCGATATTATTCCTTCAACTTGTAAACTCATTTATTCTGCAATGTTTTTTTACTTGCAAGCAACTTGACTAGGTCACAAGTTTGGTTATGCATCAAGGAGTCCATACCTTCTTTAATGATTTGCTCCCACTTCTTCCTGGTTTCTACATGAATTTCTTCTTCATATCTTTCCATTTTACTAGAATCAATAAAAAATACATAATATAATGAAGGAGAGTATTGTTCAGGGGGACTACTTATCCAGGTATATATTCTAACACCACTTTCAGGTGTTTTAGGTGTATGTTTCTCTTGTGGTTGTTGTTGTTTTTGTGGCTGGTGATCATTATGATTTTCAGGCACCTTTAAATTTTTTTGTGATCTCATCAAGCATTGTGTATTATTTGTTTTCTTTTCATGTTTCTTTTTCTGCATATGATCCTTATACAAGACCTTTTCATTGAATATGACATCTCTGATCCTAATGATTTTATGGTTTTAATAATCATATAAGCGATAACCAAAATAGTTAATACCATATCTAATAAAGGTACATTTCTTTGATTTTTCCTCAATCCTTGTTCTATTTTATTTATTGATGTGGACAAAATATTCACAACCAAAAGTATTTACAAAATATTAGTTGACATTTTTACCTGTCCATGCCTCTGGAAAACCACCATTCAAGGAACTTGAAGGCCCTCTATCTATTATATAAACAACAATATCTACAACATTTTCCCAAAATTGTAAGGGAAATTCTGCATGCAAACTCATGCACCTTTCACGCTCCATGATTGTCATGTTCATCCTTTCTGACACACCTTTTTCCTGTGGTGTTCCTCGAAATGTCTTCTCTCTGCAAATTCCATGTTTTGAACAGTGTTGATCAAAATATTTGTTGTAGTATTCACCTCCATTATCTGATTTGAGACACTTCAACATCTTTCTTGTCTCATTCTCAACCAAATATTTCTAATTCTTGAAAGTATCAAATACATTAGATTTATTTAGAATACAATAAATCTAGGTTTTTCTAGTTGCATCATCAAAAAAAGTAACATAATAGGGAGATCCACCGAGAGGTGAGACATGAGCATGTCCCCATACATTTGTATCCACAAGTTCTAATTTTTCGCTCCTCTTTTCCTTCCCAACTCTGATAAATCTAACTCTCTTCTTCTTTCCATAAACACAATTCTCACATAAATCCAAATAAATATGCTTCAGACCTAGAAACAAATTTCTTGAGTGAAGAATTTTCATTCCCTTCTCACTAATGTGCCAAAGCCTATAATGCCAAAATTTCGTATATGCTCCCATGGAGGGAAAAACATTAACAAAATTAGAAATACCATTGCATAAATACAATGTTCCAACCTTTTCTCAGTTTTCTATTACTAGGGCTCCTTTAGTGACCTTCCATGTTTTGTCTGTGAATGTAATTACACAACCTTCACCACCTAAATGCCCTATTTAAATTAGATTTTTATTTGGATTTGGAACATGCCTTACCTCCTTCAATAGCCATTGGTTTCCATTTTGTTTCTTTGTAAAAACCTTACCCATTCCAATAAATTTACAGGGTTTATCATCACCCAAACGAACCTGTCCAAAATCTCCTTGAACATAGTCAATAAAATGTTTCCTATCAGGTGTAGCATGGATTGAGGCCCGCGAAACTACCACCCATGCACCAATAATATTCTCTAATGAAATAATCAGAGCATCTTGCAACACATCACCTGTCATATTCGCTTCATGATTATTCTCTTGTTGTCCATCTCCTTATTTTCCTTCCTAGATTTGTATTCTTTCATCAAGTTTCCTTTCTTCCCACATTTCTAGCACATTTTCCCTAATCTGGATTTGGATCTACCTTTTCTTGAATTACTGTGATTTCCTGGGCTCCTTCCTCTTTCCATTTTTCTTCCCCTAGTATTTGCAGTCAAAAGATTACCTGATGTCTCACCGGATCTTTTCCATCGCATTTCCTCACTAAGGATGGCACCAACAACATCACCAAACTTTAAAGTACTATATTTAGAGAAAGAGTGACTAATAGCCATACCTAATCCATTCCAACTTTCTAACAATGAGCACAAAAATAACAGATCCCTAACTTCATCATCAAAATTTACCCCTACATAACTTAACTGGCTAGTAATCATGTTAAATTAATTTAAATGATCTACAATAGATCCACCTTTTGACATCTTCATATTAAATAGATGCTTCATAAGAAATACCTTATTTGAGGTTGAGCGTTTTTCATATAGTTTTTCCAATGTCATCATTAAACCTTTTATTGTCGCTTATTTTGAAATTTTGAAAGCCACCGACGCTGCTAGACACAATAGTATTGTTCCTAGTTCCTTTCTATGGAGAAGATCCCATTCTTCATATTTCATACTCACTAGCTTCTTTTATTTTCCACTCAATGGTAGGTACAAGTATTTCTAATATAGATAATCTGCCATTTGCATCTTGCAAAACTGGTAGTTTTGGCTGTTAAATTTCTCAACCCTAAACATACCATATTCCACCATTGCTCCCACTCGAACCAGGAACCCTTATGTCCTGCAAGTTTATTAGCCAAATATACCTTCGAATTTGATACCATTTGTTAGATATTAATCAACAGAGCAATGAAATACATAAAATATTATGGAAACACAAATTAAAAAATGCATAGATCAAGAGAGACATAGATATACATGGTTCACCCAATTTGGGCTACGTCCATGGAGAAACAACTAGTCCTTCCTTTTATATTATCCATCAAAATGAAGAGATACAACCTACAACAAATCTGTTGTAATTTCCTCCTCTCTAACATAACCTCCTCTCTCCATATCTCTCGCTATGAATAATAGTACGCAACCGTGATACAATTCCCTCATATAAACTAAGGGTTTCTTTCTAGGGAAAAAAACCCTAAATTAGCATAACTTCTACAGTCATATCATTCGCCTAATGAATGACCCAGATCGACTATGAAATTACAATATTTTACAAGGCAATTTTACATCTATTTTAAACCAATAGTGAGAAAACACACACACACACACACACAGATATATATATATACCCTTCTTTGAGGGAACAAACTCTCCTGATCTCAATAAATCTAGATCCCTCTTTCACCCCAACAAAATAATAAGCACTTAATTCATATTTGAACCTATGAAAATAAATAAAGGGTGAGAAGATAAAGGCTTCCTACGCAAAGAGGTAAAGAAAGTAACTTTGTCGGGGTATTGAACAGGATCGTTGGCAGTGAAATGATGCTTGTGTTCCTTTAGTGACTATTTCGGGGTACTGAATAGGCATGTCGGAAACGAAGCAACACCAGAGATGAAAACTAAGACTCTAATTATATTTACTTCGTTATTACTATGTTACATTTTCCTCGATCATAACAATTGTGTTTTGGCAAGCCTTATAATGTGTTTGACCGAGTCATGGAATAGATGATACTATATCTAGAATCGGGTTGAATTTAGGAGCTAAGGAAATCCACTGAGTGAATCAATACTTCCTGAAAGGTTGAGCGTATGTGCATAAAGGTAAGACCTAAATAGAGAAGATAAAATTATCCCAGTGTGTCTCCAAGTTTTTTCTTTGTGACAAAGACCCTCCAAAATTTGTTCCTTAGTCAAATTTGGAGTCTACATGAATTTTTGTTTCAATCCATCTTGTGTCGTATTGTTTGTTCATATTTTCCTAAGTGTAAACCATCCTTGCCACATTTATAAGTGTTTCTTTTCCTCTTTTATCAAGTTTCCTAAGTGTCATCTTCTTATATTTATAAGTTCTTATGTAATCATTTTAAATATAGGAAAAGCACTAGCTTTATCTGAATTAGTGATTAGGTTTCTTCACTAGACATCATCTCACACAAAAGCAAGAAAATCACAGTCATTTCTCCTAGATAAAGCGCACTTTATGTGTTGAAGATTGCAACAAGAAACAATGAAAATGGCATCCAGAAACATCATCCTTGATCCTAGTGAAAAATCAGCACCTAAACTAGGTGGGGCCCACATAGGCTATTTTTAGGTGTATGTCTATTTTTAGAATGGTGAGAATATTCTAAAATTAGCAAGATGCTGGTTCTAGATGGTTGAGAAAATTCTATCTTTTGATGAATTTCTATTTTTAGAAGAGTTGTTATTTAGTTTAACTCAGTTTAGTGAGTTAAACTCAGTTGTGCTAGTTGTAACTGAACATACACTAGTGATAGATGAGTGAATTAATTCTTTAATTAATTCACAAATAGTGTCTTACTTGCAACTGAAGAAATATAGCAGTCAACTACTTGCATGTCAGATCCAGTGGAGGCCTAGTGGAGAGATAGGTGAAAGGGTGAGATGGAATATCTGTTGTGACTATAGTGGGGGATTCAATGCATCCACACACATATTGGAGATTCCTATGAGTATTGCACAGTGAAGTCAAGGTAAGGTCAAATTCATTTAGGGTTCTTCTTCAGCAGGCATTGCGCAGTGGAGGCGAGCTGTCAGGAGGCAATAAATTGGTGCATGGAGGTGCAAATTTTTGCAAGACAGTGCGAGACGATTGTATATTGTACTAAGAGCTCCATGAGTTGAGATTTGTATGAGATATATGAGATTGTTTCATGATCCTTTGATATACATAATATATGATAGTTGGGGTTTTTAGCTTTAAGCTTTCTCGGTAAAACATCTTGTTATGTGTGATTGATTTTTTTTCATGTGTTTGCAATTGGCGATTTAATTTCCACAAATAATTAAGTAGAAGGATTTTGTATTTAACATAAGGATTAAATTCTTAGATCAGGATAATCTGGTAATATACATGCATATTTTATAATTTCAACATTATGAAGACAACAGTCACAAAATGAATGTTTGAAAAACTTGCACCCTCCTTGGCATGAGTGCACTTTCTTCTCTTAGTGGATGTTGGCCGATGAAATTGCCCACTTTTACCCATTCCTATTTACCTCTTTTAACTCTTTCTTGAAGACCTTTTCTGGCCCTTATGGGATAAATTTGCACCTCAATCACCGAAGATATATTATCATGGCATGTCTTCTTGAGTTGTTGATTAAATAGTAGTAATCATAGGGGATTAATAGTTGAATGGCTTGCTAATAGACTCTTTTGCAGATTTTTCTATGTTAGAAAAATGGTACGACTCATAGAAGAGCAGGGATTTGCCACGATGTCTTTAGCCTATTGATCGGTGCTACCATCCAAGGATCCAGGGTGTTGTTAGTTAACCAATTTCATGGAATATATGGTTGACTATTGTTGTTACTGTATTTTTACCTTGTATTGTACTCATAAAATTGTTATATATTTTTGGGACAGCTGAGATCTCTACAAACTTCTGAGTTTGTTCAGATATACTATCCTTGTAATATTAAAAATGTATATATATGGCACATGTTGAAATTTAGAGAGACTAAAGAAATAATTAGTGTGAAGTACCAACCAGACTTAAGAATTAAATTTTGTGATTGTTTCTACAAATTTAATAAAAGTAGTGGCGTTCTTCTAATTTTTTGTAGTTTGGAGTTCTTTAACAGTGCCCTTGGTCGAGGAGGAGGGCCCACTCTTTCGATCATGTGTTGTTGGGATATTTTTCTTGGTATAGTTATAATTTTGGTGTGGGTCATATTTGTTATTACTCCTTAATGTTGATGTTACATTGATGCATGTTTTTGTTGCTCTTGTTTCTATTACTCATGGTTACTATGATTATTTCTTTGTTTCTGTAATTTCTTAATTCCATAACTGAATATATGTGTTAGAGTAAAGTTTCATTGATATTTTTAAGTTTCTTGGGCCATTGAAATTGTAAGCATTTTTAGATCATCAATACTGGGTAGGGAACATGTGGCTTGCATAAACTTTGCACGATATCCTTGAAATAACAAGACGAACCTCAGATTGACAAGTAATGTAGCAGGGGATTAGGATAGATAGAAAGACATTGACAACCCACAATAGTGGAGTGAACTCCTTATTATCAGTGACTACACCTTTCTGATCTTCAACTCTAGCGCACTCCTATATTACAAATGAACTCCATCCAAAATATATTGATTTTTCTTTTCCCTCTCCATGAGGGATATTTTGATTTATTATATTTTTGTCCTATATCGCCACCATTTTGATGTAATATTTTATTTTGTGAATAAATGTAATGTAAAGAAGATCGGGACACATGTGGAATATGAAGAGACATATGTAGAATATGAATAATTAAATAGAAGTCCACAGGTTGTGGAAGTCAAAGAGTCACGTGGAAGCCCAGTGGTAATTAGCATTTGTTATAAATAATCACTCATAACTCAAGAAAAGGGCTTGTACATTTAGATATTTGGCCTTGGCTTCTCTAGTTGTGCATAAGAGAGAAGATCATTCTTTTGGAGAAGAAATTTGTAGCTTCATATTCCACTGTTGGAGCTAGTGTGTCATCAATGTAACATTGTACTTGGATTTTTCATTAATTATCAAAAGCTCTTGGAGCCAATACTCTTTCATGCATGTATCATAAATGATGTAAGACTATTCTTTAGATGTTTGTGGTATGCATACGAAAGATAATGAACTAATTTTTTTCTTTAGCTATGAATCTTGTTGAATGGGTGTTGTTATGTGCTTATGTGATTGTTGTTATCTTGTGAAATAATTTGTAGGCTAATAAATAAATCCTTCCATTTTCTCGCATGTATCTCTTAGGATAGTACTATTACTTTCATGTTATAGGCCCATGTTTATTCCTCCCCTTGAAGCTCCTCTTGCACCTTACATTTGATGCCTCACAAAGCTTGCATACTTGCTACTCCAAATTTATGTATATGATCTCTTGTATGTGTTGTGCAACCAAAACATCCATTTAAGATCACTTGCAATGGTGGTTGGACCTTATATCTAGATGGGGATCCTACACTAAATGGTGTGAGGTCTAATTGGGACTTCACATCGAGGAGACCCCATATATGTTGGTGTCATCCAAAACCATCAACAATACCTTAAAGAAGAGTCAAGAAAATAAAAAAATAATATATATAAGAAAATAATAAAATAAAATAAAAAGAAAGTTATGTGATTTCAAGAAGGAATGAATTAATTTATTTGGAGAAACATAATCGAGGTGGTTTCTGGAAGGAACTACAAAAAAAGAAAAAAAAATAGAAAGCAATATCAGAAATTCCAAATGGTTAGATTATGAAAAGCTTCTATATGAATGGACAAATGAGAAAAGTAATCCTCCCATAATTGACACTTCAAATGAGCTATTTGCAGTTGTAGATATTGAAAAATGTATAAAGAAGCTGGCAAGTGCTCAAGACATTGAAAATTTATAGGAAGAATTCTTAAAATGGGGAGTGAAGCTTCTAGCTCCAAACATCAAGGATATCTTTAATGGATTCAATCAAAGTAGCTTCCCAGTTGAGAAGACAAATAGTGTTGTTATACCTATTCACAAATATGGGGACATCAATAACCCTTCCAACTATTGTACTATTATGAGCAACCCTCTTCTTGGAAAACCTTTTCAAAGAATTATAAAGTGTAGAGTCAACAAGTGGGGAAAAATAGGGAAAAACAGAAAAGGTGCAGGATGGTTTCATGCCTAAACATTGTAGCATTGATCATTGCATCACTCTAAGAAATTTCATTGAAAATTTTTGGAACAACCAAGGTGGGAAAGTTTTATGTTTCTTTGTTGAATTCAAAAAATCCTTTGCCACTATCCCTAGAGATAAGCTTTGGAACAAAATGGAAGAATTAGGAGTCCCAAAGGAATATAGCGTAATTCTTCATAATATTTATGAGTAGGTTAGGGCTAAAATCATAACTAAGGAAGTAATGTTTGAATGATTTAGCAGTGAAATTAGAGTCAAATGGGGATGTCATCTTTCCCCCACATTATTTGGTTTATATATAAATAGGCTTGAAGAGTGGATAAACAATACTAAAGGCGAAGGGATTCAGTTGGCAGGATACGTGGTGAAACTACTTTTATATGCAGACAACCTTATTCCTCTTGCTAAATCTACCCTAGGTTTGAGAAAAAACTTGAAAGCTCTAGAAAAATTTTCCTAAGAGGTTGGAATGCAAGTAAATGCTAGCAAGACCAAAGTCATGCTTTTTTCCTTAAAAAAAAAGAAACTTGTTATTTTTTTCTTTGAGGGAAACCCCTTGGAGGTTGTAGATGAGTAAGTAACTAGGAATCGATTTCCACTATAGGGTTAGTTGGGAGACATGTAGATCAAAGAGAATACAAGGAGGGTGGAAAGCTTCATACCTTCTCTAGAACAGGTGCAAACAAGAAGAAATATGGGATTGGAGGACTAAGAAAACCCTCTTTGGTTTATTAGCAGTTCTTGTTATCCTCTATAGTTTTGAGATATGGGGAAGAAACATGTCAAGTCACAAATGGTGACAAATAGAAAGAATTCAAAAGCATCTAATCACAAGTAATCTCAAATTCAAATCAAGTGTCCCATATGATACCCTTTTAGCTAAGGCTGGTATGGTTCAAATTGAGACTTCAATGATCATTCATCTGTTAAGTTATCTAAAAAGGTTGAAATTATGGATACGCACTATTGGCCCATAATGGTTGTTGAAGAAGAGATAAATCTTCGGAAAAAGACATGGATGAAAAAAATAGAATTGTTTTGGGCAAGTGGAACATATTTCTGCATCATCTTCCTCACACTAAACATGAGATAAAAAGGCGAGTGTTAGAAAAAATTAGTACTGCCATGTGGAAAAAATAAGTAGGGAATAAAAAAGTAATATTATGTCAAATAATTTAACCCCATGTGTAAGCATGTTGATAAAGATTATTTGAGATATTCAACCAATGGAAAAGCTACATTTTTAATTACACAATTGAGGACTAGCTCATATCATCTAAGATGTGAAACTGGCATATGGATGGTCCCTAAAGAAGACTGAGAAAAAATAACTTGCATGTTTTGCAAAAGGGGGGTGGTAGAAGCATAATGAAATTTTATCAAAGAATGTGCATCGTATGCAGATATTCATTGTCAGTTTGATAACAACCTAAAGGTGAACAACCTCAGTGAACTTTTTGAGGAGGAAAAACTTCACAAAATAGTGAGTTTCTTAGTCAAGATTCTTAACAGGAGAGACATCATGAAAAAAATATGAATAGAGATTAAGTTTTTATTAGTTGGTCCCTTAGACCACAAGGTCTCGTGGACATCCTTAAAAATAATTTATTCATTCATTCATTCTTTATAATAGGTTATTTATTATGTTTACCTATTTGGAATAGTGTCAATGATGCATATATTTTGTGCGTATGATTCAGGTGGTAATACCCAACGTTAAGGTACGTTTCTTGGGTTTTCACATTTTGAAATGATTAATAAAGATTTAGATATGTGAACATAAATTATAGTTGTGTAGCTAATTTTAAAATGAAATGAGTGAATATAATTTAAGAGTACAAATCCAAGGCCTTTTTTCTCTAATTCATTTGTAGTGTTTTATAGTAAAGGTTTTAAATATGCTTAGGTAGTCTAAAAAATAAATATATGAACCCAACCGAAAAATAAGAGGAAGTGTTGAGATCCATAAGAAAGAGAATGGATTGAAGGAAACCAACTAAAAAACCCCAATTCTGTATAAAAGGAAAATAAAATAACACTTGTATTGGCGTGTAACAACAAAAGCCAAGAACACTATTAAGAGAGAAATCACCCAAGAGCACCATAGTGTAACACTTAAGATAAAACCCTTGGACAATAGATCAAACTCTTCAAGGTTGCTATTGAAGAACACCTCCAACTAGCCAAAAACAATAAGAGTGGTTGCAAGGGCAATATAAGCGATAAAAGGTATATTTGCAGTAATATGTTTATTCCCTTAATATACAAAGCTTTAAAGGTATGTAAGAGGTATAATCATTTGAAGTGAATATTATATACATTTCCATCTAATCCTTGGTATGAAAAGGAGTGCAAGGTTGCTAAAATTACCTATTGCCATTGTGACAATGACCCTCCAATTTTTTTTCCTTAGTCAATTTTGGAGCCTACATGAACCGTCGTTTCAAACCATATTGTGTCATGTTGTTTTTTGTTCATGTTTTCATATGTGTCGACCATCCTTGCCACATTTCTAAGTGTTGCTTTTCCTCCTAAGTGTCATCTTCTTATCTTTAGAAGCACTTATGTTGTCATTCTAATGATATGAAAAGCACTAGCTTTCTTTGACTTTTTGATTAACTTTCTTCACTAGACATGCATCTCAGACAAAAGAAAGAAAAGTGCATTCTTTTTTCTTAGATAAAGCACACTTTCTAAAGACAATGGTCACAAAAGAATTTTTTGAAAAATTTGTGCCCTCATTCGAATGAGCACACTTTCTTCACTTAGTGGAGCACACTCTCATTCCAAAAGTAGAATACACTCCTTGTTATTGGTGATTACACCCTTCTAATCTTCAACTCCAGCATGTTGGGCCGAGAATAAGGTATGTTTCACCCTATCTGTACCATGAATTATTATGTACTTCTATGAATTTTCCCCTCATCTTAGCAATAAAGGAAAGGGAATTAATGTAAAGTTAGGAAAAAATGAACCGATGATAAAAGGTATGTTTAACAATGGAAAATTGACTTGTTGTACCTTTATTAAGCGGGAAACAAAGCAGCTAAACTGATGATAACCGAAAGACAACTGAAAAGAGAGGCAAACAGGATCATGATGGCTCCCATGGGCCAGTGGAATATGGAAAGGCACATCCTCCCTGGGAGGACTCAAAAGACAGCCATGAGCAACAAGATCCCATATGGAAAAGACCCGTTACCATTGTTGAAATCACCTTTAAAATTCTGAAGATGAACAGGATAGATAGATCTGAATAGAGATTTTCTTCTGTAATAGACGTATTAGAACATAACTGTCAAGTTGTATTAATGTATTAATCTCCAGCTTAATAAATATTTTGGCGTTTTTGAATAGTCAATCTCTAAGTTTTCCTTAGAGGTAAACTTCTGGTGGCTTTGGGTCCATCCCCGGGAGTTTCTTCACTACTTCTGTGCTATACGTTTAATTACAGAACTTGCATTTCCAGTCATCTAATGCATTCCGTGAGATATCATTTAATTGGTTAATTATGAACATAATATGCTATGACTTTCTATTTCATTAGAATAGTTCATCATTCATGCTTTTGTGCTTAGAATCAATGTTTTCATAATTGTTTAGATGCTTTCATCATATCCCAATGCTTTTATACTCATTTGATTAGTTTTAGCATGACTACTGTTCAATTCTGTATATAGTTAAAGTTGGATCTTTTCATTACTATTGCGAGGCGTCTAGTTGTTGTTTGATTCAGAGAGATGTCATCTATTAATTTAAAAGAGAATTCCATTACAAAATTTAGACAAACAATTGTTGTTCAATTTATTAGGATTGCTGTTCAATTCGTCATAGTATGATGTTCAATCGAAGTTTGCTCTTTTCAGCCAGGATAGTCATTTCTGCATTTACTTAGAATAGAATAGTCAAAAGTATTCTATAATTCCCTTCCACTTTGTTTTGATTGAACTTCGAGAATTATATATTATTCCTTATGATAATTTAGAGTAGTCATCCTTTGATATCATTTTCATATACTGTGATTACACTCTTGAAATAACAAGACTTTCCCTGGGTTGATAATTAAATGAGAAGCATTGAAGTTGTATGTCACAGTCACCTTTATGACCCAACATTTTTGGCGTTGTTTCCATGGAGAGTGTTTAAGAGTGATGTCCTTTATTTCTTTTTTCTTTTGCTATGAAGAATTGGGTATTGAAAACGAGAGGTAAGAACCTGTGTACCGGCAAGAAAAACGCTTTCTCTCCAGCCCGCTTCTCAGCAATTGTGCAGAGGCTAGTAGGATAGGTGGTCTTGTTTTATGACTAGGAAGAAAAAGATAGAAACAAATCAAAATCACCCACTTAAATCCACAAAACCCAAAGGACCAGTGATCCTTGGCAGAACAACATATATAGATGAAATCATTAAGAAGGCTAAATCCCAGGCATGCGTAGGACCCAGAACCATTCCTACTTAAAGTCCTACTACGCTCCCTCAGGAAGCAGCCTCACCATCTGTAGCCCACACCGATATTCACAGTGAAATAGAAGGGTATGAAAAAAGCCTTTAGAATGCTGATCGCGTAAGTGCTAACCCTTCAAGAGAGGGAGGTTCTTGCAATTTACAGGAAGGGGAAGGAGAAAACAGTAGTGCAGTACAGGTAAAAAATCCAGAGCTTGGATCCCCTGAGAGAGTGGTTGAAACTAAGACACTCAAAATCCCAGATCGAGGAAGTGTTGTAAGGCTTCCTCCGCATCCATTCCCTAACTCCACTGAGATTGTTCCTCCAAAACAAGAAATCCCCGAAGATTATTGGCATATCTTTGATCAAATGGAAAACAACTAGAACCAGAACCAGAGGCAGACATCAACATTGGAGTATCACATTGTTGATCCTACTGCAAATGCCCCTATGAAATCCATTCCATTACAAAACATCCCCACCTTCCATGGGTTAACCTTGGAAGATCCTGATGCATTTTTATTTGAATTTGATGTCTTATGTAGGGGATATGACTACACCACTGACCCTCAGAAACTGAAATTATTTCCCTCTATCTTGAAGGGGACAGTATTACGTTGGTTCATGGGGCTCGGTGGAGGAACCATTAATAACTGGGACCAGATGAAGAACAATTTCTTAACAAATATCAAGACTATTGCCAGACTCGAGAATTAAAAGATGAAATATTCATTATGTCTGCAAAAGACAATGAGACATTAGAAGAATACGTCGAAAGATTTCAATATAAATTACAAAGGTCTCTATATACTACACTATCCAAATATATCTTAAAAGCAACGCTGATTAAGGGAATGAAAGAAGAATGGATTGAAGCACTTTACATAATGGGAAAAGGGGACATCTACCAAGAAGAATATGATGATATTATTTCACTGTGTATCAGGCGTTCTCGGGGTGGTATGCGAAGCAGGCCAATCGGGCGAGACTCAGCTACAAGGAATCCTAAGCAGTTCGGTGGCAACGTGACCAGAGCAGAATTTGGTAATCTTTTAGAAGATTTCAAAGCTGATACCTTGGGCACCCTGACAACAGAGATAAATGTCCTAAAAGCCAAGTAGAAGCAAGCTATAGCAGAACAAAACTTGGCCATCTTTTTCCCATGTTTTCGGAAGAAGCACAACCAAAGGGAATGTCCATTAGACATGGTCCAGACATGTGCTATTTGTTCCAAGGACCATGCCACTGACCATTGCACTTCGCTTCCAGGGCTGAAAGCAGTTTTTAAAGAAGCAGAAGAAGATACAAAACTAGTCTATCTAATGAACCAATGTCGACAATGGCAAGCACAACCAGGTATGCCACAAGACCTGCCTCAGTTCTTTTCTTCTCCGTAGTTTAACCAGCAAAACCCTGCAACAGCTTGGCAGAACCAATCACCTTTCTCTACTTGGCCATCTCAATCATTTCCTATGCCTCCTTGGCCAACACAACCCTCTTCAAGTAATAATTGGCCAAGTTTTCCTTGTTCTCCCCCTTATTGGAAAAACAATCCCTATCAATCCCAGTGGCCGACCTCCCCTTCACAAACCAAAAATTAGCCTCAGAACTAGTAGCAACCTCTGGGAATGAACAACCTGTCGATGGGGACAGGGTTGCAAAATCAACCTACATTACCAGCTCCATACCCAGTCCAACACAACCCTAAGCCTATCATGCAGCCTCAATTGATGGCTCAACCTAATCCTAATCCTAAAAAAATGCTGGTTCAACTAATTCAGATTGTTGAAAACCCAAACTTTGAAACTGAACAGAAGCGATGCAATGAACTAAGGCTAAGATTAGGACATGTTATTTCACTAGAAGAAGATATGACCTTGCCACAACTTGAATCTGGAACTTCGAAAGAGCCTAGACAAACAACTATGACTGAAGCAAAGGTAGAGAAGGGAAGGGAAATGGTTGACCAAGGGAAACCTAAAAACCTTATGATTCCCCCCCCCCCCCATTCCCTGAAAGATTAACACTTCCTAGACCGATAGTCTCTCTAGATTTCGATATACTAGGGGAATTAAAGAACCTTTGCATTAAAATTCCTCTTTTACAGGCTATACAAGACATTCCTATAAATTCCAAGACTATTAAAGAGATGTGTGGGAAAAATAAGACGAGGAAAGAAAAATTGTACCCACTGTTCTTGTGGTAGGGGCACTATCAGACTTAATGTTGGGTAAGGAAACACCCGTGAAATATGAGGATCCAGGGAACCCCATAGTAACTTTGCAAATCTCTAGCCACTCCTTTCCAAAGACATTGGTTGACTTAGGGGTGGCCATTAACATCTTAACTACAGATACTTGTGAGAAGTTAGGCATAAAAACATTAGAACCCTCAACTACCTTGCTTGAACTTGCTGACAAATCTATTATTAGACCAGAAGGAATATTACAAGACATCCTAGTTTATTTGGACTCATGGAAGTATCCAACTAATTTTTTAGTTATTAACCCCAAAAGTAGGATGGATGGACACCCCCTAATACTTGGTCGACCTTGGTTAGCAACAGATGATGCTTACATAGGCTGCCCCACAGGCAGCATGACCATTGCTAGAGGTGATTCCATAAAAAAAATTATCATTTACCCAGCTGCCAAACCAAGTCTACCCACGGTAAATATTCACAAGAATCCACATACATACTGGGAACAAAATATCCATTCACCATTGACAATAGTTGTAGCTCTTGAATTCAAAGATAAAACTAAAGATGCTATATCAATAACTTCATGAATCAACCATTTGTGCCTGGAAACCTAAAATTCCAAATGTTAAAAATAGTTCTTGATGGTGAAACACAAGAAGACCCCTTGGCAGACATTGATAATCAACACATACCCACAACCGCTATTCGCAACAACATACCAATTGAAATTTAGCTAGGGAAAGTTTTAAATATCAATGGCAGTTTGGATAGTGACCAAAAGCAAAAGCTCATAAAGGTTTTACAGAAGTATCAAGGAGCATTTTCTTGGGACTACCTAGACATGAAGGGTATAGACCCCCAGCTATGCACACATCACATCTATACTAACAAGGAGGCTCTACCTATTAAGCAACCTTAACAGAGGCTAGACCTGCATCTGAAAGACATTGTAAAAGCTGCTGGATGTAAAATTCATTTATCCTATCTCAGACAGGAAATGAGTCTCTCCTCTAGTAGTCATTCCTAAGAAGAATGGGAAGTGGAGAACCTGTGTGGATTACAGAGAATTTAATAAAGAAACACAGAAGGACCACTTCCCCCCTTCCTTTTATTGACCAAGTCCTCGATACATTGGCAGGAAAATGGTTCTTTTCCTTTCTTTGCGGGTTCAACGGTTACAATCCAATCTAGATAGCCCCCAAAGGCCAGGATAAAAAAACCTTTACCTACCCATGGGGTACATTTGCCTACATGGTATTACCATTTGGACTATGCAATGCCCTAGCAACCTTCCAAAGATCCATACTCAACATTTTTTTCTGATTAAATAAATGAAGGACTTGAAATTTACATGGACGGCTTTACCCCAAATTGAGATGATTTTGATCAAGCACTAGAAACACTAGAAAAGGTGTTGGAGCGATGTATTGCTACCAGATTATGTTTGAGCAATGAAAAATGCCACATGATGATGACTGAGGGAGTAATCCTAGGACACTACATCTCTGCAGCTGGACTACAGGTAGACCCAAAAAAAATAGAAGTAATCCTTTTATTAGCCACACCTTGTACGCAGATAGAGGTACGCAATTTTCTTGGATATGCAGGGTACTATCGCAGGTTTATAAATATTTTTTCACAAATTGCTACACCCTTGTATGCATTAACTGGAAATGTTGAATTCCATTGGCCTTATAAATGTGACACTGCTTTTATAGATTTAAAGAAACTGGTCTTGACAACATCGATCTTATGCGGTCCCAATTGAAAGCTGTTATTTCACATTTCTTCAGATGCATCCGACACAGCAATAGGGGCAGTTCTCAGTCAAGAAGAAGATAAAAATCCCTATTCTATTTATTATATTAGCAAGAATCTCACTCCTACTGAATTAAACTATATAGTGACTGAAAAATAGTTCTTGGCTGTCATTTATGCTATCAATAAATTTAGACATTATATAACTGGCTATCAAGTACTCATGTATATTGATCACTCTGCCATTAGATATCTAGCCAATAAACCAATCACAAATGGGAGAGTAACTCGTGGGTTGCTTCTGCAGGAATTCTATATAACTATCAAATATCGTACAGGGAAGGAGAACGTGGTTGCAGACTTCCTATCCAGAATTCCCAGATTAGATGATACACTAGCGGTGGACGATCAGTTTCCCGATGAACATCTGTTCACTGTAGTAGTAAAAACACCATGGTACGCAGATGTAGCAAACTACCTAGCAGTAGGAAATCTGCCCAGACATTTAACATCAAGGGAACATACGCTGATTGTTCAGTGCAGTGCTAGATTCTCCTGGATCGGTGGATACCTCTTTCATACAGGAGCTGATATGCATATACGCAGATGCATCCAGGAAGATGAGATTTATGACATTCTATGGGCCTGTCATGATGAACCTTGTGGTGGCCATTTTGCAGATCGCAGAACAGGGCACAAAGTATTGCAAATGGGTTATTATTGGCCTACGATTTTTAAATATGCCAAGAAATATGTCCAAGCCTGCGATAGTTTTCAAAGAATGGTCCGCCGAGGCCAAGTTGATGAAATGCCATTACAAATACAAGTGGTAGTAGAACCGTTCGAACGATGGGCATGGGACTTCATTGGACCATTCAACCCACCATCAAACCAGAAGATATACATACTGGTTGCCACAGATTACGTAACAAAGTGGGTAAAAAAAGTCGCCTTATCAAGAGTTACGGAATAATCTGTGATTAATTTTATTTTTGAGCTATTTGTGCGATATGGCTTACCACGGTAAGTGATAACCAATGGAGGGGCACAGTTTGTGGGAAATAAAATTATGGCCACCCTGAAGAATCACCAAATCATACATAGAGTCACATCTCCCTACCACCCGTAGGCAAACGGGCAGGTTGAAAGTACCAACAAAGTCCTCGAGGCAATTCTCACTAAAACAGTATCAACACATCACGAGGATTGGGCTACTAGACTACTAGAGGCCTTGTATCATCTGGTATTTGGAAGAGAGCCTATTTTTCATATCGAATACGAAATAAAGACTCTAAGGACAACCTAGGAGGTAGGGCTAGACTTGACGGAGGCCCAGATTATAAGAATCCAACAAATAAATGAATTAGATGAAATACAACTACTGGCTCTGTAGTGCACATCAATCATCCAACAACAAAGAGCTAAGTGGAATGACAACCTCATAAAAAATAATACATTCTAGAGAGGAGATTTGGTGCTTCTCTATGACTCCAGATTCCAGGATTTTTTGGGTAAGTTACAAAAAGGTGGCTCGGTCCATACGAAATTCAGGGAGTACACAACAATGGTACCCTCACCTTGACCACCATAGATGGGTTTGGTTCTACATTACGAGTCAATGGGCACAGAGTGCGCCTCTATCAAAAACCACTTACAAGGGAGTATTTATGCCAGCAGGTACACAATGATCCCACCATCCAAATTTTAGCAGCAGGGGGTGATAACCCCATGACTTTAAGTACATGAGAGCTTACTACTTCCTTTTGTAAATATTGTATATAATTTCCTTGCAATTTTTAGTTTTCTTATTTTTTTGTACATTTTTCATACTCATAATTGTATCCTTTCCCTTCATCGTCCCTTTTGTTGTTTATTTTTGCTGTTCAAATCTTTGAACGACTGCTGTTCAATCCAATTGAACAACTGCTGTTCAATCGAATTGAACAACCTTGTCCTTTTGCATTTTTATTTTTTCTGCTCAAATATTTGAATGGCTGTTGTTCAATCCAGATTCCCACTACCAATGTCCTTTCGGACTTCTGTCATCATCGGTTTGCTCGCCAGGTTCAAAGTCACTTGGCCATTCTGATGGTGAGGGGGACCGATTAAAAGTAGCATGTGACTGATGGAGCCAATCCAAGTACTGCGATTCCCATTCATGCTCGTCCAGATTTTGAGCATCTTGAAAAATATCAACAAAAATAGTCTCTTTTTCTTTGGATACCTCATCTTTTCTTCTTAGTGCGGCAGCTGTAGAAGATTCTCCTCTTGTGATATGCTTTGATTGCTGTCCTGTAGTAAACTTTACCGTATCTGTCGTGACAAAGAGATTCTTCTGAGGGAATAAATATTTATCAGCTGATTTTTTCCATTTGTTGACATATGCTGTTGGATCTACTTCTATGTCAAGGAAAGAATCTTTCCGACTATTCCTAGAAGTAGGAAGAGATGCCACTGCTAATTCAACTCCATCTAATAATTCAATCTTAAAAATTTGAAACATATTGACAGAGTGTTCTATATCACACTGAATCCACATTCTGCAAGTATGATTAATATCTCGTTGTCGTTGCCATCCTAATTCAAAACTTATTGCAGAACAAACTTGGTTTGATAATGAAAGGCTGACTAGACAAACCACATCACTAGTCCAATGACCTGATTGTACACATATGGTAATTAAAGCTCTCTGGTTGATTATGAGTTTGATTGCTTTATCTTTACCTTGAAGATCTTCTAGAGATCTGATTAAAGCTAACTTCTCTGGTAAAGTTAGGCTTTTGAACTCTTTTATCCATAGTGTAATCTTTTTCACTTCATCCATATTCTCGGCCAATACTGATGTATCAAATGTTTCTGGTCCATAAACTTGGGAAAAAGGATTTGGCTTTATGGGATTTCGAAATTCCATACTCTGATAATCCCATGGAGTGGAGAATGTTCTTAAATACTGCAGAGATCTTTCAATGCACTGAGAAACTCTCACATGTGGCTTCTTTTGACATAAGCCATTTTTAAATTCCCAATCTGCAAAAGGCTGAAATAGTTCATATTGAGGAAAAGTATCAGTGCCTTCAAAATGTCCATCATTTCGTTGAATATATGCAGCTTCCATTTCTTCAAAAAGATCAGGAATTCTCATTGTTCGTAGAAACCTTTCTACCTTCTCAGACATATTAATTTCATCAATATCAAGCATTTTAGCAGTTGTATAAACTGCCAAAGAGAAGTCAAGTCCTCCAATAATCTGATAATAGTTTAAAGTCATCAAAACTTTAATCATATCATCAGTGTAACATCTGGACCAATAATCATCAAGAGTTTTGAAATAAATCTTTACTTTCATATTGGGCAAAGGATAGACTTTCACCAATTCTTCGTCTAATCCTAATAGAATACCAACATTTTTTGATTTCCATGCTTGGCAGCGTTGGATCCATTTGTTTCTCTGTATTATGAGCCCAATCATTTTCTTCATTTCTTCAGCTGCATATGGCAACACCAATTCTAAAATATGAAATATTTTTACAAAAGTTACAAAATCATCATCACTTGCATTCTTCCCAGGTAACTGAAATAAATCTGTTCTAATGCTAGAACAATGATGAATATGGGCTTTATTCATATCTCTTGTTAAAGCATCAGCCAGGTAGTTAGAATTTCCAGGAACCCATTCCACATCAAATTCATACATCTGGAACCAAATTTGCCAAGCTAATAATCTTCCGCGAGCAAGTTGCTTGGAAATTTTTGCAGCTAAGAAATACTTAAAATTCATCGAGTCAGTTCTTATCAAAAATTTTGTAGGTTCTAGATATACTTCAAACTTTTGAATGCCATTAAAGATGGCCAATGTTTCCTTTTCAGCAATAAAATAATTCTTTTGGTGAGGTAAGAACTCACCTGAAGCATAAGCACAGAGATTTTCTTCAAAAAGACTCTCGTTACCTTCAACAGGGACCTTTTCAAACAGTACAGCAGCCCAAAAATTATCAGAAGCATCAGTTTGAAGAATAAGTGAACCATTACCAGGAGGTTTAAGTTCAGGAAGCCTTAAACATTCTTTCTTCAAAACTTGAACTGCAGCAGTAGCTTCTGTAGACCATCCACCATGTAAATGCTGCCTGATTGGAGCAGTTTTTTCTGATAAACGAGGGATGTATTTGTGAATATAATTCAATATTCCCAAAAATCTATGTATCATCTTAGTATCAGAAAGTTGATCAGGAAATTCAGCTAGCTTTGTAAGAACATGCGGCTGCATTTGAATTTTGCCATTGACGATATGAATTCCTAGGAAATCAATACTGTCTTGAAACAGTATCATCTTTTTCTCTGACAGAACGATTCCATGCTTTCGAACTTCTTCCAAGAAAATAGCCAAATGTTTCAAGTGATCTTCAAGATTATCACTGTGAATCAGAATATCGTCAATATAAACAACAATAAAATCATATTTACCAAAAATGAAATCCATACGCCTTTGAAAGAAAGCAGGCGCATTCTTGAGACCAAACGGAACAACCTTCCATTGAAAGAAACCTGCAGGGCAGGTGAAAGCAGTTTTATGTCTGTCTTCGGCTCTGATTTGAATTTGATAATATCCAGACTTCATATCAAATTTACTGAATATTTTGCTATGCTGGATCTTCTGCATTATACTTTCTTGGCGTGGTAGAGGATACTGAAAACTTTTGGTGATTGCATTCAAAGGTTTATAGTTAATCACCATCCGGGCTTTTCCTCTAACAATTTCAGAATGGTTTCATACCAAGAATGCAGAACATGAATAATGAGAATCACTAGGTTCAATTAACTGAAGATCTAATAATTCTTCAATTTGCTTTCTCATCTCTTTTTCATCTGAAGGAGTACAAGGAATTAATTTACCTTTGACTCCGTTATCATGTAGGGTGACAATTTCTTGTTGGGGACTTTCAACAATCCAAAAATCTTGTGGATTCTCAGAGCAATTTTTTATTAGTTCTTCAAATATAGCAGTTTGCTCTGGTAACCAGTCAGGATTTCTATTGGCCTTTTGCTTGCTGGTACTCTTCTGAGATCTTTCTTCATAAATCTGAAGGACTTCTTGCCAGTTATTTGAGTCCTTGACAGGTTGTTTAATCCCTATTTTCTTTTGGCTATTGTCCTTTCTAGCTTCAGAATTTGCTAGAGTAAGCCTAGGAACAGAGATGGCCTTTTTCTTGATGTTGAAGATAAGTTTATCTTCGCTAATGGTAACAGGTAGAACTGAATTAAGAAAAGGCATTCCAAGGGATAAACTTGTAGAAGTATCATAATATTGAACAGAAGAAATTTTTACAATACTCCCCCCAACTTTTAAAGAAATTTCATCGACATAATGAGTCAGAGAGACAGTGCCACCAATAGTTTCAGAGACAAGAATATGGTTGAGAGGTTTCCACATACCTTTAAACAAAGAAGGACGGGCAAGATTATTCGAACCACCCGTATCAATAAAAGCATCAACAGAGATCCATTGATTACGAACTTGGACCTCAACGAGAATATAAAGGAGATTATTAGTTTTAACAATCTTTTTCAGAAAAGCATTTTCTTCTACAATAGGAAGAACAGGACAGGCAGAAGAAGGAGTAACAGTCTTTGGATATGGACAAAAAGAATTAAAAATGGGTGGCGAAGGTGATGAAAGTAAAACGGGAGATGAATTCTTAGTATCCAGAGATAGTGACTGAGTAGCAGAGGGGGTAAGTGAAACATTATCTTCAAAAGAGGAGTCAGAAGTTTCACTAGTTTCATCTTCTTCAAGATACTGATCACTGTAATGCAATTCTTCTTCTTGATCATAACAGTCAGAATCATAACAACGATTCATTTTTTGAGAACTGTCAATAGGCACATCGGAATCAGACAGAGAAGCTTCTGTCAGAATATAAACATCAGAGACATCATCTTGAGATTCAACAACAGACCATTGATCAACAAATTCATCAACTTCAATGCATGCTTTCAACTTATTAGACGAACTCTTAGGAAATTTCCGAGCATAATGTCCTTCTTGTTTACAAATAAAGCAAGCATTATCTTTCTTTGGTTGTCTGCATTTTTTGAGATATCTGAACTTGTGAAAAGGTCTTTTTGGATTTGCTACCTTCTTTGGTATGTATTTGCCATATCTTTTAGTTTTTCGTTTCTTAAATGGAGTCCAGGGTAAAACAGAACGACAAACATCTAATCCAGGAGAAAACTCAGAGGCTTTCTTCTGCCAGCAAAGATATTTGATTTTCTCTTGACATCTGAATAAAAGATCTATCCAATAAGTTTGATCTATCTTATTTCCTTGAACTTCTAGATCTTTAAGAATCATATCACCTAGATTACCAGGTAACTTTGACAGAAAAGAGATTTTCTGGACTGAATCATTAATCAAATTGGCCTTGTAAACTTTAGTCATGTAATCATTACCAAACTGATTAAAGAATTTGATGTCTTTCAATTCCATTCTAGTCAAATCTGTGATAATCTGTTTTTTCTCATCTGCTGGTTCTGGAACAAACTGGGTTTTTAAAAGTAATTCAAGGGTAGCAAGACCTGCAGCAGCAAAATTCAATCTTTCTTCATCGGATGGAGCCATCCACCAATCATAGACAATACCTGCCATTCGCTTTTCAGCTAAGGCAAAGATAGATATATTGTCTAGTCTTGATACAACTTGCATCTGATATAGAGATCCAATCCATACCCTAATAGATTCAGCTGGATTAGAAGACTTATCTAGATCCAGGACATAGCCACTTGAATTGGCAGAAAAGAGATCTTCTTCAACCCTAGGGTATTTAGGAACTTCTTTGAAAACATGGGCTTTCTGTAAAGATGGTAAAATAAAAGAAGGAAATTTTGTAGCAGCATTTTCAAGAGTAGCAACTTCACTCTTTGGTTTCTGAAAATTTAAAGATTTGTGAGTTTCTAAGACTGGTTTATTAGTGCGTTCAGAAGCTTGAGTACTTGACTCAATTCCACTTTCTTCTAGCTTTTCATCTGCATCCCAATAATTGGGAACGTCCATAGAGAGAGAAAAAGCAGGAGTTTTCAACTCTCGTCGGCGTCTCTCTTTCTTTTTCTGATGCTTTGCTTCTTTTCTTGCTCTTTCTTCTTGTTGTTCTTCTTGAAGCAATTTTAAATTTGCTATAATTTCTTCAGATTGAGAGCCAAGGTTATCTAGGACATCTTCGGCGTGTGCACACCAAGTAGTCAAATAGTTGCCTATCTGATAGACTTCTTCTAAGTCTTTAGGATCATTTACATTGTGCTCAATGAGTGGTGCACAATCAGCTCTAGTGTTTGGCTGTTTAGACATTGATGAGGTGGTACAGAATTTTGTCTTTGGAGGCCATTTTCCACCTTTCACAAAACGTTTATTAGCATGCTTCCATTCTTCAACAGGAGAATAAGACACATAAGAAACACGATGCATTTTTTGCACTGCAAGAAATGGTTTGGATTCTGGAATATATAATTCATTTGGAGCTACAACAGGGGTAGCTGGAAATGCTATTTCTTCTATAGGAGGTAAATCAACTCTCTGAGAAGAGAATGATTCTTCTTGTGACAAAGGAACAACATATCTTTTTGGCTTGACCAGGGGTCGAGGCACGACTGGTTTAGGAGGAATTAATTTCACTCGACCATCAGATATAGCAATTCTTTTGAGTTTAGCTTCTGGTTTCTTGTCGTCCATTATAGACTTATACTGAAAATACCAATTGTTTGGAAGCTCAGTAGGATCATATAGAACACCTTCTACTTGAGCATTTGACAGACCAACAGTCACACAGTCTTTCAGGACTGGTTGTTTCAACTTTGGATGTGCAGTATTTGTTAACTGAAAAGTTGTCTGTACTAGAACAGAAAGATATTCACTATCTTCAGCTAATTGGAGTCCTTGAACTCCAGTCATTAACTTCCAACAATCTTGAAGATGGACATCAGTGAGACTAATAGAGTAATCTGGAAAAATGGTTCCATATTGACAGCCAGTAGATAGATTACCCATTATAGTTCTAATCCTAGCATGGTCATAGTTTTGATGACGGGTGTCGAAAACTTCAGCAATGCAAGGGGTGTTTAACCCATGACGAAATACAGGAGCCAGACCAATACGGATTCCACCAAAGTGAAGATAATTGTATTTTTTATCTAGTGCATACTGACGAAACTTCTTAACTTCATCTTTAGAAAACAGGTTCAGAGAAACAATCTGGACAGCAGGACCAGAGATTTTGATAGTAACCTCTACTTCCTTCAAAAAGGACTTAGATTTAAACACAAAGGATATAGGAAGTTTGTAAATATCAGTGGCATGAAGAGAGGGAGGATTCCAGTTTTCAGGGTTATCAACAACATCATGCGACTCTTCAGACTCAACAGAGCGGGACGCAACTTCAGAGACAATCTTGCGATCAATATTAGAAAATGAGCGTAATAGATTTGCCATAACAGAATCGAGACAGGGCTCTGATACCAAAATTTAGATCGACATAATGAGTCAGAGAGACAGTGCCACCAATAGTTTCAGAGACAAGAATATGGTTGAGAGGTTTCCACAGACCTTTAAACAAAGAAGGACGGGCAAGATTATTCGAACCACTCGTATCAATAAAAGCATCAACAGAGATCCATTGATTACGAACTTGGACCTCAACGGGAATATAAAGGAGATTATTAGTTTTAACAATCTTTTTCAGAAAAGCATTTTCTTCTACAATAGGAAGAACAGGACAGGCAGAAGAAGGAGTAACAGTCTTTGGATATGGACAAAAAGAATTAAAAATGGGTGGCGAAGGTGATGAAAGTAAAACGGGAGATGAATTCTTAGTATCCAGAGATAGTGACTGAGTAGCAAAGGGGGTAAGTGAAACATTATCTTCAAAAGAGGAGTCAGAAGTTTCACTAGTTTCATCTTCTTCAAGATACTGATCACTGTAATGCAATTCTTCTTCTTGATCATAACAATCAGAATCATAACAACGATTCATTTTTTGAGAACTGTCAATAGGCACATCGGAATCAGACAGAGAAGCTTCTGTCAGAATATAAACATCAGAGACATCATCTTGAGATTCAACAACAGACCATTGATCAACAAATTCATCAACTTCAATGCATGCTTTCAACTTATTAGACGAACTCTTAGGAAATTTCCGAGCATAATGTCCTTCTTGTTTACAAATAAAGCAAGCATTATCTTTCTTTGGTTGTCTGCGTTTTTTGAGATATCTGAACTTGCGAAAAGGTCTTTTTGGATTTGCTACCTTCTTTGGTCTGTATTTGCCATATTGAACAACTGATGTTCAATCAGATCGAACAACCTTGTCCTTTTGCGTTTTTATTTTTACTGTTTAAATATTTGAACGACTACTGTTCAATCCAATTGAACAGCTGTTGTTCAATCAGATTGAACAACCTTGTCCTTTTGCATTTTTGTTTTTTCTGTTCAAATATTTGAACGATTGATGTTCAATCCAATTGAACAGTTGTTATTCAATCATATTGCACAACCTGGTCCTTTTGCATTTTTATATTTGCTGTTCAAATCTTTGAACGACTACTATTCAATCCAATTGAACAACTGTTGCTCCATCGGATTGAACAACCATGTCCTTTTGAGTGTTTATTTTTGTTGTTCAAATCTTTGAATGACTACTGTTCAATCCAATTGACCAACTACTGTTCAATCAGATTGAATAGCTGTATGTCGTTTTTCCTGTTCAATCAGATTGAACAGCTGGTTTTTTTCCCCTTTTTAAGCATGATCCTTCTTTCTTTTTGATGATCTCTTTTCTCAAAAATCACTCCTCATTCCACACCCTAGTTGTAAAAGACATTTCTGAGCAGGAATTGGCACCAGAAAAGGAGAAAAGCAGTAATAATACTAATATGATGATCCTTTGGAGCTTTGATGGAAATCTATACTCCAGAAGCTAACATGGTATATATATGCAATGAAGGGCTAGACATCTACTGCTCAAACATGTTATCACACAATTCATGTTTCGGGACATGTTACCCTAAAGATCTTGGGTTGATGAACCTTCACAGATCAGGGGCATGCCATTAGAAGAAGGACTCAATTAACCAAATTCTATGAAAATAACTAGAATCTACAGGTTGTAGACCTTACCCAGATATCCCTAGGTTGAAGTAGATCCCGCGGGGTGCAAACCCCTTGCAATGCTTTGTGCTCTACAATATGTAAATCAACAAAGAACTAACACAAAATCCTAGTTGTATAGCATATATATGTTCTAGATGTTAGTGGAAATCATGCATAATCTCATAAAAGCAATATTAAATATACAATTGATGATCATTACGCATGTATAAAATATTATTGACAGATAAACATTAGGAACAAGATGGCTCTTATATTATTAATGACATGTACAGTAAACAAACATGGAGAGATCGCTTGAAATCTGCCATGGCCTTTGAGCATACCGTCCTCTGGATCCATCTAGCCCTAGCCTCTCAAGATTTCTTCCAAGAATAGTGCACAATGGATGTCACGTAGGGTGGTGAGAATCTCAAGGAAATAAGGGTTTCCTGCAAATATCTGGGAAGTGTAGGAGGTACGGGAATATATCAGACTTAGATAGGGCTCTAACAGTGTATAATATCTATATTCTCTCTCTTTCTACTTTAAGCCATTCCCTTGAGGGGCTTTTATACTCCCTCAAATTAGCTTTTACAGTTGGGAACAGTTAAGCCACGGGCTGGGGTGGTTAAGTTACTGGAACAGCCGTAAACCCTGCCTCTAAAATAGGGAATATGTATATATATATATATATATATATATATATATATAATGTTTAAAATGGCATACAATTCTCTATATATGGACTCGCATATATACGCGGAAAATTCTGGGCAGAGTCGCGTATGGGTTTTAAGATACTGTTTTTGAGAAAAATGTCCAAGTCTGAAAGGAAGGGTTGCCTAAGGCCAATGTATAAATCATCAAGTATAAGTTGGTGATAAATGATGATATAACAAATGCCCCCTAATATATGAGGTTAGAAGGGATACATGATGGCCGAAATGTATTATGTGCATAGAAAGAACCTTGCGAGGACCAGAGAGGAGTTCACCAGATTTCAACCTGCTAGAAAACCAGTGAGAGAGATCAGAAAGATAAATCATGTCTGAGACGGGCATACCCATGCTTAGTGAAATAAAAGCATGTCCACATGTGAAGTATAGAGCGGATCCAATATGTATACAAGTATAACTGAAATGTAAAGTACATAGTGAATCATCTGATCACTGCCCAGAAGTACAAGTCAAAATCAAGTCCAAGTATCACATATAGAAGACTGATCAATGATGCTGCAACAGATATCTGATCACAAAAGTCACAACTGAATCTCCAAGTACCAAATCATAAGTGGTGGAACAAATGGTACAACACGCAACTCGGGAGCCAACATATAAGATGCTTATGTGATGAAACTGCAACATATAAGGGTGGATGGTGTCACTAGCAGAAACTGAAGGAGCTGTCAAAATGAACCAAAGCATACTGATGCAAACCCAAGGTCTTCACCGATCACTATGGCACAATTCTACACAATGGGAGTAAATGAGCTGAAGTCGACCATGTGAGATATCGTTTGATTACCGGTCATTGATGTATACCGTTAAAAAACGCGAGACGACCCACCGATAGTGATAATGAATGTCAAGGTGCCCCAGTACAATCTAGCAAGTGCGAATGAATGAGTTAAAGTCAAACACTTGAAAGAATCCATCAATCAAGAGGCAATGATGTATCCTCACTATTGATAGCGAATATTTTTCCACTGATGACTGCAAACCCTAAGGTACTGAAAAAAAGACTCTAGACCTTATTCCTAGAGCAATGAGTCGGAGTCGATGGGAAAATATCTGCTAGAAGGAAGGCATTAAGGCATCCCACATCAGTCCAATGCAAGTGTAACCCTTAGACCAATATTTGGAAGGAATCAGACGAAGTAGAGTGAAGTAACCAACCCGAAGTATGTTTCCATCATGCACAAGATGAAGCTAGTGCATGGCAGAAACCCTCTGAACCAAACAATAATGAAAGATGACAAAGAGACGAGATATCCATCGATAGGGTCAAATGGAAATCAAGGTACTGCATGAATCCCAGGTGTGATAATGTAAGCTGACATCGAACACAAGGGAAACCACTCAGTCCAAAACCCATGATGATGATCAAATGCTGAGTACAATGTCACCTATCATTGATGTAAATAGGGCCAGGGTGAAACTCTAAGTTTACTCTCAGAGCAATATGTCATAGTCGATAAGAGACAAACCTACTGGAAAGAAGTCAGTGGAGACCTTCTCAAACCAGCACGAGCAAAGAACGAAATATATGATGTGATAGAACAAGATACTGACAAGACCAGGAATGCTGACTGAAAAATGAGTCAAGGGACATCGTAGAAAGGCCGACTCATGTTAACTTCCCTTGAACAAAAGCACAACTCATGTTTGACTATGGTAGCAAATGATAAATTTGTATAAGTTTGCCATGAAGGAGGCATAAACAAACCCTCCATATGATTGGAAGAGATAACCAACCGGGGGAGTACTGACTCATGAAACAAGGTTATGGCTTCTCCTAAGTCAAAAACTAAAACCATCCCAAATGGAGAAAAGACTTAGCTTTTTTGTGCTTTGTTCAAGGGAGACAAAACTGAGACTATAGCTGCCATCAAATATGGAAGAAATATCCCATTCCCGCTCTTTTTCAAAATATTTAATTTTTTTGTCTTTTTCATATTCAAAGCCTGAAAAAAAAGAATAAAAGAATGCTATAGTACAATGGATAGAACGAGTGTTGTGACACAGATGTTCTAGTTTCTAGGATAGGAACAATCCTATGCTCAATGCAAGGTGGCATAAACTGGTAAGTGACACTCAGAGGAATGTTCCATCCATGGGTAAATGTGTCAAGTTGCAGGAGCTAAGTGATTGCATGGTTAACTTGTACAGAAAGACATGGTCAAAAGATGGCTTAAACATGAGTCCATATGAAGCCAGCTAAAGGCCAAGATAAACAAGTAGTCAATATGCAATGCAGTAATACAACTTGACAACATAAGGAAGCCTCTAGGGTAATGGGAAAAAAAATGATAGCGAAGAATAAGAAGAATGAAGCTTCAATGCATAAGACATGGCAGGACTAAAGAGGACTCTCGAGCCTACAAGAATTGCATCATGGGTGGAAAATTCTAGCGAGGAACTAACTAGGAAGCCCATGGAAAGGAAGGCTCTACCACCAAGTCATGAAAAAAAATTTGGTGAGTGAAATGGGTTAAAGTACTCATGACATGATGGGATTGACCCTATGGCAAGTGATCAGAGTGGAGGCTAGTATGAAAAATGCAACGGAAAGTGGATTCCCTTAACCTATATGCTAGTTTGAGATCAGATACCTACCATGACAGGTCAACGGTCATGGATCCAAAGAAAAAAATAGAAAAATCTCAAATTCAGCAACATGTAAATGAAAAAAATACCTTTCCCAGCACTTACAAACCAAATGGTTATACTGCCTTAGTCAAATTCAAAAAATAAGCATAATGAAAATTTGAATTTTTTTTTCAAATTCTGGGCATAGGTACACCATTTGACTCACATTTCGATCATTTTCACATTGCAGAAGTGGAGAAGGATCTTTTGGGGAAAAAAATCCTTTTCTCAAAATCGGAGCAATCAGCCATCAAATCGCACCAAATCAGTCTAGTAAGCTCTAAACTCATCCTTTTCATCAATTTTGTTCCTGTTTAAGGTAAATTTTTTGAAATTTGACCGTAGATTTTTTTTTTTTGATGAAAGCCTTTGCACATACGTGGGTTCATGTGGACGGACCTGCGTATCATACGTGACTGTGTACAAGCGAGGTCGCGTATGCGCAGAGCTAAAATTTAAAACTTGAATCTAATCAACTATTTAATGATTTTTCTGAGGATGTCCATCAACTGGAGAGAGCGTGAGCATAGTGCAATTGAAAATGAAGTGATGGAAGACAAAAATTTTCTAGATATTCTCCAAAATTGTGGATTGCTCAAGTTTTTCAAAATGCCCAATATGAAAAGCAATGTACGTTTTCTTCAAATGTTGTTTGACCATTGGGAGTCAGAAGAAGACTGCTTCATAATTGATTAGATGCCACTATTCATATAAGTGGAAGATATATACTTCATCACTAGACTCTCGTGGAGAGGAGACCCAGTAGAATTACACGGAAAGCCTATTGGAGGGCTTAACGTAGAGGATTATGTCAAAGTCTACTGTGTAGAGGATGCACAAAAAGTAGGAACTCAGACTCCTATCAGAGATTTGAAGGATTGATACATGAATATCCTTCTCTTTACCATTGGTAGAGTAGCAGGATCTACCTCTCTGCTTCAAGCTTCACGAACACAAATGAGCATAACAGTAGAATGCTTGATTCATCTCTTTGATTGGTGCACAACCTTACTGAGAAATATGAAGAAACAAATGACTTCAATCTGGAAAGCAAATATAAAACATTTTTGGGTATGGTAAAATCTTGTTGAAATTATTCTTGGAGAGGGCCCTAGGGCTTCGACCCAAGGTCATCTCAACTATCAGCAGCCCAAGAGATCCAAGAATGGCCCGATGGGTAGATTTGATGAAGATATTAGGGGGAAGTGAAGTTCCCCAGACCATGTGGGATGAAAAGTTCTTCCAATGGTGGGAAGAAAGAGTCATCACAGTGGAATATTAACCCTATGCTGGGATGGAATTTCGTGCTGATACAGATCTAGTCCTACCACCCACTGCAGCATGGGGTGAAAGTGGTAAGATTTCATTTTTGATTTTTTTATTATGTGAATTTTTTATGAATTTTTCAAAGTATGAAAATGAAAAAATGTTTTTGATTGGAATAAATGACTTACAAAATTATGATACTCATGATGCAGACATGGGACCAGTCAGGCCTGAGGGGCACCCAAGGGAAAAGCGCCGCAGAGGTGTGGCAGATGCTGAAGACCCTGGTAGGATACTCCATGCAGTATAGAGGAACTTGGAGAGTTTGACTCGCCAAGTGCCTATGGCCGCTATAGAGGACCTACCGAGGCTATCCAAAGACGGGTGGTAGGAGTACCATGAGACTGGGTGCAGTTTTTCCGTCGTGTAGCGACTTCCATTGTGTTCTATAAGAACACAAATGTTGGGTAGGGACCTCAGGAGTAGATTTATAGATATGATCAGATGACTGTAATATTTTTTGATGGTAGACATGATCGGGCATAAGCCCTAATTTTGTAGGACATGATGGTCCAAATTTTGTATATTTTTGAACACTCAGACTATATATATATATATATATATATATATAACAATTTATATGATGTGATGACTCAAGTGTATGAAAATGAATGATATATTCGATATATTGTTTAAAGTATTGAACAATTAATTTGCCAATCAATTGCTTCATTAGCCAATAAGACTACCATCCAATTGTCAGCTGGAGGAATATGAATGAATGTTATAAATTGGAATGATATTTGTAACAAACGCACCCTCAAGAAAAACTGATGTAAAAATGGGTCTCGGACCCGATATGTGTTGTTCAACTGCGAAACCATTAGCTGCGAATCCAAGAAAACTACTAGCGAATCAACACCCAAAGATATTGGCTCCAAGAGTAGATTAATCACTGCAGTATATTCTGCTACATTGTTTGAAGTAGGACCAATGTAGACACCTCTTGAAGCTAACAACTGACCAGATGGATAATGGAGTACCCAAGCTACGGAAGGTAAGTTCCGGGTATGTCTACTAGCACCATCGACGAAACTAAAGTGACTCATGTCATCCAATAATACCTGTCAAAGCAGATCAAATTCATCAAAATCACACCAAAAATCAGAAACCTAGATATGTACGAAAACAAAATATATACAACAAATCAAGATGCTAGGCCAAAGCCTATGCATAATACTTTTTCAAATAGGGCCCATTTTTAGGCTCTACCAACTCATTTATGTCAAAATCAATCAAGGCATAAGCTCCTTTCTTTAAGACCTTTTTAACGATGAAGGGGCCATACCACATGGATTTAAACTTACCTGCCCCCAAGGAATCCTTCTCTTGGGCATATACCAAGACAAGGTCACCTTCGGAGAAGACACTAGGTTTGACCACCTTGTCGTACTGAACCTTTACTCATTTATTATGCGCCTCATTCATCGTAGTTGCATCTTGACGCTGCTTATCGAGATGTTCCAGATGAAGGAGGCGTTATTCGAGACTAGAAGTGTCAAGAAGAAGCTCGATAACTAACTTAAGAGAGAGAATTTCGCACTCAATAGGAGATATAGATTCCAACCCATAAGCTAGTTGAAATGGAGTAAAATCAGTTGCAGTTTTGACTGACATCCGGTATGCCCAAAGTGTAGGATACAACATAATATGGCAATTGGATCTGGCTTTATCAATCGTCCGTTGAAGAATTGTCTTCAAGGATTTGTTCATGAATTCAACTTGGACATTGGCCTGAGGATAATAAGGAGACGAATGCTCCTGCTAGAAACCTAATTTCAGAGCCAAATTGACCATCATGATGTTCTGAAAGTGACTGCCATGATCAGTGACAATCTCTTTGGGAATACCAAAATGAGAAATGACTTGATTGAAGAGGAAAAGAGATGTTGCCTCACTATCATTCCCAAAATTAGGCATAGCCTCGACCCACTTCGTGAAGTAGTCTATAGCTACGATAATGTACTTGTGACCTTTAGCCGAAGGCATGTTACAAGTAGTAAAATAAATACCCCACTTTGTAAAGGGTCTGAAAACAATGACAGGAAAGAGCAGAGCTGGATGAGAGCACATATTTCGAGTATAAATCTGACACAGATGACACCTTTTGACCAATTCCATACAATATTTGAAAATCGAAGGCCAAAAGTATCCTTCACGCAAGATTTTTTGGGCTATAGCAAGCCCAGATAAATGACCACCACAAGCTCCACTGTGGCAATCATTCAGCGCAACCTCAACTTCTTCGAGAGTTAAGCAACCCCTAAGGATTGAATCAACCCTGTGATGATATAAAGTGTCACCAATAATCAAATCACTTTTGGCTAAGTGACATAACTTTCGACACTCATCTTTCAAAAAATTAGAGGGAAAATTCATAGTCTAGAGATAAACTATGAGATCCCCATACCAAGGATCCTGTGAAGATATGAGAAAAACATGTTCATTCGAAAATGATTCTTCATAAACAGTCTCTTCTCCACAGGGCAACTTAGAAATCAATTCCGCAAAAAATAATGATTTCTTGGACTTGGAAGACATAAACTCAAGGTAAAATTCCTACAAAATCACAATCCATCGATTGTATTTTCCCCCAATCACTTGCCTACTGAGAAAAACTTGAAATGGATTGACTGCTTCCAAAACACAAGTTTTGCGTAGAAGAATGTAATGTTTGAGCCGCTGAACAACATGCACAACTGCTAAAGCAAGCTTCTCTATTGGAGAATACCGGATTTCAGGTCCTACCAAGCCTCGACTAAGGTAGTATATAACATGCTCGGAAATATCATCATCCTCCTAAACCAGAACCATACCAATGGTAGATTCTGCTGCCGCGAGATATAAGAGGAAATTCCTACTATAATCGGGTGGAATCAATAAAGGAGTAGAGGTCAATGCTTTTTTCAAAGCATCGAATGAGCGTTGAGAAAATTCATCCCAAAAAAATGGAACTCCCTTCTTTAATAATCTCATAAATCCTTTCGTAATCTCGACATAATTTACGATAAATATCCGCAGAAAATTAGCTTTTCCTTACAGACTTTGAAGTTGACGAATTGAATACGGGGGAGGCAACCGAAGTATTGCCTCAACCTTGAAGGGATCTACCCGAATCCCTTCCATAGACACTATGAACCCCAACAACTGACCGAATGTGACAACAAAAACATACTTGTTTGGGTTCAACCAGATTTTATAATGCCGACATCGTTCAAAAAATTGACGGAGGTGAGAAGGATGATCAATTCTCTTGCAAGAATGAGCAACTAAATCATCCAAATATGCCTCGATAATATGTTTGATGTCGTGGAAGGCGTAAGACATGGCCTGCTGAAAAGTAGCTCCAACATTTTTGAGGCCAAAAGGCATTTTCTTGTAAGCAAAGGTACCCCAGGGACAAATAAATGCAGTCTATGCTAATCTTCAAGACGGATAGTAATTTGATTATATCTAGAGAAATTGTCCATGAACGAGAAAATCTCATTCCCCGCACACTCATTGACAATATGATCTATAAACAGTGTGGGGTGGTTATCTTTAGTACATGCTTTATTTAGGTCTATGAAGTCGATGCAAACTCGAATTGTTCCTTGTTTCTTGTCCACAGGAACTGGATTTGAAACCCACTCAGTCAAAGGAACTAGGTAAATGAACCTTGCCTTTAGCAGCTTATCCACCTTCAACTTTGATAGTTGTAGCCTTCTTAGGGTTGACTGGACGAAGATTTTGCCTGATAGGCCTAGCATTTTCGTATACCTTGATTTCATGCTGGACAATAGATGGATCTATACTAGACATTTCCTCATAAGACTAGGCAAACACATCTCTAAACTCTCGAAAGAGATCGGTGTAAATTTGAATCTCTTTAGGGGAACATTCAGCTCCGATGAAGACATTCTCTATAATGTTGGGATCTTTGGAGATGTTCACTAGTATAGTAGGAGAAATCACAACCATGTCCCCTTCAGCAAAAGCCTGTGCTGGCGCTAAAGGGTTTAGGACTGGGTGAACAGGACCAGAAGACTGAGGGCTAGGAAAAATTGATTCAACTTCGCGCAAGTCTAGGAGAAAGTAAGATCGACGATGAAAATCATCCCATGGTCCTTCTACACCAGTCATTGCTTCAAGTATGGCCTCTTTAGATGGAAGGGTGGTATCAAGGAAATCATGAGCTGAAGATGAACTAAGAGTCCAAGCCGGAGCCACATCTCCATCCAATTCTTCCAGCAAAAGAGAAATTGGAATGGAATCTGCAAAGTCAACAATAGAGCTATAAGAAATCTCAGCTGCAGACATAGGAAATGCCATTCCACCCACTTGACCTTCTTCTAATGTGGAAGTAGGAGAAGGTAAGGTCCAGGGGTCTGGAAAATAATGAGTTCTAAATAATTCTCTTTGAATAGGAGCCCTGGAGGATGAAATAGGATTGATATGAACCGAAGGAGGCGGAAGATCAAAAGTCCCATCAAGGAAGTGTACATTCCAACCCCCAGATTCTCAATAGGTGGCTTGGTATCCTTCACCAAAGGGATGGTTGAGTCAGAAGATGCATTCGGATCTACAGGAGAACAATATAATTGGTCAACTATGACAATTATCCCTTTGTGAGGGAAACAGACAATACGAAATAATGAGGATGCTATGGCATCCATCTCATAGATCCAGTTTTTCCTCAACAAAAGGTTATAGTCTAAGCTTGCATCAACTATCTCAACTTCGATATTAACAGTCTTTCCCCCAACACAGATGGGAAAAGCTAACACAATACCAAGTGGCCTGTGAGAATGACCATCAAACATATTCAGAAGAGTGGCTGAAGGAACAATTGTGGGAGATCTAATAACCTTCTTGCATGCAAGAGACATTACACATGTGGAAGCACCCTCATCGACGACTGTTCAAAAGATATTGAATTTTCGATAAGTCGATATGATATGGAAAGCCATATGATGAGGAAGTCTCTTTTTAAAATTCGACATATCAAATATGATCATAAGCAAATTCTTTGGATCAACAACCCCAATAGCAGAGAGAAAAGCACTCCGCTGAGCCGGAAAATACTGTATCACCTCTAACGCGGACATGGCACAAGGACTTTGAGCCAGATCCTCTACAATCGAGTAGCTCTGGGAAGCCTTGGAATTAGGATTGATCGTCGAACATTTTGAAGACCTTTTTGGCATTCAAGGTATAGGCTCAACAGTAGGCCTCGTAATATGAAGTGGCTCAGTACTATCAGGAACACCCTTAACTTTCGAAGACTCATCTTTGCCATAGTCATGAGATCTCATAGTGATATATGCATGAGCACTCATCATGTATATGTTTGATGTATTTTCCCCTTCCTAGCTGCCCCTAGAGGGAGCCCCAGTATTTTGATTCACGCCAACAACTAATTATTGCCCTTGGAGAAAAGGGTTTGTTAGGAACCTGGGAACTAGAAGAACCCTGTTGAGATAACAAGCGCTGCACATCCTGAATTTTAGGGCAAAGGTGCGTAAGATGATCTCCAGTGCACAATTTGCATGGAAAATTCACTTTCTTTTTATTATCCTTTTTACCCTCTCCAACATGATCGTTGGATTTGTTTGCATTCCCCTTCCCATATTTGTCCTTTTTCTTGTTATTCCGTCCCTTCTTCTTCCTATCGGATTGTTGATTTCCTTTGGGATTGGAAGTTTGGACAACATTAATTTCCAAGGATTGGGAAGGAGTTGACACTAAAGGCACAACTTGACCAGAAGAAGCAGATTGTATAGACAACTGCTGCAATTGACTTAGCAAGTTAGCCGCACTGCTATCAATCGAACCGATAATCCCATCACCATGAGGACTGGGTTTAGTTTTGGCTAAGTCTAATTTGGAGTGAGGAGCATCCGAGAAATTTTTATTAAGGACTCCAGACTGAGAGTAAATCAGTTCTAACTGCTGAGCCCTAAAAATATCCTGCTCTTTAGAAAATACCCCTGAAAGGGATACATCCTTAGAAATTTCTGGTTGTAAAGATTTCAAAAACTGCTCAAGAAGGAATAAATTTAGGATTTGGGCTTTAATGAGCCTCTTCCTTCTTTTCCATTCCTGAATATGATAAAAAATGTGAGTTGCCTTGTCCTGCTGAAAATTGGCTAGGAGGTCAGTCCCGGTGTCATAACAGATAGGTAACTGAAAATGATTTAAGAAAATGGTATTCAACTCTCCAAAAGTATCAAAACATCCCCCAGTTAACTCAATATACCATTTGGCAGCATTTCCAGTTAAGGTTCTTTGAAATAATCTCAACCTAATCGAATCGTCCATCAGGGAGTTTGAGGAACACAATAAATGGAAAGTGGTGATGTGATATACCAGATCCTCGCCAGTCTTCCCTTCAAACTTTGGAATGTATGAGGGGATTTTGGTGGGGATGGGAGGCCAACCTGGACTATACCGAATATGATCGTTAGTCAATTCTAATATATTTGACAAGTTTAACGTTGCTAGAAATGGTAAGCGAGGAGGAGCCTAGGAATTACATCCTCCATAGGAACGATTCCCCACATTTTGAAAATAATAACCTGGATTTGTTGAGGCACCATGTTTCCAGATGTTGTTCGTAGAGAATGTTGGGCCATAAAAAAATCCTTGCGACCCAAAATTCGGAGAAGGACCCCCTCCTCCCCCTAACATAGAGTTATTATACAGAGGACCATTCCCTCCAATTTAGGTAGTGAATGAAGAGGAAACCCCTTGGTAAGGGTTCCAAGCATTTGAAAACGGAGAAAAAGCCTAAGAAGTACCAGCAAGAAACTGACTCTTCGCTCCTAACGCTGTAAAAATAGGGTTCCATCCTAAAAAGACATTAGAAATTTGACCTCCTGAAAAAGGATTGAAACGTCGAGTCTGAGAGGTAAAAGGTAAGGATCCTAAGGAAGGGGTTGAATAAGGGATGTGCCCACTTCCCAAGGGGAACCCTTGAAATGAATCTGATCCACTAGCCATAGAAGGAATGGGTGTGGAGATAGTTGAAGCAACAGAAAAGGAGAAAGAAGGAATTCCACTAGTGGGCATTCCATAAGAAAAGGGACTAGATTGAGAAGCATGTGCTTGGGTGTTTCCATAAGCCAAAATCAGTAGCACTAGAAGTGATTGTCGATATAGAAATAGTTCCCCCTCCTTCAACTGAAAGAGGAGTCTGAACACTTGCAGTGTTCATAGCCGAAACTGTGTTCCCAGTCGTGGCCATCGAAAGAAAGGAATATGATGGAAATGGATTATCCGGTCTATGAGACCCGGGCTCGATGTACTGAATAATGTGAGGATAACTATCAGGAAGAGGAAATGGAAGAGACTCAGAAGGTTGAGGGACTTCCTCTATTTCTACTTCTTCTGCTGGAAATAAAACTCTAGAGATGAGTGGAGCACTCCTCTCTATACTGACACCGACACCAAAACCACCCACTGAAACAACAAGCCCTAACGGAGGATCTCTCTCTGCTGTGTTTGAAACCACCGGGTGAAAATCACCCTTCGAATTACTCCTACGCCTTCTTGAAGAAGGCTCGACACTCACGGGAGACAACCCACGAAGCCTCCTTGATCGATGAGGCGATCGGTCAGCCACTTTAAGAGATTAAATTTAGACTCAAAAAATATATGAAGATAATAAATCTAGGATCAAATATCACACTCTAAAAAGTTCCTAAGATACATCCAGACAAATAGCTCTTAGGTATTTCCGCTCCGGGTGATGAGGACCAGACACCAAAATACAAGAAAGCGAAATAATAGGACCTTCTGAAAATAGTCTAGGGTAATTACACCCCAGGCCTACTAGCGAAGGTAACAGAAACAGTTATGCTGACCTCCTAATAACAACATTTTCCAGTGCAGGTCCCCAAGCTTCATAAGGGCACCCTCCAAAAGTAACGATAGAAGTGATGCAACACCTGTCTCAGGTACCACAGGTATTCCCCCCCGCAGTCACCTGTGTGGTCCCTTGGATAGGGAACTAAGGGCACCAATCCATATCGGTAGTCGAGCGAAACGGTCTTAGGTCACGATTCAGCAAATAGGAGAGGGGGTATATCTCTTCTCTTCCTTCACTATCCCTTGCGCTTGACTCTATGGAGGAGAGCTTTTCCGGTCCACTTAACGGTGTTGGATTTCACTCATTAATACAATTTCTATGTTCAACAATTTGAGCGGCCTTGGAAATTTGACTCTCCACTCACCTAATCCAAGGCCCTACAACCTAGCTAGTTGATGTATGATTACTGAAAATGATACAAAAACTTCTAGTTGCTTTTAAATATATCTCTTGTTTTAAATCAGCTATTACTTAAGTAAAGGGTACAAGGAAGTGAAACTGATGGTGTTTTATGACGTAAAAGAAATCAATGAAAACCAAGTTACATGCAAATGCAACAATTTCCTTTCGATGAAAAGTGATCTCTACATGGGTTCTATGAAACTAATAAGAAAAAACTTTATTTTTTATTTTCAGACACTCACACTTCACACGATTTAGAAATTTACGAAAAAGACTAAAAATGCTCAAATGCACTTAATGCAAGCTACCAATGATATGCAAATCCTAAGATGCTAACTCTAAAGAATAAAAAAGAGTCCCTAGCAAGACAATGGTTCGATCACTTTTTGACAGAAAAACAAGGCTAGTTCCAAATATAACTCCTATGCATAAGAACGCCAAAATGCACTTGATACAAAAGAGAGAAATCAAGAGGAGACTTCCTTCAAAATCAAGTCAAGAACTAAAGACTAGAAATGAACCATAAAGCTTCAAAAGATGTAATAATGTCGTAAAAACAAACTCAAAGAAAAAGCTACGGAAAACAAAAAATGTTTTTGGGGTTTTAACTTATAATGGAAAAAAATAGATTTCAAGAAGACAAGCAAAAACTACCTAAGAACCAGAATCAAGCAAAATGAGTCTCAACAAAGGCTTCAAAGTGCTCAAGCCAACTGTGCTACTTTCGTAGTAGGACTTAAATGAGCAAAAAGAACCAAGAAACTCAATCAATTTATTCAACACAGTAGCACAATCTTGCAATGAATAGGAACTCAAAAAACCAAAAAGAGATTCTTCAAGATTCGCAACAAGACAAGTCCAAGAAATCAAGAAAACTGAAATAGACCAAGGAGGCAAAAACCATAAATGAAGCAATGCATAGGGCCAAGAAGAGAACACAAGCAGAGAATCGTTGTTCTCATAGATCAGAACAACCAAGAAATTTAGGAAAATCTCTCGGTGCTTCAGCCGTAATTGCAAACACACAAAACAAGGCAATTCACCAAATGGCTAGGTTTTCACAAAAATAAGAGATAAATGGATATGAAATCACCATAAACATAGTCTAGAGACCTTAAAGACACCACAAGAATGGTTCAACACAGACAGAAAAGAATACAGAGGCTAAAAACTCAAATTTTTCCAGTCATACGTGGTTTTACAGTGTGCAACTAGCTTGTATACGCGACTGTAAGCAAGGAAACTCGTGTATACGTGGTTCCATTTTGAAAAACACAGGAGGTATACGTGATTGTGCAGAGAAAAAGCTGCGTATGAAAATAAAGGTAAGGAAAAAATACAAATTCAAGCCTGATCAAGGGACCGAGTCTTCTGTCTGATTGAAAAAAACTTACTAGACTGTAAAAATTGATAAAACTTGTCAAGAACCTACAAGACAGATAAAACAACCCAAACGGGAAATCACAAGAATGTGATCCCCAGCAGAGTCGTCATTTCTATTTTTGGAAATGTTACCTAAAGGTCTTGGATTGATGAACCTTCACAAATCAGGGGCATGCCATTAGAAGAAGGACCCACTTAACCAACTCCTATGCAAATAACTAGAATCTACAGGTTGCAGACCTTACCCGGATATCCCTCTGTTGAAGTAGATCCTGCAAGGTGAAAACCCCCTACAACACTTTGTGCTCCGTAATCTGTAAATCAACAAAGAAAGAACACAAAATCCTAGTTGTACAACATATATATGTTCTATATGTTAGTGAAAATCATGCATAATCTCATAAAAACAATATGAAATATACAATTGATGATCATTGCACATGTATAAAAGATTATTGACACATAAACATCAGGAACAAGATGTCTCTTCTATTATTAATGACATGTACAGTAAACAAACGTGGAGAGATCACCTGAAATCTACCACGGCCTTCGAGCATACCGTCCTCTGGATCCGTCTAGCCCTAGCCTCTCAAGATTTCTTCCAAGAATAGTGCACAATGGATGTGACATAGGGTGGTGAGCATCTCAAGGAAACAAGGGTTTCCTGCAAATATCTAGGAAGTGTAGGAGGCATGGGAATATATCAGACTTGGATAGGGCTCCAACAATGTATAAAATATATATATATCTCTCTCTTTCTCCTTTAGGCCATTCCCTTGAGGGTCTTTTATACTCCCTTAAATTAGTTTTTACAGTTGGGAATAGTTAGGCCACGAGCTGGGGTGGTTAAGTTACTGGAACAATCGTAAACCCCCCTATAAAATAGGGAATATATATATATATATATATATATATATATATATATATATATATATATATATAATGTTTAAAATAGCATACACGATTCTCTATATATGGACTCCCGTATATACGCGGAAAAGTCTGGGAAGAGTCGCGTATGGGTTTTAAGACACTGTTTTTGAGAAATATGTCCAAGTCTGAAAGGAAGGGTTTCCCAAGGCCAATGTATAAATCATCAAGTATAAGTTTGTGATAAATGATGCTATAACAATTCATAGTCTTATAATGGTATATCTTTCCACACTCTCGAGTATTATTCCCCTTTGACATAAAGATATAGGAATAAGGAGTATTAATTGTTTTGGCATTCTTTTTACTTCTCACACCATCCCTAACTCTTAAGGAGTTAATGAGCCTCAATTCATGTATAAAGAATAAATATTATGTTTACATGCAATTTTTTTAAGAGAATAGGGGGTCTCACCATGAGCCAGCCTACCATGATCATACAGATTTAACAGGTGACATGCCCACAATGTCCAACACACCAGGGTAATGACCTTCTCGACAACTCCAACTTCTTGAAGGACAAGAGCTCTCATCACGAGCCAGCCTGATCACTCTGTTACAATCCTAGTGAATGGAACTGTGACTATCTGGCCTCCACACTAGCACAATGGTCTCTTCATAAAACAAATCAAAATGCCTACTTTTCATAAAGAAATATTATGTCTATATGAAAAATTTTAAGAGAGAATAGGGGGTATCATCACGAGCCAACCTATCATGATCATAAGGGTTTAGTAGGTGACATGCACCAATGGCCAACACACCAAGGTAATGACATTCTAGACAACTCCAACTTATTGAAGGACATGAGGTCTCATCATGAGCTAGCCTGATCACTCTGTTACAACTCCAGTGAGTGGCGCCCTGACTATTTGGCCACCACACCAGTACGGTGATCTCTCCATAAAATTAGCAAAATATCTACTTTTACATAGAGGATTCTGGCTCATTTTTTTTGGGTTAAAATAGCAACCCAGTCAAGGCTATGAACCCCTACTAGCAACAGTGGCTCTGATTGTGGTATGAGAGTATTTTTCTAATGATAGCCAATTACTTTTATATATGCCATATCTCCTATTTTCATCCATTTCCGAGATAAACACACTACTCGAATAAGTGATAATACTATTTACCCACATAAGTAACTATGAATGAATATCCTTTCATGTTTGAATTACGGATGACGACACCAATCATTTTCCATCACTGTCACGCTTCCGTCATACCATACCATTAAATAAGGACATCCTATCATAATAATTTCTATATCGCTTTCTCCCATTCTTCGGTCATTTCCACCCGAGATACACTTATGATAAATTCCAATTCTGACATTTACACTGCATGCATTCATGATTGTTGCAATCTCTCCACTTTTCTTGAGCTCCAAGGCCACAGACGTCGTTCTCTTGTACAAATTGTGATTATTGATTTCTGACATTTTCCCCCATATGCATTCATGATTGATCCAATCTCTCTTGTACTTAAGGACGTGGATGCCCTTATTTCGAGAGAGAGGGTGTAAATATCCATAAATATTAAGCATGCGAATTCCATGCACAACTTCCTTTGGATACATTGATGGGACCAAAATATCATTGCAATTACGATATGAAGTTACATACATTTATGACATAAGGTTGCAATTTCTTTTTTCTCTCGCATGCAGTGTTTATTCTAACCAAAAAGGCCGAAAGAAACATAGACAGAGGGAGAAATTAGTTCAGATAACACATCAGCCATGGGAGGAAACTCTCTCTGGAATGAACCTAAAACCTTCCCAATCTCAGAGGCAGCACACACCATTCTTCAGCAAGTTGGCTGGTTTCCATACCTACACAAATTGCAAGGGTTTGACACAGAAATAGCAGTTGAATTCCTGTAGAACCTACAGGAGGGACATACCAGACTTAGAGGAAGGATTACACCGCTCACAAAGGATATCATTGTTGAGGTCTACAGAATACTAGTTGTTGTCGTTCCTAGAGACAACCTAGAGTTGTGATAGACCAGTGCCTAGGACATCTTATATAGAAAGGCGCATATGGTATAACAAAGGGAGTTATCAATAACAAGCTCTCATGCTATCTCTTGCAAAACAAGGAAAATTCATATGAATGGCACCAAGACCTTCAGAAACTGACATAGAAATAAGGATATTGCAGAGGCAACATGCAAAACTCCAACATAAAAGCAACAGACAATTCAAAGATAGCTTACTGCAAAGAGGGCCGATTTAGAAATACATCACAGAAATAAGTTATCGGAAGGTGTATGTAGCGAATGAAATATTAAGGAGATATTAGTTAACATTGAGTTGATATCCAGATACACAATACCACCGTGCATGGGATTACCAATCTAAGAATCCATACATGACAATAGCGTTTTAAAAACACCCTCCCAAAGAAACTAATACAGCAGAAATACGGTTTAGATGAATAGTGGAACAGAATATCATGCATGAGCCATATTTAAAGTGCTTGAATAATCCGAGTATGGGTATCAACTAGGATAAATTCATACCAAAAAATAGTGAGCCACTCGCATTCCAAAACATGATACAGGAAAGATGGATGAAATGAAATGAAATGATCTATTTAAATAACACATAAGAGAAAGTTACAGCCTGTGAAATACCAAAGACCAGAATCCTCTTTAACAGATGGAACTCCTCCTCACTGAGACCTTATGGGCTTTGAGCCTTCATACAAGAGTTCTACAAAATGTATACAAAAATCCTTTCACTGCATAATTTTCTGATAAAATACGGAACCTTGAATCATATGTTCTTTGGGAGCTTTATAGGGGAACAAGAAAGCTCGAAAAAGGGGGTTGGTGATGATCATTTAATTGTCTCATTAAAACAAAATGGCGGAGATGTGCACGCCCATACTGCTCGATGACTTTGTAATGCTGTTTGTACTCTGTGGCCTGCTAATTGAATTAAATGCACTGGGTAGAGATCTTTCCCGAAACACGGCAAATCAATGAAACCACGTAAACATTCCATCCTTTCCTGAGAGAAAATGGTGCTGAAATGAAACTTGGAGGGTATTGTTTCTTGTGCATTGTACCCTCTGCCTTCTAAACCCTGAATTGCGGTTTAGGATCTTAACGTTGAACGTTAAATTCCTCGATCATTTACTGATATCTTTCTACTTCTCCATTAATGTTCTCATCTGCTCAATCTATGCTTTGAATGGCTCTGCAGGGTTTGACAGATTTGAACCCTGCTTCTTTAATGGAAGTCTTATCGATTTTCCTTCCAGGACTTTCTCCATAATTACAGTCTCTGTAAAATTGTCCTTTGATGTGCTCTGCTTTTGAGATCAAAACTGTAAACCACAACAATATTTCGTCGCTGAAACCCTATAAAACCCGAAAAATTGTTAAGAAAAACCATGCGTGGGGATGGAGATGCAGTGAGGATGACTATATAGCGAAGCAGCATGATGAAATGGCGGAAATATGTGGGGTGGCGATGAGAAATGCAGTGAAACGATGGTAGATGAACTGGTGAATGTGGATGCAGCGAAAAATTTATGAAGAACCTTCAAATATTGATCTTTGAATGCATATATAAGAGGGGCAGACGAGAATGCGACAAATGACACGTGGAATAGTGACGTGGCGGAGTTTGGCAATGGCGTGGCATGAGTTTAATCAAGACCGTCCGATCTCAGGGGGATATCAACGGTGGAAAATGCATCAGAGGGCAATGTGATGGTGAGCCATGGGCATTGTAGACATAGTTTAACACCCGTGCAGCTTCGGAGTACGACGATCGTTGGATGAAGACCTCCAGATTGGACGGCTGTCATGAATATCGCGCCGTGACTATGGACGAACGATAACGCGCAATGGAGGGCGGTTTTGGAACCGTACACGGGGACACGCAGTGAGCGATGTATGGAATCGCTCCGAATTGAGAAATACCACCCACCTCCGAAAGGCGGTGCAATGAAAACCGACTGGTTTTTGAACAGTGGATGCGGGGTGGGGACCACTGGGACAGATAGGCTGCGGATCGTTGATTTCACAGTTTGATCGGACAGTAGTGAGGCGGGCTATGGGCGCGGTGGAGATGAACAAACGTTGTCTGATCTGTACAGATCGACGGCTCAAAATGCACCCGATACGTATTTGATAAGCGCCCATTGGACTAGCTCTTGGTCTTGGAGCTGGGTCATGTGGGAGGAACAGATCAAAGGAGCTAGGACCGAAGGGGCTAGGCTTTACAGATTTTCAAACATGGGCTTTGCAATATTTTTAAATGTAATATGGGGGCAGGAAAAGTAATGGTAGGTGGAAGATGGATTTTTCAGGCCAAACAAAAAGGATTGCTTGCCAAAAAATCAAATAGGAGGTTGACATGATCAACATTGGCTCCATCTGGGGATGACACGTTCATCCCTGAGCATGTCGAGAACTTCGTAGACCACCTATAATCTTCTGTGTTCATTCTACTCTTCAGCACCTCTGATTTTTACTTCATGATTAATCAAGACACCCGCATTATTCAAACAAAAACGAAACAGGAAACTAATATACAATATAATACACCAGGCTGTCTCAGCCTGAATCAGAACTGGAAGTAGGGCTTGAGAAATTGACCATTTACAGGGGCGTCAAGTAAGTCTCCCTATAAATTCTCCAACCTGAAGGTATTGTTACCTCCCCATTCCACGATTTTGAAAGGACTGAACCAAAGTGGGTCGAATTTACCATGTTTTCCTTTTTCAGCCCTTTGGATATCCCACCTGAGCACTAAATCACCAATCTGCAGATTCTTGTCTTTAGCATGCTGATCAAAAAGGTGTTTCATCTTTTCCTGATACTCTGTCAGCCTTTGATTTACCTGGCTTCATGCTTCCTCCAATTCCACCAGCTAATTCATTCTCCTGGTCATATCATCAAGCTCTTCTTGACTTTCCTGCATGAATCGGGCTACTGGTAGGGCTAATTGAATAGGAAATACTGCTGCCCTCCCATATACCAATTCATATGGGGATTTCCCAGTCGCTCTCTTGCTGGTAATTCTATTGGCCCACAGATTGAATTTCAACTGGGAATCCCAATTTTTCTGATTTTCATTTATAGTCTTCTTCAGTGCCCTTACGAGGGTTTTATTGGAAGATTCTGCTAAGCCATTTCCTTGTGGATAGTAGGCTGTAGAGTGGCTTAGTGTGATGTTATATTGCTGGCAGAAACTCACAAACTTTGTAGACTTGAAAGCCTGTGCGTTATCAATCACTATTCTGGCAGGACAGCCAAACCTGGATATGATGTTTTCTTCCATGAACTTTATTATCACAGTATCTGTGGCGTTCCTCGCAGGTATGGCTTCCACCAATTTTTTGAAATAATCAGTGGCAGTTAAAATCCACTTATGCTGACCACTCGATGGAGGATGTATTTCACCTATAAAATCGATTCCCCATTGTCGGAATGGTTCTTCCACGTGCACGGGAATCATGGGCAGAGGTGCCAATTTCTGTCTTTCAGCAAATTTCTGACACTTCTCACATGCTCTTACCCAGGAAAAAACATCTCCAAAAAGATTGGGCCAATAGAAACCAGCCTTAAGGATTTTGTGAGCAGTGTCCTTCCATCTGTAGTGACCCCCATAGATTCCTTCATGAAATTCAGCTATTATACTCTCTACCTCATCCTCTGTGAGACATAGGAGCAGGATGCCTGAGGGATCTCGCCAGTATAGCCGACCATTGGCGACTATGTACTTCCGTGATTTCAATCTTAGCGTTCTGTATTTAGCTTTATCACAGCTTGGAGGGCAACTGAGGGTGAGGAGATATTCTACTATCTCTTTGTACCACTGACTGGTGAGGTACTTTATATGTGTTTCTGGAGTAGCTACCCCAATTCCCTGTCGCTCTTCTTTCTCCTCAGATACCTCACCTGCTATTATAGACAAATTTATGCCCAGAGCTTGATAGTTTGACTCAGATAACATTTTGGCAAGCCCCTGTCCTTTGATCAACCTAGTAGGGTAGATGTCTAATTCATACTCCTGTATCTTGGAAATCCACTTCCCCCTTTTTCCTTCACTATCCCCCTAAATAAGAATATCTTTTACAGCAGCTGTAGGCACAAATGCAGTGATATGGGACTGTAAGATATATACGCGGAATGCTTTGAGGGATTTCACTAGGGCGTATGCTTGCTTTTCTAATATGTTATACTTTAATTCTGCATCACGGAGCACCTGACTGAAGAAAGCTATGGGCTGCTCATACCCCTCCTCATTTTTCTGCAATAAAACTCCTGCTATTGTATGAGGTGATGCAAAAGAAAAGATCATGAAAGGTTTATCATAATCTGGTCCAGCTAGTACAAGGGCTTCTGCAAAAGCATTTTTTATCCTGATAAATGCCTCTCGTGATTCCTGGGACCATTTAACTTCATTATCTTTTTTCAGCATGTTCGTTATATGTCTAACTATTTCAGCATAGTTAGGAATAAACCTTCTCAGGAAATTAATACGCCCTAGGAATACTTGCACTTCCTTCTTATTTCTGGGAAGAGAAATACCATTTATAACCTCTACCCTCTTAGGATCTCTCTTCACCCCATCCTTAGTCACAATGTTTCCCAAAATTTTTCCCTCTTCTAATGCAAATAAAGACTTCTGAGGGTTTAGAGAGAGACCATACCTTCTGCATTTCTCAAAAGTTCTGCACAGATGTTCAATGTGCTCAGTATCATTCTTTGAAAATACAGTGATATCATCAAGGTAGACTACCAGGAATTTATCTTGCTCCCCAACAAAAGCAATGTCCGTGGCCCTTTGAAAAGTGCCCCCTGCATTAATCAATCCAAAAGGCATCTTGGCATACATAAATGTACCCCATGGTGTGGTGAAAGCAGTCTTATTTTGATCTTCTGGAAGCACAGCCACCTGGTTATAACCAGAGAATCCATCCATCATTGACATCCTAGAAGCTCCAACCACCTTCTGCAGGATATGATCCATCTTAGCCAGAGGATAATTATCCTTTAAGGATGCTCTGTTTAGATTTCTGAAATCCACACACAGCCTTATTTCCCCATTCTTTTTCCGAACAGGGACTAGGTTTTCCACCCATTCAGAGTACCTTAATGGAACAATTATTTTGGCTTTTAACAGCTTCTTTATTTCCTTCTCAATAGAAGGAAGCAGCAGGGGGTTAATCTGTCTGAGCTTCTGCTTATGGGGCTTTGCATCTCCCTTCAGGGGAATTTTGTGCTGCATTATACTGATGTCAAAAGTTTTCAAGTCCTGATAGGACCATGCAAACACATCTTTGTAGGACTGAAATAATTTCTGATATAGCTTTTTATATTCTTCTGGGACTTTCTTAGACAATTTCACAATCTTGCGATCAACATCAGTACCAAGATTTAGGTCTTCTACCTGATTTTCTTCTACCACTTTGCTTGGCTGCAGTGGGACATCATTCTTGTCAAATAACCTCTCTAGAGGCACCAGCCCTCTAGGTATAATGTTTCCCTTCAATTGAAACACTTTACTACCTGCCATTTTCTCCTCCCAATTTCTTCCTGAAGTTTCCTCACGCTCACCTTCTTCTTCAGCATCAATCTCCATATTGGAGAATTCCCCTACTGTTTCCAGGAATCTCTTCATCTGTTCTTCATCTTCAAAAAACTACCAGTGCTTGATGTTATATGGGATTGACGGCCGATGATGCACCTCAACTTCATATCTTAAAAGTGGGTTCTGAGGTGGGCGGAATGTACTAGCAGCCACAACAAGGGAATCAGCCATCCTATTCTGCTCTCGGGGCATGAATTGGATATTGAATGCCAAGAAGAAATTTTCCACCATGTCCCAAACTTCATTCCTATAGGCCCTTAGCTGAGGATGTTTGGTCTGACACTGGTTCCTGACTTGTCTAACCACTAGTTCCGAATCTCCCAGAACTTTCAAACTTTGTATTTTCATGCTCCTGGCTGTCTACAATCATAATAGGAGTGCTTCATATTCAGTCACATTATTAGTAGCTTCATATTCTAGCTTGAAAGACAATGGAACCCATTTTCCTGTAGGAGAGATCAATAATATTCCAGCTCCAGTACCTTCTTTTGAATTTGCTCCATCAAAATGAAGTGTCCAGATTCCTGCTTCATGGCTCTCTGAGTGCTGCTCAGTATTTACCCGACAAAAGGATGGTTCATGGGAATAATCTTGATCTTCTTCTAGCATCAAGTATGAGAAATATCCTTCTTTACTGTAGACTGGTGAATTAACAGAGTTTTCAACCTTAGTCACCATCTTGACAAATCTAGTCTCCCTGTACAACCTCCTCTCTTGGCCATCAAAAACTGGGACAGTGGAATATGTTAAATCCAACTTGATTGACCCACCAATCTTTGTTCCCCAGGACCTTGATAGCAACATACCAAAACGAGCTGGGATGTTAGCCACCACAATGTCCATTACCACACTTTTTGCTGGGATTTGGGCCAAATTGACCACCAAATCCTTGATCATCCCCAAGCATTTAAATTTTTTGGAATCAAATGAATAGAGGTCCTTGTATGGACGGGTGATTTGTAATCCTAGCTGTTCCATGACTGACAGAGGTATTAGATTATGGGAAGCTCCAGAATCTAACATACAATTATTTAATAGCAGGTCATGAATCACTAGAGACACATAGAAGGGATGAGTAGAAGCATCTAGTTCCTTAGTGTGTGGGCCAAAGACAACCATGGGTCTCTCTTCTTGAAGGTTGAGACTATCCGGGGTGAGTGCAGCTTCTGGAGGGAGCATGAAAGAGGTGACTTGGGATTGATATGCAGGTTGCTTTAATAGTTCAGTCAAGGGAACTGGGATTTTGACTTTTTCAAGTTCCCTTTGCAGACTGAAAACAGGGGGATATTTTTCTATTACAACCTCTTTTGACTCTTTATTTTTAGCTGAGGGTTTGACTTCTTTAGAAACAGACTTAGTATTAGGAGGAATGACCAATTTTGAAGAGGAAGGAATTTGATCATTAGACTGCAAAGGTTTGTTTAGAGGGCCCCTACCTTTGTCCGTGACTTTCTGAACTGTCGATTCTTTCTGAGCAGGTGATTCCTTCTGGGGTAGCTCTTCTTCTTGATCTTGAGTACGATTCCTCTTCCTAGAAGATCTGAGATCATATCTTCTATTGAATTGTGCTTGCATGAAATCAGCAAATTGTTTACAATAATGGTCAATTTCTGTGTCCTCTGTGTCTCTGGCCTTTTCTTTTTCTTGTAATGAGCACTCAACTCCATAATTTATTTGCAAAGGGAATTATTCTCCATCACTATTTGAAAAATCAAGGTTTGCATCCTCCAGTCCATAGGCAGTGTCTTCAATAGAATCATCTACTAGACCTTCCAAGTACAATGGGTGTGGCACTTGATCTTGTTGTTCTTTTGTTTCCCTTGGCAATATTTGCAGGGGTGGTTTCCTATACTGAGGATTGTAACCTCTATTTTGAGCATTGTGGAAATTCTTGGGGGATGAATTCTTGGTCTCCAATTCAAGCTTAACCAGTTTACCAGAAAGGTTCTTGATCATTCTGCTCATTTCTTCAATTCTGTCATTGGCTGAATCTCTGTCTTGGTAGGAGGTAGATGCCTCCTCTTTGCCCCTTCTTCTGGTATCTTGTTCAGATTTTCCCTTTGATTTTCCAGTGGAGGCAAAGTTTGCTTCCAACTCTAGTGCATCTGACTGAGCATCATCCAGAGTAGCAGGCTTTCTTTCTCTGAGAGAGAAACCAAATTCTGAATCAAAAGATGCTACAAAAACAACTCTAGCAGCAGTTTGATGAGGTTTCATCTCAGCAAGAAGACTCAAATATAATTTATTAAATATCTTGATAAATTCTGATACCCCTTCATTATGTCTTTTCTTGAGTGTATTGAACTCAGTAAGGCAATGTCCATGGTCTTTCTTCTCTCCCCATTTTCTGAGAAAAGTATCTTCCATTATTTCCCAAGTGGTAATAGAACGACCTGCCAATGTCTTAAACCATTTTAAAGCTTCACCATCAAGAGATTGGACAAAAAGCCTTAAGACCACATCTAAATGTTTCACATTAAAATTCTCTGCGAAAGCACAGAAGACCTCAAGATTTTTTTGAGCATCAATCTCATTTTCCCCATTGAATCGGGGTAAAATATTCAAATAATCCTGTGGAAAATCATTCAACACTTGGGGTAATTCCGGAGGAGTATATTTATTTAGCAAGAAGCCTGGAACATTTTCCATTGGAGGGGGTGGAGGTAGTGTGATAGCTTGATGAGTAAGAGGAGGAGGGGGAAGTGGAGTATGGAAAATAATATGAATGTAATGAACAGCAGGCTGAGGTGTCGAGGGGAATAATGGTCTGTTAACATCAGATACTTCAGTGACTTCTTTAACCTCTTCAACCTCAGGAGTAGGGTGAAAACTATCTTTATTTATGATACCTCCTCAGGGTGGGCTATCTGAATAGTAATAATCGGTATCTCCCACAGTGGAGTCGGGAACTAGCTCTTGAGCTTCTTGAGAAGAAGAGGATGGAAAGTCCTCTTTAGACAATTCAGGAATTTCAGAGCGGACTGATTTCCTCTCCCTCCAGTTTCTTCTGTGTATAATATTTTCAGGGTCAGACACTGAAAATGTCTTTGGCTGAGACATATCTGACCTCAGGTGTGGCTTTCGAGGAGCCAGGACTGCAAATAGCTTTATGAAATAACAAATGTGGAGTCGCCAAGGTGAGGGATCTACAACTCTCAACTCTCCATCCTCACCTACTTGAAGAGTGAATTAAATTTTGTTGAGGCCCAGGGATTTTAATTTTCTCAACTTCGTCTCCGACAATGACGCCAGTAAGATGTTGTCATTCCTAGAGACAGCCTAGAGTTGTGATAGACCAGTGCCTAGGACATCTTATATAGCAAGGAGCATATGGTATAACAAAGGGAGTTATCAATAACAAGCTCTCATGCTATCTCTTGCAAAACAAGGAAAATTCATATGAATGGGACCAAGACCTTCAGAAACTGACACAGAAATAAGGATATTGTAGAGGCAACATGCAAAACTCCAACATAAAAGCAACAAACAATTCAGAGACAACTTACTGCAAAGAGGGCCGATTCAGAAATACATCACAGAAATAAGTTATCAGAAGGTGTATGTAGCGAATGAAATATTAAGGAGATATTAGTTAACATTGAGATGATATCCAGATACACAATACCACCGTGCATGGGCTTACCAATATAAGAATCCATACATGACAATAGCATTTTAAAAACACTCTCCCAAAGAAACTAATACAGCAGAAATACGGTTTAGATGAATAGTGGAACAGAATATCATGCATGAGCCATATTTAAAGCACTTGACTAATCCAAGTATCATGGGTATCAACTAGGATAAATTCATACCAAAAACTAGTGAGCCACTCACATTCCAAAACATGATACAGGAAAGACGGATGAAATGAAATGATCTATTTAAATAACACATAAGAGAAAGTTACAACCTGTGAAATACCAAAGACCAGAATCCTCTTTAACATATGGAACTCCTCCTCACTGAGACCCTATGGGCTCTGAGCCTTCATACAAGAGTTCTACAAAATGTATACAAAAAGCCTTTCACTACATAATTTTCTGATAAAATCCGGAACCTTGAATCATCTTTTCTTTGGGAGCTTTATAGGGGAACAAGAAAGCTCGAAAAAGGGGGTCGGTGATGATCATTTAATTGTCTCATTAAAACAAAATGGTGGATACATGCACACCCATACTGCTCGATGACTTTGTAATGTTGTGTGTACTCTGTGGCCTGCTAACTGAATTAAATGCACTGGGTAGAGATCTTTCCCGAAACACGACAAAGCAATGAAACCACGTAAACATTCCGTCCTTTCCTGAGAGAAAATGGTGCTGAAATGAAACCTGGAGGGTATTGTTTCTTGTGCATTGTACCCTCTGCCTTCTAAACCCTGAATTTCGGTTTGAGATCTTCAATGCTGAATGTTGAATTCCTCGATCATTTACTGATATCTTTCTGCTGCTCCATTAATGTTTTCATCTGCTCAATCTATGCTTTGAATGGCTCTGCAGGGTTTGATAAATTTGAACCCTACTTCTTTAATGGAAGTCTTATCGATTTGCCTTCCAGGCCTTTCTCCATAATTACAGTCTCTAAAAAATCGTCCTTTGATGTGCTCTGCTACTAAGATAAAAAATGTAAACCACAACTGTCTTTCGTCGCTGAAACCCTGTAAAACCCGCAAAATTGTTAAGAAAAACCATGCGTGGGGATGGAGATGCAATGAGGATGACTATATAGCGAAGAGGCATGATGAAATGGCAGAAATATGCGGGGTGGCGATGGGAAATGCAGTGAAACGATGGTAGATGAACTGGTGAATGTGGATGCAGCGAAAACTTTACGAAGAACCTTCGAATATTGACCTTTGAATGCATATATAAGAGGGGAAGATGAGAATGCGACAAATGACACGTGGAATAGTGACGTGGCGGAGTTGGGCAATGGCGTGGCATGAGTTTAATCAGGACCGTCCGATCTCAGGGGGATATCGACGGTGGAAAATTCATCAGAGGGCAATGTGATGGTGAGCCATGGGCACTATAGACATAGTTTAACACCCATGCAGCTTCGGAGTACGACGACCGTTGGATGAAGATCTCCAGATTGGACGGCTGTCATAAATATCGCGCTGTGACTACGGACGAACGATAACATGCGATGGAGGGCAGTTTTGGAACTGTACACGGGGACACGCGGCGAGCGATGTATGGAATCGCTCCGAATTGAGAAATACCACCCACCTCCGAAAGGCGGTGCGATGAAAACCGGCGGGTTGTTGAACAGTGGACGTGGGGCGGGGACCACTGGGACAGATAGGCTGCAGACCGTTGATTTCACATTTTGATCGGATGGTAGTCAGGCAAGCTATGGGTGCGGCAGAGATGAACAAACGCCATCCGATCTGTACAGATCGACGGCTCAAAATGCACCCGATACGTATTTGATAAGCGCCCATTGGACTAGCTCTTGGTCTTGGAGCTGGGTCATGTGGGAGGAACAGATCAAAGGAGCTAGGACCGAAGGGGCTGAGATTTACAGATTTTAAAACATGGGCTTTGCAATATTTTTAAATGTAATTTGGGGGCAGGAAAAGTAACGGTAGGTGGAAGATGGATTTTTCAGGCCAAACTAAAAGGATTTCTTGCCAAAAAATCAAATAGGAGGTTGACATGATCAACACTAGTAGAGGGAGAAATAAGGACCGAAAACACCTTCTTCTACGAGAAGAAATCACAACATATGTAATATTCCCAATTAGCAATAGCTAATTGGAAATATTAATTTTGATTAATTTTTCCTTATATAGTTAAAATATAAATAAAGTGGGTAAAAGGGGAATGTGACTCACTTCGGATAAAACGCACTCCCTAAAGTCACCTAGGAGACATAACATTGTGGTCAAGGTGCGGCCAAGGGGGCCAAGTGACAACGAAGGGGGGTGACACACTTAGACAGCGTGGGTCCAACCAACGCAGATGAGTTGGCAGCGTGGGCCAAAGAGAGGCAGCGTAAGCATGGTGGGGCCAAGAGAGAGGGAGGGGGAGATAAGAGCTTCAGTCATTGAGGAGCATTCCTTAGAGGGGCAGAGCAGTCTTGCAGAGAGAGGACGCAGTTCCAATTGGGGGAGGTTCCGGATTGAGGTTATTTGGGTGGATTCAGACCAGAGGATTAGAGCAGGGATCAACCCTTGCCTATTGGAGATATTTTGCAGAGGGAGAGGCAATATTTTTTAGTTTTGCCTTCAGGGTTAGCATTTTCCCTTGAGGGATAACGTAGTGCCTCAAAGGAGGTATTTTCTGGGGTCAGCCATTCTTGAAAAGCTCTCTGGGATTTTCTGGGTATTGGGAGAGGAGGCCGTTCCCAGAGTTTCAACATTTTCTGAGTTGGGGAGCAGCCCCAAAGACTCATTTCATTCCAGCAGTTGCAACAGCACGACAACATTTTCCAGCGGCTCGGAGATTACACAGTTGATAGAGGGACCAGCCATTCCACACATTGTTCTGAGAGTATTTCTACACTTGCCTTGAGAAAGTCGAGGTGCCATCATTCTAATCACCTTTTTACTTTCCTTATTTATCAGTATTAATAAAATGGCTCAGCGTTCTCCATATTGTGTATTTTGTCTCGTGGTTTGTCTCTAGTTGCTGTGTACCTTGTTTGTGTGTTTTATATTATTGTTTATTTCCCTTCGGGATATTATAGTGGTATCAGAGCTCATAGACCTGGCTTAGCCTGTGGAGCAAGTTGTTTATGACACCGGAAGAGAAGCCATATATTTTCTACAGGGGTAGGAAGTACCATGACCGAGAGCGTAGGTTTCAAATCACCTATGGAGAGGGTGACTGCACTCTAGTAGTGGACGCAGAGCAGGAGGAACTGATGGCAGAGGAGAAAGATACCGTGAAGGATTTTGTGGACATACTCATCAAGTCAGTGAAGGATCTGTCTAGGTGGATAGAGGAGATGGGGCAGAGATTCACAACAGCAGAGTCCAGACAACGTGAAACCCTGGGGGGTTTCCACATTGGAGAGGGATCGAGTACTTCCAACCATTTGCAGGGGCACTACGCAGCACAGCATGTGGCATCCCATACACCCCCATGCTCTATGATGCCCACTTTTCTGGCAGCAGATACATGGGTGGGAGTATAGCAGGAGCAGGAGCCAGCCCACATGGGTGATTACTTTGCTGAGTACCAGGCCTATGGGTAGGATTTCAAAGATGCACTCACATTTCATGATTTTATCTTGCTCAAGCGGGACATTAGACCCTGCCATCATCACAGGGGGAACAGACATGCACAGGACAAAGATATGCATCGTACTGTGGGTAGGTTTCACTTGCCAACTTTTGACGGTTCGTTAAATATTTCGGCAAAGGCATGGGTAGAGAAGCTGGATATATATTTCCAGCTCAACCAGATGGTGGAGATGGAGGCCATAAAGGTGGTAGCGATGCATCTAGATGGCGAGGCCCAAGATTGGTGGTTTCACGGGATGGTTACACTCGGGCACTCGACAGTGACAACTTATGCCGAGTTCACTCGGAGGTTGATAGAGAGGTTTGATCGGAGGGATCTAGAGGATAATTTTGTTGAACTGACAAAGCCCAAGAAAACCGGGAGCCCGGACACATACATCTCATATTTCTTGAGACTCTCAGTGATGGTGCTAGATTTATCCGCAGCATGGATGATCTACATGTTTATCGACGGGTTATCAGAGCCTCTTCGGGGTTTGGTCCGGTCCACTAGGCCAGCCACACTTCATGATGCAGTTGGCAGGACTTGAGATTTACGGGATGCTTTACCCCAGACCAGAGTGCCTTACCCTTAGAGAATGGCTTTCCAACTGAAGGGGAAGGACGTGAGGGTTCCGCCTCCAAAGGAGAACTAGAGAAGAGGACTGATAGATGATGATACCAGGAGGGATCTGAGGAGGAAAAGGCTATGTTTCACCTGCCAGGAGCCATGGGCACCAGGAAATTATTGTGTCACGGGAAAGGCACATTATATTGAGGTCTTATCCGAGAGCAGTGGAGAAGAAGATGAGTACGATGACATAGGTGCAGGGGGGAGCCATGCAGTGTAGAGAGAGGATCATCTTCTACCTCCACCACCAGGAGCAGGAGGTGCATATTTCGCACCTACTGGAGGAGCCCTTACAGCCTTGCGAGGAGTTCCCAAGTATTTGACACTACGTGTCCGAGGTAGAGTGCGAGGGTAGTGAGTGTCAATACTAGTAGACAGTGGGGCAACCCACAACTTCATTGATGCACAGTTGGTATAATGGAGAGGCATTCCGACAGAGAGTTTTGATGGGTTTTCAGTGTTGGTTCCAGGGGACCAGACCATGCAGTGTGCCAAATATGTTCCAGTGTTGGCAGTGACGATGGGAACTTACACCCTGATCGACCACTTCTTCATGGTGAACATTCCAGACACCAACGTGATATTGGGAGTGTAGTGGCTGATCACTCTAGGAAAGGTCACCACGGACTGGGAGGCCTTGGAGATGGAGTGGGATGATAAGAAGATAGGGAAGCACGAGAAAATACGGAGCATGCATACTCATCCACCTCAGACAGTCTCAGCTCACCGGATGGAGGCATATTTCCGGAAGGGAGATATAGAGTGGGCAGTAGAGCTACGTGCTTCAGAGGAAGGATCTACAGGGTAGGCCGTGCACCCAGAGGTGCAGACCCTTCTTGACAGGTATGCTATGGTATTTGGGGAGATATCGCCAGGATAGACACCAGATCGGGGATTTGAGCACACCATCGAGTTGGAGTAGGGAATACAGGCCATCATCACCACACCCTATAGGCACCCCAGGCCTATCGAGACAAGATTGAGCGGGCTATCCATGAGTTGCTAGCTCTTGGACACATTCGGCCTAGCACCAGTCCTTTCGCTTCTTCAGTAGTACTGGTGAAGAAGAAGGATGGCACATTGAGGATGTGCATTGACTACAGGGCCCTGAACATGAAGACAATGAAGAATAGGTACCCTATCCCACAGATTGACGAGATGATGGATGAGTTGAGGGGAGCGCAGTTCTTCTCGAAGATTGACTTGAGATCTGGGTACCACCAGATCCGCGTGAGGGAGCAGGATATTCCCAAGACCGCTTTCAGATGTCACTATGGCCATTTCGAGTTTCTGGTGATGCCCTTTGGGCTAACTAATGCACCGGCCACCTTCCAATCATGTATGAACCACATCTTCCGTAGTCATCTAAGGAAGTGTGTACTGGTGTTCTTTGACGACATATTGATATACAAGAGGACATAGGGGGAGCATCTCCAACACATAGAGGCAATATTGCATATTTTGGAGGAGCAACAGTTTTATGCTAAGCTCTCCAAGTGCAAGTTCGGGTTGACAGAGATGCTTTATCTGGGGCACATCATTGGAGTGGACAGAGTGAGGGTACACAAGGAGAAGATCAGGGCCATTAGGGATTGGCCAGAGCCGAAGAACGTGACGAAACTTCGAGGGTTTGTGGGTATCTGCACCTACTACAGGAAGTTCATCAAGGGATTTTCCCAACTTGCTGCACCCCTTACAGATCTAACCAAAAAAGGGGCATTCAGTTGGACGGATACAACACAGAGGGATTTTGATAGGCTCAAGGAGGTGATGAGTAGCTGTCTGGTGTTAGCATTTCCAGACTTCACGCAGCCCTTTGTTTTGGAGTGTGACGCGTTGGGAGTGGGGATAGGCACGATTTTGATGCAGGGAGGCCACCCCATAGCTTTTGAGATCCGGAAGCTCCTACCACATGAGAGGTTGTATGCCATATATGACAAGGAGATGTTGGCCATCATGCATGCATTGGCCAAATTCTGGCAGTACCTGGTGGACAACAGGTTAAGGGCGAGGACAGACCACAACAGCCTCATATTTTTCTTAGAGCAGAAGCAGTTGCAGGAGAGGCAACAGAAGTGGGTCAATAAGATCCAGGCTTACGATTTTGACATTGAGTATGTCAAGGGGAAGAACAACGTGGTGGCTAATGCACTCTCACGCAGACCAACAACGTTGTCCCTGATGAGTTTAGACATGGATTAGAGGGCTCAGTTGTTGGTGGAGTACTCCAAGGACCGTTTTTCGTGTGAGATTTTGGATGGGTAGGTGACGGATGACAGGTACAGGGTGATGGATGAGATCATCTATTATAGGGACAGGATCTTCTTGACTAAGGGCTCCCAGCTCAAGAAGAAGATATTGTAGGCTTCTCACGATTCACCACTATCAGGCCATCAGGGGTTTACCAAAACCTATAGGGCCATCAGGGAGAGGTTCTCATGGAAGGGCCTCAAGGAGGACGTACTCCAGCATGTCAGGGAGTGCGAGGTTTTCCAACGCAACAAGGGGGAGATGAACCATCTGGCAAGGTTATTGCAGCCTCTTTCCATACCAGGAGGGAAATGGGAGAGAATTTCGATGGACTTCATCACAAGGTTGCCCATGGTGCAGGGCAAGGACTACATATTTGTAGTCATTGATCGACTGACAAAGTATGCTCACTTCTTTGCTATATCCGCACATTACACAACAACACAGGTGGCGGAGCTATTCATTCGGGACATTTTCAGGTTGCATGGTCTCCCAAAGACCATCGTCAGTAACAGAGACAACCACTTCATGGGAGGATTTTTGCAGGAGCTCTTCCGCTTGGTGGGCACAGAGTTGACACCGAGCACTAGCTACCATCCTCAGATAGACGGACAGACCGAGATAGTGAACAAGTGGCTGGAGGGCTACTTGCGCAACTATGTCAGTGGGCATCAGAGGGCTTGGTTGAAGTGGCTGCACTTAGGGGAGTACTGTTACAACAACACTCATCACATGTCTATTGGTATGTCTCCATTTTATGCATTATATGGATATCATGCTCTTTCTTTTGTTGATGTGATGTTTGGTGCCATCAAGGCTCCTAGAGCTAAGGATTGGATCCAAGAGAGTAAGGACATTCTCCGAGCTCTTAAGGACAACATGGCTACAACATAGAACCAGCAGAAGGTGTATGTAGACAGGGGTCGGGTAGAGAGGCATTTTGAGGTAGGGGATTTGGTATACCTACGCTTACAACCATATTGACAGTCCACGCTGAAGTAGAAGGGGGCTAAGAAGCTCAAGCCACGCTTCTACAGTCCATACAGGGTGATACACAGAGTAGGACAGGTTACTTATGAGTTGGAGCTACCTCAGGGCAACAAGATTCATAATATCTTTCACGTATCATGCTTGAAAAAGGCACTGGGTCAGTAGGTGATGGGAACAGAGGAGCTTCCACCTATAGATGATGAGGGGCACTTGGTGTTACAGCAGGAGGCCATTATTGACACCAGGGAGAGACAATTGCGAAGCAGGACAGTCCGGGAGTTCCTAGTGAGGTGGAGGAATTTGCCGGATGAGGATGCCACTTGGGAGAGTGAGCAGATCTTACATCATCTATCATTACAGTTGCTTGAGGACAAGCAACATTTTGCCGGGGGAGACTGTAATATTCCCAATTAGCGATAGCTAATTGGAAATATTAATTTTGATTAATTTTTCCTTATATAGTTAAAATATAAATAAATTGGGTAAAAGGGGAATGTGACTCACTTCGGATAAAACACACTCCCTAAAGTCACCTAGGAGACATAATGTTGTGGTCAAGGTGGGGCCAAGGGGGCCAAGTGACAACGAAGGGGGGTGACACACTTAGACAGCGTGGGTCCAACCAACGCAGATGAGTTGGCAGCGTGGGCCAAAGAGAGGCAGCGTAAGCATGGTGGGGCCAAGAGAGAGGGAGGCTCACCAAAGATAAATAGAGGGGAGGCTACTTCATATCTCTCATTGATGATTATACATTTTGGAGATTGTCTCTAGATATTGAGCACGCTTGCTATTTAGCTAGTCTGCACGTACTGTTCAGTACACCGGGTGTCTCCATGCGGAGATCCCAACCTCAGCCCTAGGAGATTTCGAGTGCTTGCTCGGCTGAGGAGTCCTACCATATTTTGCAGGGGGGAGATCAGAGCTTCAATCATTGAGGAGCATTCCTTAGAGGGGCAACGTAGTCTTGCAGAGAGAGGACACAGTTCCAGTTGGGGGAGTTTCCAGATTGAGGTTATTTGGGTGGATTCAGACCAGAGGATTAGAGCAGGGATCAACCCTTGTCTATTGGAGATATTTTGCAGAGGGAGAGGCAATATTTTGTAGTGTTGCCTTCAGGGTCAACGTTTTCCCTTGAGGGATAGTGTAGTGCCTCAAAGGAGGTATTTTCTGGGGTCAGCCATTCTTGAAAAGATCTCTGGGATTTTCTGGGTATTGGGAGAGGAGGTCGTTCCCAGAGTTTCAGCATTTTCCGAGTTTGGGAGCAGCCCCAAAGACTCATTTCATTCCAGCAGTTGCAGCGGCACGGTAGCATTTTCCAGCAGCTTGGCGATTACACAGTTGATAGAGGGACCAACCATTACACACATTGTTCTGAGAGTATTTCTACACTTGCCTTAAGCAAGTCGAGGAGCCATCATTCAGATCACATTTTTACTTTCCTTATTTCTCAGTATTAATAAAATGGATCAGCATTCTCCATATTGTGTATTTTGTCTCGTGGTTTGTCTCTAGTTGTTGTGTACCTTGTTTGTGTGCTTTATATTACTATTTATTTCCCTTCGGGATATTATAGCATACTAGGACCTAGGAGAACCATTGGAACAGAAAGGAAAGGGGATTAACCTTGCGTCCCTACAACTACCTTGGCAGGAATTGGCAACATTCATCCAAAGATGCATCACATGCGATGGACTTCAAGACATGGTAAAACCTTGCCAACTCAAATTGTTAGTTGTTCTTAAACAAAAAAATTCAGTTAATCTGCCTTGTTTCTTGAATTTTGTAGTACACGACACTGTTGTTTGAATTAGAAAGGCCAAAAACCCCCAAGCAGTTGTCAGCCACCATGGCTTAATCAAGTTAATTATCATTCATGAGCTAGGAAAAAAAAAGACATATTGGGACAACTTTGTTGACCCTGCCATGCATGCCCCTAAGGAAAACCCTGTCGGAACAGAAATTGAGATTCCTAGAATAAACATACCCAAGAGAGACAGAGGGAAAAGGACTCGTGATTCGACTTTAGAACCAGGGAAGCGAAGACTGTCCGAAAGACTGCAATTACGACAAGAAACCTCAGAATTGCCAGAGGAGGCAGGGCCATCCCATACACCACCTTCAAGCCCTCAAAACATACCCTTACAAGACTATGAAGAAGAAATGGCTCGAGTCCTGGAGAAAATGAGGGCATCCCGTGAAAGTACAAGCCAATCTGAACAGGCTGAGGAGAAAGAGGAACTGTTGAATCAATCTGCCACCACCAACAGCTTTGGTTGCACTGAAATATTACCCCACCAAGATGAATCGCAGGATTTTAGGGCCTTATCTCTTCCCGAGAGTGATTGGGTGAATAGGGAAGACTAGTCGGAAGGGATAGCTGAATCTGAAAATCAGTCAGGAGACACCATCCCCTTATAACAAAATGTAAGCATGGAGATAGTCCCCCTAACACTTGAAGGGAACAATATCTCACCCAGTCGGGACATTAATGTAGAAATAAATCCGAAGCGTAGGAAGAAAATATCATCACTGATAACCTTGGAATTGGTACCACCGTTCCTGAAAACGAGGCTGCTGCTCCTCCATTCCCTGCCAAAACTGTGCTAGAAGAGAAATCAACTGAAAATAAGTTAAGGAAAATGAGCAGGACCTTCAAGAGGTTAAGAAAAATGAAAAAACATTTGAAGAAACTGTTGAAGGAAGTAAGCAAGGCTCAGAAGCCTAAGAAGGAATTGGTTACCACAGAAACCCAAACAGAGTTTGTCACCCAATTGATAGACATTGCTGAGATTGAGGTACAAACCTACCTAGTGGACACTGTTGAAGCTTCTGTGTAGACTAGGTTGGAACTTACAGAAGAAAAGGAAACTCAATGGAGGAGACACTTGCCTACACTCCCCTAGTAGAAAATGCTCTCGATAAAAATTGCATAATGAATTAATTCAAACCCAACATGAATTGGTACAATGCATAAAGGAAGTAGTTCTCACACAAGAACATCAGGCACTATTAAATAAATTCAAATACCTTTCTGCAACAAAGGATGAGACATTTTCTCAACTCAGAGAAGAAAAGGCGAAGGTAAAGAAAGCACAGGATCAGGTGGAACAAGCCAAGAAGCAAACCAGTATGGTTTTCTCTCTTTACTCTGTTGTAATAACGTGCAGGGCACCAACCACAAACTATGCTCTATTCTTAATAGAACGGTATCTACTACTGAAAATCAAGGCTGCCAGGGCAGGGAAGCCCACGAATTTTAAAACCGTTGAGGAATTCGTTTAGTGTTGCAATGAGCAGAATGAATAGGTCCAATATATTTTTGTGAATTATACTTACACAACTTCTTTCTAGAGGAGGACATAGGCAGTAATCCCAAACCATTTATAGGGGACATTCATTTCCAGGCTTTCCTATCTTTTGCCAAGAACCAGACTCAGTGGGCTAAAGCCTACAACACCTTCCAGAAGAGGGAGCATGGCCTAGACCTATTGTTGTGAAACCAGCTCCAAAAAGAGAAGAAAAGAGATATCAACGCCTTAGAAATAACCCACTTCGAGGGGGAAACCTCCAATACATTACATGAATGAAAAATTCTTGGATGATTCAAATTACAAAACCTCCTTTCTATATATAGGAGTCCATGGGGCCACAATGTAATCCTAGCCGACCTAACAATAATAATTTAAGGGCACAATAATAACAAAATGGGGGTTACAAGGGTACAATAATAACAATAAGGGGGTTACACTAACAACAATAAGGGACTATACTAGTAATAGAGGGACCTAACATGCCCCTCTCCTTCAAAAAAGTGTTTTCCTCAACGCTTGAGTAGCTCTGGGTGCTTCTGTATAAAATTCTCATCCTCCCATGTAGAATCTTCAGTGGGTAAGTTCTTCCACTTGATGAGATACTCTGAAATTGATCGATTTCGTAGTTGTCGAGTTCTTGTTTCCGTGACCGCTTCAAGTTCCAATATGATTTTTCCTTCCTCATCAAGTTCTGGCAATATTGTTTGAGCTGGAAGATTTTCACCTATAACCTTCTTTAAGCATGAAACATGGAAAACTGGATGTACTCGCGAAGAAGCAGGAAGCTCCAATTTGTATGCCATAGTACCAATCTTTTGCAACACCTTGTAAGGACCATAGTACTTTGGCGATAATTTATTATTCTTCTTAGCTTACTTGAGGGACATTTGTTTGTATGGTTGTAGCCGTAAAAATACCCAATCTCCTACATCAAAACTTCTCTCGCTGCGATGTTGATCTGCCTGTTGTTTCATTCGATTTTGTGCCAAATTCAGGTTATCCTTTAAGAGTTGGAGAACTTCTTGCTGATGCTCGATGTGATCTTCAACTGCTTGAACCTTCAAATTTTCTCTTAAAGATGATGTGATGGATGGTGGATGATATCCATAAAGTGCCATAAATGGGGTCATTTTTGCTGCAGTATGGAAGGAAGTGTTATACCACCATTCAGCGAGGGGTAACCACTTGACCCATTGTGTTTGTTTATCAGATACAAAACAACGAAGATATCCTTCCAAACATTTATTTACTATCTCAGTTTGACCATCGGATTGAGGATGATAAGATGAGCTATGAGCTAATTGAGTACCTAAACAAGAAAATAACTCCGTCCAAAAATTTCCAGTATAAATGGGATCTCTGTCGCTCACAATAACCCTTGGGTTTGCATGTAGCTTTTGAATTGTGTCCATAAATGTAGTATCAACTGTACTTGCTTTAAATGGATGAGATAATGCACAAAAGTGTGCATACTTGGTAAGTCTATCAACTACCACCATGATGACACTCTTTCCTTCGGACTTAGGTAAACATGTGATAAAATCCATTGAAATATCCTCCCAATGTTGACTTGGAATGGATAAAGGTTGTAGAAGACCCGGGGCATTAATTGTCTCAACTTTATTCTGCTGGAAAACCAAACATTCCGCCACAAAATTTTGAATATCAGATTTAAGGCCATCCCAAAAAAATTCTTTCTTCACCCTGTGGTAAGTTTTTAAAAATCCTGAGTGTCCTCCTAAAGGAGAAGTGTGCAATTCCAGAAGAATATTTTGTTTTAGTTGGGAGTTCTTACAAAGATATAAGCGATCTTTGTACCATAAGGAATCATTTTTCCAACTAAATGTATCAGATGTACTAGGATCTTGCTGCAGCTTTTGAATGAGTGTCCATACATCTTTGTCCTTCTTCCATTCATCTCTTGCTTCGGTTATCCAATCTGGTTGGATAATAGAAATGGCACAAAGCAATTCTTCCACCTCTTCATTCTTTCTTGAGAGTGCATCTGCAACAACATTTAGCTTCCCTTTTTTGTATATTGTTTCAAAGTCATAACCCAACATCTTTGTGACCCATTTTTGCTGCTCTTCTGAAGATAGTCTTTGTTCCAAAAAGTGTTTAAGACTATCATGATCAGTTTTTACCTTGAAGTGTCTTCACATTAGGTAAGTTCTCCATTTCTTTAGTGCATGCAGTATTGCTAACATTTCCTTCTCATAAATAGGTTTCTGTAAATACTTTCCTCTGATTGGACGACTTTCAAAAGCAATAGGTCTTCCTTCTTGCATTAAAGCAACACCAATTCCATTTCCTGAGGCATCACATTCCACAATAAAGGTTTTTGTGAAGTCTGGCGTAGCTAAGACTGGTGCTAGGCACATTGCCTCTTTAAGATGTTCAAAGGCCTTAGTTGCTTCAGGAGTCCATGAAAATGCATCTTTCTTCAATAATATTGTTAGAGGTGCTGCTATTCTCCCATAATTCTTAACAAACTTGCGATAATACCCTGTTAACCCGAGAAATCCTTGCAACTGCTTTATGGTTGTGGGGACTTTCCATTCCTTAATGGCTTTAATTTTGTTGGGGTCTACCTTAACACCCTCGTGAGATACAATATGACCCAGATATTCCACCTCTTGTACTCCAAAGAAACATTTGGATGTTTTTTCATATAATTGTTTCTCTTGCAATAGTTTGAGCACCCTGTCAACATGTTCAACATGATCCTTCCAAGACCTGCTATAGATTAGTATATCATCAAAAAATACTAGCACAAATTTTCTAAGGAAGGGTTTGAAAATGGAATTCATCAACCCTTGAAATGTAGAGGTGCATTGGTAAGGCCAAAAGGCATGACCAAAAATTCATAATGACCCTCATGAGTTCGAAATGCTGTTTTTGGAATATCTTCAGTCTTCATTCTAATTTGATGATATCCTGAATGAAGATCCAACTTGGTAAAATAAATTGCTCCATGTAATTCATCCAATAATTCATCGATCACAGGAATGGGAAATTTATCTTTAATGGTGAGCTTATTGAGCTCCCTATAATCCGGACACATTCGCCATGATCCATCCTTCTTGTGTACCAATACTACGAGAGCAGAGAAAGAACTTTGACTAGGTTGAATTATACCCGCCTCTAACATTTCTGCAATCATACGTTCAATTTCGCTCTTTTGGAAGTAAGGATATCTATAAGGCCTGATGTTTGGAGGAACACTTCCTGGAATCAAATGAATAGCATGATCATGATCACGAATAGGTGGGAATCCTTTTGGAGTTTCAAAAACCTTGGAATGATTGTCCAAGACTTTTTGGAGATCTGCAGAAATAGATGATTTTGATGTTGGAACTTCTAGTGAGCATAATTGTGCAATTATGCCTCGTTTTTCTTTCTTTAGAAGCTTTGTCATGACATTAGAGCTTATTATATTTCCCGGCTTCCCTGCAATACCCCGTAATTCAACTTCCTTTCCTTCTGAAAAAAATTTCAAGAAAAGTTCTTGAAAATTAAAAGCTACCGTCCCCAAAGATTGTAACCATTGTACTCCTAGTACAACATCGACACCTCCCATAGGAATGGAAAGCATTGGACTAGTCAATACATATTCCCCCATGGTTAGCTTGATATTATGGCATTTTCCAGAGCAATTTATAGTTCCTCCATTTGCAACCATCACTTGACATTCTGGTGCTGGGTATAGGAAACAATTTAATTCCTTGGCTACCTTACAATGAATAAAATTGTGGGTGCTACCTGAATCAATCAACACTATTACCTTTTTCTTCTTGATTTTTCCTTCTATCTTGAGAGTTTGAGGAGTGGTAATTCCTGCCAGTGCATTACACGATATGGTCGGATTCATTTCTTCCTCTTCTAGGGCTGGTTCCTGGTGTATATCCTCTTCTTATTCATTTTCTTCTTCCTCTTCACAATCTATGTAAAATAATTTCTTCTCAACACACTTATGACCTTTAGTGTATTTGCTATCACAACTGTAGCAAAGTCCTTTTGCTCTTTTTTCTTCCAATTGTTGTGGTGTCAACCTTGTAGGTTGTGGAAATCTAGGCGTAGCAACACTTCCTTCTTTATAGAATTGAGTGGTAGGCTTCCTTGTCGCCATAATTTTACATTCAACTTTTCTTGCCAACCTGAATGCCTTCTCCAATGAATCGGGTTCCAAAACACGAACTTCATGTTGGATGTTATCCTTTAGAGTACCTAAGAAGAGATCAATCCTGTGTTCCTCTGGAATATTAGTTACCCTTATATTCAATTTTTGGAAGTCCTCAATGTGCTGCCCCACTAAACCCTTTGTTTGAGATTTATCAATTGGCTAAAGAAGGTGTTGCTCTTTGTATCCTCATAATGTGCTATCATTTCCTCCGTAAAAATTGACCAAGTGACAATTTTTTTACGGGAGCAAAGCCATCGATACCATACAAATGTATTTTGTTCTAAATGTAAAATTGCAATGCGTACCTTTTGTGTGTTTTGCACATTATGGAGATCAAAATATTGCTCCATCTGTAGTATCCATGTTACAGGATCCTTTCCATCAAACTTCCTCATATCCATTTTTGGAATATGGTGGTTCTTCCCGCCAACATTAGATTTTATGAAATCATAATTAACATTTATTTTGTTCTCATCATGAGTTTCCTCTACTATATTTTCACCATTAGGAAACATTTTTTGTATTAACTTTGTCAAACCTTCCATGTCTGCTTTTAGATCATTATTCATGTTTTCCATTTTCTCATCGATCTTAGCTTCCATGTCATCCATCTTAGATTCCATGCCAGCTTCCATGCCATTCTTCAAACCATACATATTAGATTCCACGCCTTTCTTCAAACCATCCATCTTAGTTTCCATGCCTTCAAAACTTCCATGTCATTTTTTGTTGCTCTTTGCGAGAGTGAAATTTGTTGCACTTGCTCTTGTAATTTTGATATGTCATGTTGCCATTCTTCGTCTTCATGAGTCATAGTAGAGATTTCTAAAGGCTTAATGGGCGTTGAATTATTTTTAGGGGCCATTTAGAATCCAATACTGATATCTATTCTACAATATGCCCTTGGAATCAATTCAACTTGATTCTTCAAACAAGACTTACGCAATTCGGAAAAACAATACACACCTTTTACTTGCTTTTGAGGAGATCGATATTGAAATTGAATTATATCTATAATTGTGGATCCTAAATATGTAAAATTCAGCCTTGTAGTAGCCCTCTGAAGCTTCTTTCAAATGCCACAGGTCTGATCTGATTTGGATTCTTCAAGGCAAAGTTATGTCCAATCTCCCACAATGACCCAATTTTGGACTGGTTCAGTAGAGCGAACTTGTACAACTTGCCACGTGTCACTGTTTCCTCCTTTGGCTCTAAAATTGATAGACAGAAAACTGAATTTTGTGTACTTTCAACCACTTTTTATAGAATTCCAATCCAATGCTCAGAGAGAGAGCTATGAATATTTTCCCACGATCACATTTTTGAGATGAAATTTAGAAGCCTAAAAAAGCCCTAAATTCCACAGATCATATCTCCGAAAATGTTGTGAACCAATATCTAAAAGTTTTTGAAAATTTTCCTCAGGATTGTGGCTTCGTACTCTAAAAATTTCAGCTTTTTAACCTTCGTAGAAAAAAATTTATTACGAAAATTCCACGATGACCTGTTTAGGTTAAATTTAGGAGCCTGCAAAATGACCTAACTTGCACAGATCATATCTCCGAAAATATTGCAAACCAAGCTCTGAAATTTTGCGATGATGTTCCTTAGGATTTTTTCTTCGTACTCTAAAAATTTCAGATTCTGAACCTTCGTAGAGAAAAATATTTAGCGAAAATTCCACGATGACCTGTTTGGAGTAGCGAAACCCTAGAATCTCAAAGCTCTGATACCAAATGTTGTGAAACCAACTCCAAAAAGAGAAGAAAAGAGATATCAATGCCTTAGAAATAAGCCACTTCGAGGGGGAAACCTGCAATACATTACATGAATGAAAAATTCTTGGATGATTCAAATTACAAAACCTCCTTTCTATATATAGGAGTCCATGGGGCCACAATGTAATCCTAGTGGGGCAACAATGTAATCCTAGCCGACCTAACAATAATGATTTAAGGGCAAAATAATAACAATATGGGAGTTACAAGGGTACAATAATAGCAATAAGGGGGTTACACTAACAACAATAAGGGACTATACTAGTAATATAGGGACCTAACACCTATGGGTTAGAGGGGAGCCTACTAGACCCCTGCACCTGTTCACCCAACATAAGAATTTCATGTAGAGGAAGGGACTAAGGAATAAACTGGGACCTATCCACAAGGATATCATATAGCATGGGAGGGAGTACTTCGAGGAAATTTAGGAAGCAGATTTGGCAGCAGCCGAATAGAGGTGGCTAGCCTCCACGAACAATGTGAAAAACAGAGAGCCATTTGGTTACAGAAACTTCAAAGTAACTGCCTCCAGATTCCTTTTATACAACAATCTAATATTAAACATGCGCCCTACATGGATAGGATGCAGGTAGAGGTTCCCTCTCATCTGGTAACCCCGTGAGGGTTATGATCACGATTATGAGCTGCCATAGGCGCACACAAACTCCACCTTTGTAAAGATCAGGTAGAAACATGGCTTCAGACTCTATAAAGAAGAATTCTACCCTACATATTCTCTAACCCAGTGACACCTAAACCATTTGTTTGCATGAGGACCTGCAAATAGGTAAGCAGGGGAGTATGTTGGGTTGAGGATAAGGTACATTTCACCCTATCTTTACCACAAATTATTATGTACTTCTACGAATTTTCCCCTCATCTTAGCAATAAAGGAAAGGGAATTAATGTAAAGTCAGGACAAAAGGAACCGATGATAAAAGGTATGTTTAACAATGGAAAATTGACGTGTTGTACCTTTACTAACAGGGAAACAAAGCAACTAAACTAATGATAACTGAAAGACAACTGAAAAGAGAGGCAAACGGGATCATGATGGCTCCCATGGGCCGGTGGAATATGGAAAGGCACATCCTCGCTGGGAGGACTCAAACGACAACCACAAGCAACATGATCTCGTATGGAAAAGACTCGTTACCGCTGTTGAAATCGCCTTTAAAAAGCCGAATATGAACAAGATAGATAGATCTGAATAGAGATTTTCTTCTGTAATAGACGTATTGGGATATAACTGTCAATTTGTATTAATGTATTAATCTCCAGCTTAATAAATATTTTGGCATTTTTGAATAGTCAATCTCTAAGTTTTCTTTAGTGGTAGACTTCTGGTGGCTTTGGGCCCAACCCTGGGAGTTTCTTTTCTACTTTTTTGCTATACGTTTAATTACAGAACTTGCGTTTTCAGTCATCTAATGCATTCTGTGAGATATCATTTAATTGGTTAATTACGAACATAAGATGCTACGATTTTCTCTTTCATTAGAATAGTTCATCATTCATGCTTTCTTGCTCACAATCAATGTTTTCATAATTTTTTAGATGCTTTCATCATCTCCCAATGCTTTTATACTCATTTGATTAGTTTTAGCATGACTGATGTTCAATTATGTATATAGTTTAGTTGGATCTTTTCATTATTATTTTGAGGCGTCTAGTTGCTGTTTGATTCAGAGAGATGTCATCTATTAATTTAAAAGAGAATTCCATTGCGAAATTTAGATAAACAATTTCTGTTCAATTTATTAAAGCTGTTGTTAAATTTATTAGGACTATTGTTCAATTCATCACAGTATGTTGTTCAATCAAAGTTTTCTCTTTTTAGCTGGGATAGTCATTTTTGCATTTAATTAGAACAGAATATTCAAAAGTATTCTATAATTCCCTTCCACTTTGGTTTGATTGAACTTCTAGAATTAGATAGTCTTCCTTATGATAATTTAGAGTAGTCGTCCTTTGATATCACTTGCATATACTGTGCTTACACTCTTGAAATAACAAGACTTTTCCTGGGTTGATAATAAATGAGAAGCATTGAAGTTTCCTGTCACAGTCACCTTTATGACCCAACATAGTGCACTCCCTGTTATTAGTGATCGCACCCTCTTGATTCTCTTGCATGTGCCCTTCTTGTTTGCATGTTGAGAGCACTCCTAGAAAATAGAAGGCCACTCCACTTCATATAACTAACTCACTCATCAAATGACAAGTGGCGAGCATGCAAACTTGATTTGCATGAATAATTTATTTATAAACAATCCCAACTCATCATTAATTATCAAAATCATTTTTTACTCTATGATGAGTGCATTCTCTCTTTACAGGGATTTTTGGTTCACTCTTGATCTAAAGTGTGTGGATTCTCGGTAAGTTTGGCACAATGTATTTCTTGATTGATTTTGTTGTTTTTAGTGGAACTTATGTTTTCCTTAGTGGCGTTTTGTTTTATTTTCACTTACCAATTGGAATTTTCATCCATAATTCCTCTTACAAGTGTCATATTGTTATTGCAAGTGGTGTTTCTTATGACTCTTTGCATTCCATGAATTTTCATCTTCCATTCATGATTGCAATGAAATATATAAACACTTGCTGCTTTTCTCTTCCATTGTTTATGTGTTCTTGGCTTGTTGTTGGACTTACTAAGTCGTTTTGAGCCCATCTTTGAGCAAAGTGAAGTTTTGGAAAACAAGAGGTATTTTGAGTACACTTCGTAATAACAAGGTCCTTCCTTCACTTCAAAAGAAGACAACGCACTGTCAAGACATAGTTGGAAAACCTTGTCTACTGTTGTTATGCCTTGCACCCTCACTGGATCTGCATGACTACATAGCGCACTATCAAGAAACAATACCCCTCGTCCCTTGTGGTTGCACCATGCACCCTATAAATCCTTCTCTTTCTCTTCATTAGTGCATAACACATCCTCAAGCCTCAGTCAGGCCTCATTTGTCCATTATTTTCCTGAAATGCACCCTCTTATTTTCCATGATACAATACTCAATTCTAGTTTCCATTTCATTCACCTTAGCTCGCCTAGTTCCATACACATAGGTTCAGTCACCTTGCCTCGCCCAAAAATGTCCAACACACATGAATTTGCATGCAGGTTACTGACGATGCCTTGTGCAGAAGCCATCATATGGATCCTATTGCACATGGATAACATGAAATTGGTCATACACAGTGAAATCAGGAACGGTATTTCCAATTACCATCTGCATGACATGAATTCTTATTACAATATGGTAAGGCCTAAGGTATATGTGAACACTCAGTTTTATGCAACCTGGGAAAATCTCAATACTAATGAAATCATAAAATCCTAGTGCCAAGGGACTGCAATATTTCTCTAGATACTGAGTGAAATTTATCATGCCAAATCATTAACTATGGTTTACCATTACCTCATAGCGATGTGTTATAGATTGTAAGGATTAAAGGTTGCACAATTCTTTGAGGAGAATTGGATATTCTTGCTTAATTTGGTTGGATTGAGATGTAAAGTTTTCAACTAGGTAGATATCCTCTCTCATGAATTGTAGTGTAATATGTAATAGGAAAAAATAACTCTTTAAGTTAAGAAAGCACCATAATTTTACATATCCGCATAATTATCGGATAAAAATTGTACTTGTTATGTGTTCACTAGGATGAAATGGAATTAGACCCCACAAGAGAATCTACCTATCTACTTCCATTACAGACTATTATCTTAAGCAAGTTTTGAGGAGTTTATGAAAAACTGGCAGAGCATTTATTTGTAGTGTTGTATGCGATGATATTTGAGATAGATCCTCCTTGCATGACAGATAAGGTGAAGGAAGCAATTTATGATACTTTAGATTGGCTTGCTTCACCACAGGGCACATACATCAGATATTTTTGGTGTCAAAAACCCCTCAAATTATGTCGAGAATCATCTAAAAAAAATATTGGAGCAAGTCCTATGGACTTGTTAGTGGAAATTCTATGAAATAATGTGAGGAAGCACACAACTCCCCCCTCAATAATAAGTGGCCATAGGCCCACAGATGTCACTATGAACCAATAAATGATAATTATCCCTCACCTCATAATAAATTTATGTATATGTTACCCACCAAAAGTGGGTAATCCCTAGGAGAAAATTTTCTCCTATTCATATCTTCCAACCGATAGCCAACAACCCTTTGATATCCCCTAACTTAGTTTTTATTTGTAAATATGGTATATGTTGTATATATTTATGTTGCAACTTTAATACTTGAGTGGAACTAGTTATCAATATTTAGTTATTGATAATTAATTTATTTAAATATATTTTGTGAAGTTATGTAGAAATTACAATGTATATTTGTGATTGCTCATGAAGTTTTAATCAAAATCACAAGACACAAACCTCCTCTATTGCTCTATGAAAATTAATTCACAATCCAGAACAAAAATTTTAGACATGCAATAAGAAATCACACATGAAACAAGTATTTTTCACAAGGAAAGAAAATTGCTAAAAACCCCAATGTTTGCTTGCATTAAATTAGAAGAATAGAGATGCGTTACAAATGCTTTGCTCATCTAATCACAACCTAAAATTGCATAACCTATCTCTCTACTCACTGAAAGGATTTGACCCAGACTTAGTCAATTCATTCCTTTACTTGAGCTCCTATCTCCTTGCACTGTTCCTTGAGGAATTATGCCCCTATTATTTAGGAAATTTCTCAAATTGATTACACAATTCCTTTAGGTTGATCATCTGACTGCATGCAACACCTGTACACTCAAGACTAGTCTACAACTGATGTTAAACTGCCTTGGAATCTACACCAAGCCTGGGGAACTTGAATTTTCTACATGCACTAGCTATTTTTTCTGATTGATCAGTTAACTATATGATCATTGAGTTTGAATGAGGTCTCACTACTTAATTGACCTTCCACTAGTTCCTCCAAAAGTTGGAACTAGTTTAACTGAAAACAACCTGAGATAACTGACCTTGATTGCTAAAAATTAGAAATCACACATGTTGAACTGAACAGTAACTCCTCGAACTCTAATTTACTGAGTAACTTTGGTGACACACCCCATGCCACACAGGTTAACATCATCCAAGTTGTCTACTAATGTAGAAATTCAAATTTTCTCAATTTAATCAAGGCAAAATCAAATTGAGATTTTCTTGTTGCATTTTTGACCACTCCCTCTCAGAAAGAAATGGATTATCATCTAGCCCTATCCTACACCTATGGAAATTGAATTTCCCTCTTGACAAGGCCTTTGTCAAAATGTTAGAATCTTGTTTCTCTGTCGGAATGTACTGCAACAACATTGTATTCGTTTGCACTCAGACTCATAAATGGTGATACCAGATATATATATGCTTGGATCGATTGTGAAAACTAGGATTCTTAAAGAGCTTGATGCAACTATGATTATCATAGTAAATCACAATTGGATCCATCATCTGACCAAACAATCCAACAAGTATATTTCTCATCCAGATCGCCTCATATGTTACTTGACTTGCATCCATGTATTCTATTTCTACCAAGTTGAATGCCACGGATATTTGATTCCTGTTGTACCAGGAAACTATTGTAGACCCAACAATGAAAATTACACCCGTTGTACTCTTTCAGTCTGATGTCCTGATTAGGTGTTCAAAATTATACTCAAAATTAAAGTTGTCGGAATGGTGTGGAACCTGAACGACCGCATAGATTTCGTCGTTCTGAATCTGACACAACTTGTTTTGCAGAAAACCAACAACGTATGCTCCCGGAAATGTGTTGTGTTTGTTTTCCCAAACAGGTAAATTTTTCAAAAAATGACAATTGACTATGCATTTTGGGCCAGAGGCAAGCTAACATGTGGCCTCTTCTAGTTGGTCTAAAGTGAATTTTTTTTTAGGCCAATATGGCCTTGCCACTTGTCCGAATCTGATTAGTGTTGGTTTACGTGATTTTATTGGTTGGAATGATGGCTAACTACATGCTGCCATGTGGCACAATTAGAGGCCGCCATGTGGCAGAACTACAATGGATTAGATCATCGGACCTCACCACAAACAACTCCAAGCCTTCACCATTGGACCTTCATAGTTACTTGTTAAACTATTGTCTGAAAACGTTATTTAAAGTGTTATTCGATGGAGTTAGGGGGTAAGGGGCCAGGGTTTAGCCCTTCCCCCCCATATGTTATTGCATATGAAAAAACACCATGACAGAGGGTGCGGAAGAATTAACCGCCGCCCTAACTTCCACCAAACCGCCCATGTGACCGATTACCCACCAACCTCTTATGGTTACATTAATCACCCAAATTTTTAATTAAAAAAAAAATTAATTGTCGCCATACCATTATAGTTTCAGATTCAGATTTATGGCGGTATTGGGAATTTGAACTCTCTCACAATTTCACCCAAAAATTCGGGAAATTTTCTTTCCATTAGCACGATTTAGGGCGAATTTGTAGGATCAGTCTGAATTTTGGGGAATTTGTGGTGCGGTTAGCAAAAAAACTAAGGAGACTCATAACTTCTTCAGTTTTTGACCAATTTTGGAGCAGAAAGAGGCTATATAGGAATTTTTGGGTGTTTGGAGTTGATGGAATAGGTTTTGAAGCCATTTGAGCACTGTAAATGTATGTAATCACCATTTTAAGCATAATGAAATAGGGCCAAGCCATTGGAAGCTAGACCAAAGAGACGTAGCCCAGGAGGGGTGAACTCCTTCACCATTTGTTGTGTTGTGGTTATTTTTATGTTGTATTTGCTTATTGTTTCTGCATATTGCAGAGTTTATTTTCAGGCTTTATATGTTTAACAATTAACATAAAAGCTCTCAAAAACTCAATTTTACACTTGCAATTTACAAACCCTCAAGAAAATTTTCATTAAGATCTCATACAAATCAAGTTTGGTATCAGAGCTTTGGTTTATTTTTTTGTTTTGACGATTTAATTGTTTTCAAGTGTATGTTATGCTTATAAGGTTGAAGCTCAAGAGAGGAGAAGGAATGTGGTTGAAATTCCTCAAGTTAGGTCAAGGACAAGGAGAGAAAGTTTGCCACAATCTCCATGACAAATTCTTCCTCAAATTGCAGTTGAAGCTTCTATTGGTTTCACAGAGGTGGCTTATTATAGGAAACCTTAGTGCTTCTCATTTAATTGTCAACCTGAGGTAAGTCTTCTTATTTCTAGAGTGTCAGCACAATATATGCAAGTGAGATCAACTGATAGTTACTCTATTTTTTTTATGAGAGAGGATTATCTAATCTTCTGAACTCAATCAACTTAAAGAGGAATGGTTTGGTAGATTATAGCTAATTATTTTTTCTAGCTTAGAAAAGAGAAACCTATGATTGAACAGCATAATGATAGTTTGAACAACAATCTTGATGAACTGAACAACAATCTAAATGAATTGAACAACATTCTTAATGAATTGAACAAAAATCTAAATGAAAGGAACAACAATCTAAATGAAAGGAACAACAATTACTTATATAATTTTGCAATGGAATTCTCTTTGTAAACTAACTAATTAACGTTAATCAACAATTGGATGTCTCACTGTGTTGAAATGAAAATTTAATCCACAAAGACAAGTAATCATTGAGCAGTAATTATCCTACGATTTGTAAATCGATTGAAAAGGTGTTGGAAGAAAATGGAAATGTCCAACAGATATGAAGCATTGTTATACAAACCAGAAGATACGAATGCAATTATTCTGAAACAAGAAGTACAAATGCTAAACTATTCCAAAGGAAGAAAAACTGTAACTTTATTGAGTAGAAAAGTATTTTACAACCGCATAAGATAACTGGAAATGGATTCTGTAACTAACGCACGACACAAAATTTGGCAAGGAAACTCCCAGGGGTTGGGCCCAAACCACTAGAATTTTTAACGTGGTGAAAACCTCAAAAGGTAATTGTTCAAAACATCAAAAATCTTAATTAACTCAAAGGATAATACATGAATACAATTTGACAGCTCTATCTTGATGCATTGATTACAGAGGGAAAATTCCTATTCGACTCCCTATCTAGTTCATCTGTGGCCCTTTTAAAGGCATTTTCATGCAATGAGATGGTGTTCTCCAAATGACAGCCGCTGCGCGTGGCTGTTGTTTGAGTCTTCGAGCTTGAATTTGTTTATTTTCCTTCTACCGACTCATACATTCGTGTCTGTCGGGTGTTTTCCGTTTGTCGTTGGTTTAGCTACTCTGCTTTCCTGCATACGGAGATACAATAAGTCAAATTTATGTTATAGAAACGTTCTTTTTTGTCGTTAGCTCAATTTCTTTTATTTTCATAAATATTTTCTTTCTTTATTGTTAAAATAAGGAAGAATTCCTAAGGCTATGCCATAATTCAAAGTAATTATAGGGTGAAAAAATACCTTAATTCTGACCCAACATACACTCCCCTACTTACCTAATTGCATGTCCTCATGCAAATAGATGGTTGACATGCAACAGTGTTAGAGAGTAGGCGGAGTAGAACTTTTCCGTGTATGCTCTGAAACCCTGTTTTTGTCTCATTATTGCAAAGGCAGCGCTTGCGTGCCCCTCTGGTAACTCATAATTATGATTATAGTCCTCAGGAGGATACCAGAGAAGAGATATTCTATACCTACGTCCTAGCCATGCAGGCTCCATGCAAAAGACCAGGTTACTTGTATGAGAGGAATCTGGAGGTAGCAACCTTAAAATTCCTGTAGCGAAATGGTTCCCTATTCTTCACGTTGTTTACGGAGGCCATCCATATTTGTTTCTGCTACCAAGGCTGCTTCTCGAACGTCTTCAAAGTATTCCTGTCCATTTTCTATGATGTCCTTATGGATGGGCCCCAGCCTAGTTCTTACACCTTGCCTTCGCATGAAGTTTTTGTGCTGGATAAACAGTTGCATGGGTTTTTTAGGTTCCCCTCTAACCCACAAGTCTAGGACATGTTCTCTCTTTTGAAATATGTTATAGGCCTTGGCCCACTTAATCTAGTTCTTGGAAAATGAGAGGAAGGCTTGGAGTTGAACATATCCTATAAAGGGACTAGGATTGTTGTATGTGTCCTCTTCTAGAAATAAATTGTGCATGTAAAGTTCACATAGAAGGCATTGGACTTGTTCATCTTGATCATTACAACAGTGGAAAAACTCTTCTATAGTCCTGAAAGTTGTAGGCTTTCCTGCCCTGACGACCTTGAATTTTAGTAGTAAATATCATTCTGTTAAGAACAGGGCATAATTGTTCTTGGCTTTCTCCACCTGATCTTGTGCCCTTTTTACCTTTTCATGTTCTTCTCTAAGCTAGGCAAATGTTTCATCTTCTGTGGAGGAGAGGTCTATGAATTTATTTAATAGTGCTTGGTGTTCTTATGCTGGCACCAGCTCCTTCCTACATTGTGCTAGCTCATACTGTGCTTGCACCATTTCATTGTGTAATTTCTGATTAACAACTTTCTCTACCAGGGGGGCATAGGCAGGAGCTTCCTTTGTTTGGGTCTCCTTATCTTATATAGTTTTCTTCTTAGTTTGTATAAAAGCTTCAATGGTATTTGCTAGTTCTGTCTGAATTTCGGCCTCAATAGTACCTGCTTGGTCAGTCTATATCACAGTTTTGGCCGTATCCACTAAATTGGTCTATACCTCAGCCTCTGTAGTGGCTACCAAGTCGGTTTGTACCTTAGCCTCAATGATGTCAACTAAGTCAGTCTGCATCTCGGCTTCAACAATGTTTATCAAGTTGGCGGCTAATTTTGTTTGAGTTCATGCGGTGGTGGTTTCCTTCTTTGGCTTTTGGGCCCTTCTCTCCTCCTTCAGTTGTTTCCTCAGATATTTTTCCATTTTCTTTAATCTTTTGCAGGCCCTGCCCAGTTTTTTAATCTTATTTTTGGCTGAATCCTCACCTGACCTGATTTCAGCAGGTGGTGGAGGAGCGATATTCCCATTTTCAGGGATAGTGTTTCCAACCTCAGGGTTGCCTGTGATGGTGTTTCTTATTTTATCTTCAACGCTTACTGTTGCATGAGGGTCTCAACTAGGTGGGGCAGTGTTATCTCCCGATGTCAAAGGGACTGTTTCTATGCTTATGTTTTTCTGCACAGGGACAATGTCACCTAACTGATTTTTTTATTCCATTCTCTCCTCTGCCTGCCCTTCACTATTCACCTCATAATTCTCAAGAGGGGACATAGCCCCATCATCCTGTGGTACCTCTTGGTCAGGTAGGACTTCAACGTGACCATAACTACTGGAAGTGGCAGACTTATCTATGGGTTCCTCTTGCTCTTCTTCTCCCGATGGGTTTCTAGATTTGTAGTATGTCCTCAATTGTTCTAGGACTCGAGCCATTTCTTCCTCAAACTCTTTTAAGGGTGAATTTTGAGGGTGGGATGGTCCTGCCTCCTCTATGAGGTCTGAGGTTCCTTGAAGTGTTTTGAACCGTTTTTTCCTGCTTGGTTATGAGGTTGTAGTTTGGGTCATTTTTCTTCTAGGTATGTTTACCCTGGGAAGCTCAATTTCGGTTTCACCAGGGTTTATTTCAGGTTCCTATGCAGCAGGGTTAAAAAAATTGTCCCAGAATATCTGCTACTTATCCAACTCATGTATGATGGCTACTTTAATTAACCCGTGGTGACTAACTACTGCTTGGGGATTTTTGGCTCTTCTTAATTGAACAATAGTATCATGCAATATGGAATTTAAGAAAGCAGGAAAATTAACTGAAATATTTTGCTTAAGTACAACTGAGAGTTTAAGCTGGCAAGGTTTTACCACGTCCTGACGTCCGTCACATGTAATGAACCTTTGGATGAATGTCGTCAGTTCCTGCCATGGTTGGTGTAGAGAGGTAGGAATAATCCCTTTCCCTATTCACTCCAATGGCTCCTCCAGATCCTGATATGCTGCTACTACCTCTCATAGGAGGAGATGTCTCTTTGTCCATCTTTCTCCTTCTACTAGTATTCTGAAGACTCCAGAAATAATTTCCTCTGTGAATGGTATAATTCGACCCTTGATTCTGGTCTGACCTTCTTGCAGATTTTGCAGAAACTCAATTGCAATTTCTGTTCCGCTAGCTGGAGGATGGCGCTAGCTGCATCTGAAATTGGAAATTTTACAGGCTCGTTCCGAAGGGAATTTCCTCCCATAGCTGGTGTGCTTTCCTGGGTCTCTTCCTTTGATTGTATTCTCTCTCGGCTCTGTTGTTTTGACTGAATGCTATATGCAGGCGAAAGAGAGATTGCGGTTATGCGCAGGTAACTTCATGCCTTAATTACAGTATTCCTCTCGTCTTATCGATGTGTCTAACGGAATTTGTGAAAAAAATTCACATGCTTGCCAATTTAAGACTAATTACACCGCCTCCATCGAAGAAAGGGTGCCCATGCCCTCAAGTACAAGATGGATTTGGCCAATCATGAATGCGAATAGGGAATGTCAGGATTTGGTAATAATGACATGTATGTGAAGGAGAAGGTCATGGATTTCAAGCTTCAGGGGGTTGAGTAATTACTAGCATACACAGTGTAAAGGTCAGATTTGGAAGTTTTTCCATAATTGCATCTTGTGTGGAAGTGACTGGAAAGGGAGAGGGAATAGTCTAATTATTATTATGATATGATGTCTTTCTTCAATGAAAAGTTATGACGGAAGCAAGACTGAGACAGGTAATGATTGGTGTTGTCATCCTGAGGTTCAAATATGTAAGCATATCTCTGTTAGTTATTCATGTGGTATATTATAATTATCGCTAATTTGAGTAATAGATTACGGTAGAAGAATTGAAGATAAATTATATATAAGAGTAATTGGCTATTGATGAAGCATACTTTCATACCATAAGCAGAGCCACTATTGCCAGCAGGCGTTCATAGCCTCGACAAGGTTGCTATTTTAACCCAAAAGAATGAGTCGGAATCCTTATGTAAAAATATTTATTCTGCCAATTTTGTGGAGAGATCACCATGCTGGTATGATAGCTAGATAACCATAGTGCCACTCACCAGAGTTGTAGCAAGGTGACCAGGTCGGCTCGCGATGAGACCTCCTATCCTTCAAACAGATAAGAAGGTCATTACCCTAGTGTGCTGGCCATTGTGGGCATGTCACTTTCTAAGATATTATGAACATGGTACGCTAGCTCGTGATGAGGCCCCATATCCTCTCTTGAAAATCTGCATGTAAGCACAATACTTCTTTTTGAATCATAGCATTTTGATTTATAAGGAGGTCACTGTGCTGGTGTGATAGCTAGATAGTCACAGTGCCAATCACTAGGATTGTAACAGAGTGATCAGGCCATATCGTGATGAGACCTCCTATCCTTCAAGAAGATGAGAAGGTCATTACCTTGGTGTGGTGGCCATTGTGGGCATGTCACTTGTTAAATCCTTATGATCATGGTAGGATGGCTCATGATGAGACCCCCTATCCTCTCTTGAAAATTTGTATGAATGCATAATATTTACTTCTTTATACATGGAGGGAGGCTCAATAACTCCTTAAGAGTTAGGGATGGTGAGAAAAGTGAAAGAATGCCAATACAATTAACACCCCTTATTCTCATTTCTTCATATTGGAGGAAAATATTACTTGAATAGTGCAGAAATATATACCATTATAAGGTCATGTATTATATGATAACATATTTGAACTGGGGAGGACTTAGCCTTTCATTTCATGTATGTACAATGTCATCTTCCCATTTAAGGATTATAGTGCCAAAGAATCATCATATTGGTAATTTTACTGTTTCCCTCTCTTTATTCAACGACCATTCCCTGCTCAGAGATGCCTTTATAGCTTGAGTGTAGATTAGGGAAGGGGTGCTGGATAAAGGGAATAATAGGATGTAAAAACAAGGTTATTAAATTTGAACATCAGTTGCTTAATTGGATTGAACAATAGCCATTCGGAAAGTTTGAACGGCAGGGGCAAAAACACAAAACTTGACTGTTCAATCCAGTTGGATAGCAGTCGTTCGAGGATTGAACAGAATCTGTTCAATTGGATTGAACAACAAAAAGAATGAAAATGCAAGAACACGGCTATTCAATCTAGTTGAACAACAATCGTTCGATGATTGAACAACAACCATTCGAGAATTGAACAGCGGGAAAAAATAAAAACGCAAAAACACGATTGTTCAATCTGGTTGAAAAACAGTCATTCGATGATTGAACAACAGCCATTCGAGAATTGAACAATGGGAAAAAAATAAAAATGCAAAAACACAGATGTTCAATCCGGTTGAACAACAGTCGTTTGAAAATTGAACAACAACCGTTCGAGAATTGAACACGGCTGTTTAATCCAGCTGAACAACAGCCATTCAACGATTCAACAACAATCGTTCGAGGATTGAACAACGGAAAAAAAATGCAACTGACGGTTGTTCGATCCAATTGAACAAAAACTATTCAATTGGATTGAACAACAGTCGTTCATGGATTGAACAACGAGAAAAATTAAAGCGCAAACACACGGCTGTTCAATCCGGGTGAACAGTAGTTGTTCGACGATTGAACAACAACCATTCGAGAATCGAACATCGAGAAAAATAGAAATGAAAAAACACCGTTGTTCAATCCGTTTGATCAGAAACTATTCAATTGGATTGAACAATAGTTATTTAGGGATTGAATAGCAAGTGAAAAAAATGCAACTCTCAAGAGGATGAGAGGAGAAAAATTGTGAGTATGAAGAATGTACAACAAGGTAAAGAGCTTATATACATTATTTACAAATGACGGTAGAAAAATTATCATGTACTTGAGTTTGTGGGGTTATCACCCCTTTGTGCCACGACTTGGATGATGGGATCGTTTCGTACCTATTGGAAAAAGGATTCTTTTGTGAGAGGTTTGCGATAGAGGCATACTCTGTGCCTGTTGACTCTAAATGTTGAACCAGACCCATCTATGGTGGTCAAGGTGAGTGTGCCATTGTTATGTGTAGAAATTATATGCACTATGCATGCATATGTCCAAGATCAACCTGATCTCACACTATTTAACTTTATGCAAGATATTGAATCTATTCCACTTGTTAATCTTTTACAGAAAAATTAATTGCACACACATGTGAAGCATAAAAAAAAATATTCAATCGCACATAACACAGTTTTTAATCGGGAAAGCCTGAAGCTGAAAACCCCAACTATATATTATGTAACATGGAGATCATATGAAAATCTCATACAAGCATACAAAGCTTATCACAAGCTCTCAGTATAGTACAATCGTCATACACTAATCAAGCCTAATATTGCAAATCCATGCACTGATCTTTGCCACCTGCTAGCCTGCCTCCACTGCGCAATATCTGATGAAGAATAGATCTGAATGAATTTGAATTAATCCATCCTTGAATGTGCAATCCTCATTGGCAACTCGATTGAGTGTGTGATGTAATCAATGCATCACTATAGTCACAACAGATAGTCTGTCTTTCCCTTTCACCTATCTCTTCACTAGTCTCCACTGAAATTGCCATGCACTGTAGTTAACTGATGTATCGTTCAGTTGATTAATGAGTTATTATTTATGAATTAATTAACTAATTAATTCACTCCACTCTCACTAGTATATCAATCAGTTAGACTAGATACAACTAGCTCAACTGAGTCTAACTGAGTTAAACTGAATACAACTCCATAACTACTTTTCCAACTGTGTCATAACTCTGCCACTTGAGTTCTAATTAAGTCCGTCATGAATTAGCTCCAGTAAACCCTTAGGAATAGCGTAATTCCTTCTGTCAGCTGATGTGCCACATCTGTGCACTGAACTGAAGTGCTCCAAGAGAATAAGTTGTTGTTTAGAGTTTGATTATTATTAAGAGCTAATAATAAACGACATGCATCTATTTTTAGATAGACGATCTATAAATAGACTTCGCCCAATCTTCCAAAAATAGAATTTCATATATTTTTCCAACTTGACCAACCATCCACAAATAGCATCCTGCAACTTCTAAAATATGATCATCATGTCTAAAAATAGACATAGTCTAAAAATAGACTTGCGCCAAAAATAGCGTGCGGGCCCACTTAGTGAAGGCGACTCTTTTCACTAAGCTCATCATCTTGTTGAATCTCAACACTCCCTCTCAACAAGATAGGGATTATCTTTCACCCCGATCTTGCCTCTATGGTATTAAAATTTTCTCCTAGTGAGCGCCTTCGTCAAAATATCTGCATCCTGATCCTCCATAGGAATGTACTGAAGCAACATGATCTTTCGCTGCACACAATCTATGATATGATGATATCGGATATCAATATGTTTAGATCTATCATGAAACACAGGATCAACCAAGAGTTTAATGAAACTCTGATTATCACAATGAATCACCGTGGGATCTAAATGTGAACTAAACAAACCAGCTAAGATCTTCCTCATCTAGATAGCCTCACATGCAGCTAAACTTGCTACCATGTATTCCACTTTCGCTGAACTGAGTGCCATGGATCTTTGTTTCCTGCTGTACCAAGAAACTGCCGTAGATACGATACTAAAAATCCCTCCTGATGTGCTCTTTCTATCTGTTGGGCTTCTTGCCCAATTTGCATCTGTGAAGCCATGCAACTTAACCTCATCCGTTTTTCTGTACCATAAACCATTCTCAGATGTGCCCCTAAGATATCTAAAAACATACTTGCCTGCCTTCCAAAAGAGCTTCGTAGGCTTAACCATCGCTTGTGAAAGCTAGTTCACCGCATAGCATATGTCCGATGTTGTATTGACTAAATACATGAGTGAACCCACCAACTATCGATAAACAATGGCATCCACTACCTCTGCCGATGTAGCATCCTCTTTCTTCCAATTTCCTGGAAGAGGAGTGTCGATAGGCTTGCAGCCTTGCATGTGAAACTTCTCTAGTATCTCCCAGGAATACTTTCCTTGAGACACAAAAAATTCACCTTCTCGTTGCCATATTTCCAATCCAAGGAAATAATGAAGGAGGCCCAAATCCTTCATCTCAAACTCTTTTGCAAGATCTTCCTTCCATGAGTGTATCAACTGCTCATCACTTTTTAGTATTAAATCATCAACATAAAGTACAATGATTAAAAGCTTACCCTCAACCACAATCTGGTATAGGTTTGCATCCGCCTCAATCTTGGTGAAGCCAAGTCCAGTGAAATAGCTGTCGATCCGAGTGTACCAAGCACAGGGTGCTTGTTTAAGCCCATACAACGCTCTTTTGAGCCTGCACACATGTGAATCGTTGCTGAAGATCTCAAATCCTTTAGGCTGCTCAATGTACACCTCTTCCTCAATGATCCCATTAAGGAACGGATTCTTCACATCCATCTGATGAATGTGCCAACCCATCTGCGCTAAGAGAGCAAGGATGGTCCATATGGAAGAATACTGTGCGATAGGTGCAAAGGTTTCTTCATAGTCAATCCCCTCGATCTGTGAGAAGCCCCGGGCAATAAATCTTTCCTTATACTTCTCAACACTCCCATCAGCAGCTTTCTTTACCTTGTAGATCCATCTTGATCCTACAACTAATTTTCCCACTGGCCTTGGAACAATCTCCCAAGCACTATTTTTGACAATGGAGTCATACTTCTCCACCATGGCATCTACCCATGTGGGCTCCTGCGCTGCTTCTTCAAAATAAGATGGCTCTATCACAATACAGTTGCTCATAAGAGCCATGTATCCAGTATACCGGTTAGGTGATTGTCTCTATCTGCACTGTGATGTAGGGACTCCTACATTCTGTGCCGCATCAAGCTTCGGTCTCTCAGCTTCTGTGGTACGCTTTCTGCCTTGTCTGATGTTTGGTTCTGCATGAGTGGACTCCTCCACTCCATGTATCTCCTCCTGTGGCTGATCCACATCCAGAGGCTCATCTTTGGGAACAAGAAGTTCCTCTTCCACATGCAAGTGTAGCTCCCTCTCAAGTGAAAACTTCATGGATTTCACCTCATTGAATTATTTTATATCCCATCGCACAACAGTCATCCATTGTCCACGGAAAAACTCTACTGTTAGTTGCAGAGGTGTTTATGTGTACCACTAAATGTCCAACTTATGTTTGACTCAACTTCTTCTGGCATCTTTGATACATGAATGCAGGTGAGCAAAAATCTTCAAATAGAAATATCGAGACTTCTTCTCGAAGAAAGTACTTTTAGAATTGTACTCATGCTAAGTACTCTATGGGGACAATGGTTTTGCACATAAACCGCAGTGTTGCATGCTTCCACCCACAAGTGCATCGGTAGGCCCTGGCCATGCAGCATTGCTCATGTAGCACCCACTATTGTTCTATTCTTTCTCTCCGCGACCCCATTCTGCTGTGGGTTATGAGGCGCTATGAGTTCTCTTTGAATTCCTTATTTGCTACAAAAGTCTTTCAATTCTCCCGAGATGTATTCACCATAGGTATTTCTCCTTAGAGCTTTCACCTTTGACTCCTTCTCCCACGATGCCTTGAACTCACTTAGAACTTTGAGAACGTTTCCTCTTCTCTCTTAAGCATGAAGAAGATCCAACATCTACGAGAATAATCATCAAGAAATATCACATAATACCTGTGTCTTGCTGTTGAAGCAACCGAGAATGGTCCACACACGTCTGTGTGAATTATCTCCAGGATCACCAAAGAACGGTTCTCCTTCTCATGAAAGGCGGTCTTCACAAACTTACCCATGGTACATCCCTTGCACTGATCTAAATGTGCAAGAGTATCCTTGGGAAGTCCAGTAGAAATTTGCTGCAAAATATTCAAAGCGCCATGGTGAAGATGGCCCAATCTCCTGTGCCATAATTCGCTCTCATCCCGATTCACCACTCCTTCTTCTTTGCCCACCATTGTAGCACAACCATCTACCTCCAGCTTGTAGAGATTCTTAATTCGAACCCCTATCTTCTTGATTTGACCCATTTTTTATGTCGAAGGAAGGATTTTCGCTCACTGAAAACAACATCATAACCCTTGTCTTCCAGCATTGCGACTGAGACCAAGTTCTTCTTCAGACCTGGAACATGCATGACATTCTTCAACAAGAATGGATTACCGGACTCCCTCTCAAAGGTAATGGTCCCAATTCTAGTCGCATTGTACCGACCATCATCGCCCATCTCTATATGCATCTGGAGGTCCTTCTCCTCCAAGTCACTGAACAACTCTTTGTCTCTCGTCATATGGAAAGACGCACAACTATCAAGATACCACACCGATCCCATGCAGCTTGAAACCAAGAATGCGATCAAGGAAAAATCTAGCTCAAATTGCAAGGCTAAGGCCTCTCCAGCTGTAGATCCAATGACCTTTGCTTATTCTTCTTCTCTTGTGGACAGTTAGTGGTGAAATTTCCATTCTCGTGACAGTGAAAACACTTCACTTTGGACAAGTCCTGCTTCTTGCCTTTCGCACTGGATTTAAAAGGATTTTTCTTCCCCTTCCCTTTCCTTGATTTGGCAGCCAAAGCACAATTCTCTTCATCTTCATTCTTCGATGAAGATCCATCCCTGGTACCCCGCCTTATCTCCTCCTGCACAAGATCCGACCAAAGTCGCTCCCATCCTGGCAGTTTCTCCCGTCCATTAACAGAGTCTTTGTAGCTATGCCAACTCTTTGGAAGCCCAAGGAGAGCCAAGCTCACCAAGTCTTCATCATCAACAGTAACCCCCACACTTCCCAGTTCATCCTTGCAGTGGACAAAATTTGTGAGGTATTTTGGAATACTTTCGCCTTTCTCCATTTTTATTTTTCTAAGCTTGTCTTTAGGCACCAACTTCCTCTGGTCACTTCTGCTTTGGAAAAAATATTTCAAAGCCTTCCACATTAAGAATGGAGTGGCTTTACTGTGAAGGCTAGACACAATGTGGTCCTTCACACCTTCCAACAAAATCCTCCTCGTCTTTGCAGTCTTATTTTTCCATGCATTAAGTAATGCAACATCGCTAGATCCAGGCTTAGGAACATCGCTATCAATGAACTCCTTCAGCCCATTATCCTCCAGCACCACCTCCATCCTGTCCTTCTAGGCTATGTAATTTGAGCTCCCATCAAGGGCATACTCCAATCTCAACCTTTTGAAAGACATTTCAATGTATACTCGATTTCTGCACCAAGAATCTTCTGTAGCAAATTCGAATTGTCCACCAACACAAACTCACTTTACAATTGCAATATTCAATTAACAATGCTATGATACCATGTAGAAATTATATGCACTAAGCATGCATATTTCCTATATCCACCTGATCTCACACTATTTAACTTTATGAAATATATTGAATCTATTCCACTTGTTAATCTTTTGTGAAAAATTTAATTGCACACACATGTAAAGCATAAATAAAAATAATCGCACATAACACGGTTTTTAACTGAGAAAGCACAAATAAACCCCAACTATATATTATGTAACATGGAGATCATATGAAAATCTCATACAAGCATAAAAAGCTTATCACAAGCTCTCAGTACAGTACAATCATCATACACTAATCGGGCCTAATCTTGCAAATCCATGCACCGATCTTTGCCACCTGCTAGCCTTCCTCCACTGCGCAATATCTGATGAAGAATAGCTCTGAATGAATTCGAATTACTCCATCCTTGACTGCGAAATCCTTATTGGCATCTCCACTGAGTGTGTGATGCAATCAATGCATCACTATAGTCACAACAGATAGTCTGTCTTGCCCTTTCACCTATCCTTTCACAGGTCTCCACTGAAACTGCCATGCACTGTAGTTAACCAATGCATTGTTCAGTTGATTAATGAGTTATTATTTATGAATTAATTAACTAATTAATTCACTCCACTCTCACTAGTGCATCAATCAGTTAGACTAGATACAACTAGCTCAACTGAGTATAACTGAGTTAAACTGAATAAAAATCCATAACTACTTCTTCCAACTGTGTCATAACTATGCCACTTGAGTTCTAACTGAGTCCTTCATGCATTAGCTCCTAAAAACCCTTAGGAATAGCGTAATTCCTTCTATCAGCTGATGTGCCACATCTGTGCACTAAACTGAAGTGCTCCAAGAGAATAATTTGTTGTTTAGAGTCTGATTATTATTAAGAGATAATAATAATCGACATGCATCTATTGTTAGATTGACGATTTATAAATAGACTTTGCCCAATATTCTAAAAATAGAATTTCATCTATTTTTCCAACTTGACCAACCATCCACAAATAGCATCTTGCAACTTCTGAAATATGATCATCATGTCTAAAAATAGACATAGTCTAAAAATAGAATTGCGCCGAAAATAGCCTGCAGGCCCACTTAGTGAAAGCGACTCTTTTCACTAAGCTCATCATCTTGTTGAATCTGTTGATCAGCGACTGTCATTGATGTCAACCCAAGCAGCACCAGGGGCTAACCCAATATTTTATGGGAATTTTTACCTACCAAATTAATATATTCTAGGTCAATAATGCTTTTGATGGTTTCTACTTGTCGATATGTTTCCGTTGATATATGGCACGCCATGTAATTCTTCACGGTTTGAGAGATATTCATGTTTGAAGTTTGCACCCCCAGTTAGTGGGCTAAAACCCCATGGGGTCGGGGCGTGGGTCATTGAAAATTCATAATTAATACTTTTTAAGCTCCTAAAACCCCTCCCACGTTCACTTGTTGAAGCCCCTCTCAACTTAAGCATTTATATAAATTGTGATCTTCATTTCCTCAGGCAAGGGATTCGGCGATCTAAAACAGGTCATCATGGAATTTGCACTCTAAATTTTTTTCTACGAAGGTTCAGAAGCTGAAATTTTTATGAGGTGAAGAAGAAATCCTGAGGAAGCTGCTGTAAAATTTTTAGATCAAGGTGTGCAATATTTTTGGAGATATGATCTATGGAAGTCAGGGTTTTTGCAGGCTCCTGAAATTCATCTCAAAGAAGTGACCTTGGTAAATTCGTCATAACTCTCTCTCTGAGTATCAGATTGGAATTCCGTAAAAAATTATGGATATTGAATGGTCAGTACTTTTCTCTCTATCAATTTCAGATCCAAATAAAGAAAAAATGACACGTGGAACTCCGTACAAGTGTGCTCTTCTGAAACAGTCCATAATTAGGGCATTGTGAGAGATTGGGTATAACTCTCTCTTGAAGAATCCAAATTGGGTCAGACATGTGGTATTGGAAAGAAAACTCAGAGGAATACTACAAGACTGAAAATTAGATATTGAGGATCGGAAATAACAGATATACACAAGATTCAATATCGAGCTCCTAGAAGGCAAGAAAAAGCCAGGTCATGTGTTGTCAAGGGTTGCAAAGGACCAGACTTTCTACGGCAGCAAAACAAAGAAAGATGCAGCAGAGGGTAGCATGAAAAGAGCAACAAACAAGGTGCATAATAGCAGTAAGAAGTTCATCATATGAAGTCTTCAAGTGGGCAGCACTGCATACAATCATTGTAAAGGTATCATTGTACTTAGTCATTGTAAATACATTATTGTACAAATTGTACTAGTGTCTATTTGCCAAGGGTTGAAGAGGTAGTGTTGGGAGGTATAGGATCATCATTAGGTGGTTGTGTCAAAGTTGGGGTTATGGTCTAGTATATCTTCTTCTTTTGCATCATTCTATATCATTGTAAAGTGGACCATTTTCCCTGGTACGGGAGTCCATTCTTCTTTTATTCTTCTATAGGGTGGTAGGGTGGTGCTAGGGTGAGTTGTAGCTCATTGGGTGTTGGGGCATCCGTTCAGTTGACTACTGAAGAATCTTGAGCATTGGAGCATCCATATAGTGGGAGTTGGAGAAGAATGCTTTTCTAGATTCTAGGAAGTTGGAGCTTTATTTTCATTTGGAGTTGAATATTAAAGAATTATTAGAAAAGCATTAGGTGGTTTTTGTCCCGGAGTGGGTTTCCACCTTAAAAAATGTGTGCATTTGTGTTCCTCTTTTTTTTTGTTATCATTGAACAAACACTGATAATAATTGAAGATTAACTAATTCTCTAATTGAAAGGAATATTGATTCACCCCCCCTCTCAGTATTTCCAATAGAATCTCAAGATTGTGTACTTCCTGAATCTCGTATGGACTGAGCCACCTTGTTTGTAATTTACCTGGAAAATCCTGGAATCTGGAGTCATAAAGGAGTGCCTAATCTCCTTTTTGAAATACCTTCTTCTTGATAAGGTTGTCATGCCACTTAGCTTGCTATTGTTGGATGATCGTTGTGCGTTGCAGGGCTAGCAGTCATATTTCGTCTAGTTCATTTATTTATTGGAGTCTTCTAGCTTGGGCTTATGTTAAGTCCAACCCTACTTCCTGGGATGTTCTTAGAATTTTGATTTCGAATTCAATAGGGAAGATAGGTTCTCTCCAAAATACTAGCTGATATGGTGAATATCCAGTGGTGTTTTCTAGGTTGTACGATAAGCCCATAAGGCTTCTGGTAGTCTAGTGGCCCAGTCCCGGCGATGTGCTGATACTATTTTGGTAAGGATTTCCTCCATGACTTTGTTGGTGCTTGCAACTTGCCCATTTTCCTACGGGTGGTAAGGAGACGTAACTCTATGGATGATATGGTGATTCCTTAGGGTGGTTGTAATTTTATTACCTATGAATTGTCCCCCCCCTCCATCGGTTATCACTTCTTGTGGTAAACCGTATCACACGAATAGCTCAAAAAGAAAATTAATCACCGATTCTTCCATGGCTCTTAACAAGGCCACTGATTCTACCCATTTGGTTACATAATCTGTGGCAACCGACATGTAGACTTTCTAGTTTGATGGCGGGTTGAATGGTCAAACAAAGTCCAGTGCCCATCATTTTAATGGTTCTACCACCAATTGTGGTTGTAGCGACATTTCATCAGCTTGGCCTAGGCGGCCCATTCTCTGGCAGCTATCACAGGCCTAGACATATTTTTTTGCGTTTTTTAAAATTGTAGGCCAATAATAGCCTAATTGTAACACTTTATGCCCTTTTTTGCGTTCTGAAAAATGGCTGCCACAAAGTTCATCGTGAGAGGCTCGTAAGATGTCATAGATTTCGTCTTGTCTTATGCATCTGCATGTGTGCATATTAGCCCCTGTATGGAAGAGGTATCCACCGACCCAAGAGAATCTTACGCTGTGTTGTATAATCAGTTTCCGTTCTCTTGATGTTAAATGTATGGGAAACTTCCCTACTACCAGGTAATTTTCCACGTCTGCATACCATGGTGTTTTTATTGCTACAAAAAATAGATGTTCATCAGGGAACTGATCATCAACTGCTAGGGTGTCGTTCGAATTTGGAACCCTAGACAGGAAGTCTGTGACTACGTTTTCTTTTCTTGGATGATATTTGGTTGTTATATCAAATTCATGTAATAACAACAACCAACGAGTCACTTTCCCATTCGTGATTGGTTTATTGGCTAAGTATTTAATGACAGATTGATCAGTATACAGGAATACTTGATAACTAGTTATATAGTGCCTAAATTTATTAATAGCATAAATGACAGCTAGGAACTCCTTTTCGGTCACGGTATAATTTAATTCGGCAGGAGTGAGGTTTTTGATGATATAATAAATGGCATAAGGTTTTCTGCCTTATTCTTGGCCAAGGACTTCTCCTATTGCTGTTTCGGATGCATCTGAAGAGATGTGAAAAGGCAGTTTCCAGTTAGGTCCTCGCAGAATCGGTGCTGTCGAGAACATTTTCTTCAAATCTGCAAAAGCGGTGTCACATTTGTCAGTTCAATGGAATTCAACATTTCCAGTTAATGCATACAAAGATGCGACTATTTGTGAGAAATTCTTTATAAATATGCGATAATATCCTGCATATCCCAAAAAACTGCGTACTTCTGTCTGTGTACAAGGTGTGGCTAATAGAAGGATTACCTCTATATTAGCTGGATCTACCTGTATTCTAGCTGCAAAAATGTAGTGACCTAGGATCACCCCCTCAATAATCATCATGTGACATTTTTCATTGCTTAGACATAACCTGGTAGCAATACATTGCTCTAAGACCTTTTTTAGCATTTCTAGAGCTTGATCAAAGTCCTCCCCATATGGTGTGAAGTCATCCATATAGATTTCGAGCCCCTCATTTATTAAGTCAGAGAAAATGATGATTATGGACCTTTGAAATGTGGCTGGGGAATTTCATAACCCGAATGGTATAACTCTGTAAGCAAAATTACCCCATGGGCAGGTAAAGGTTGTCTTATCCTGATCTTCGAGAGCTATTTGTATTTGATTGTAACCACTAAACCCATCAAGGAAGGAAAATAATTGTTTCCTTGCTAATGTGTCCAGGACCTGGTCAATGAAGGGGAGGGGGAAGTGGTCTTTCTACATTGATTTATTCAATTCTCTGTAATCTATGCAAATTATCCATTTCCCATTCTTTTTAGGGACGACTACCAGAGGAGAGACCCATTTGCTATCTGAAATAGGATAAATGAAATTCACATCTAATAGCTTTTGCAGTTCCTTTTTTACAATCTCTTTTAAGTGCGGGTTTAGTTGTCACTGAGGTTGCCTAATGGGACGAATTTCCTTATCACTATAAATGTGATGGGTGTATAGCTGAGGGTCTAAACCCTTCATGTCTGGGCAATCCCAAGCAAATGCCCCTTGATACTTCCTAAGGAATTTTATGAGCTTTTGTTTTTGGTCATCATCCAAATTGCCAATAATATTCAAAATCTTTCCTGGCTCAATTTCAATAGGTATGCTGTTACGTACAGAGGTTGTCGGAATATGTTGATCCTCAAGGTCTGTCACGAGATCCTCTTGAGCTTCGTCTTCGAGGACTATTTTCAAAATTTTACATTTTAAATTTCTAGATGTGGGTGGCTGACTCATAAAATTATTGATTATGTCATCTTTAGTTTGATCCTTAAATTCAAGAGCTTCCACTAGTGTCAGGGGTGAACGAATGTTTTGCTCCCAGTATGTACATGGATTCTTGTGAATTTTTACCATAGGTAAGCTTGGCTTGGCAGGCAGATAAATAATGATATTTTTTCTCAGATCCCCTCTAGTGATAGTCATGTTGCCCATTTGGCAGCCTATGTAAGCATCAGCTATGGCCAACCAAGGTCACCCAAGTATTAATGGGTGCCCGTCCATCCTGTTCTTTGGATTAATGACTAAAATCTCAGCTAGATATTCCCATGAGTCCATAGAGACCAGGATGTCTTGCACTATTCCTTCCGATCTGATAACAGAGACCAGGATGTCTTGCACTATTCCTTTCGGTCTGATAACAGACCTGTCAGCCAGTTCCAGCAGTGTAGTCGTAGGTTCTAAAGCTGATATGCCCAGTCTTTCGCAGGCCCCCGTAGTTAGGATGTTAATGGCTACCCCTAAATCGACCAATGTGTTTGGAAATGAATGGCCCGAGATTTGTACATTCACAATGGGATTTCCTGGGTCTTCATATTTCACGGGTGGTTCCTTACCTAGTAACAAATCAGATAAAACCCCTACCACATGAACGGTGGGTACAACCTTTGTTTTGTTTACTTGCTTTTTCCCACATAGTTCTTTAATTGTCTTTGCATAGATGGGAATGTCTTGGATGGCCTGGAGGAGAGGAATTTTGATACAAAGGTAACTCCCCCAAGATGTCAAATTCTGGAGATATTATCGGTCTAGGCAGATTTAACCTTTCAGGGAATGGAGGTGGAGACATCCTAAGTTCTTCAGGTCCCTGTTGGTCAACCATTTCTTTATCTTTGCCTACCTATTTCCCTGTTATATTTACTTGGCTAGGTTCTGTTGAAGTCTCAATTCGAGACCGAGGTGGAGTCGTGGCTTCTACAGGTAAGATAGTAAGTCTCGATCTTATCCTTAGTTCGTTGCATTGTTTTTGTTCAATGCCGGAATTTAGATTTTCTATGATCTGAATTTGTTGAACCGGTCTGTTGTTGGGATTAGGATTGGGTTGGGCTGGTAATTGGGTGTGTATGACAGGCTGCAGGTTATGCTGAACTGGGTATGGAGCTGGTAGAGTAGGTTGATTTTGATTTCCCACCCCCATTGGTAGGTTGGCCATTCCCAGGGGTCACTGCCAATTTCAATTAGTGTTTTGAGGAGGAGGGTTTGGCCACTGGGCTTGATATGGAAATTTTTCCAATAAGGGGGAGAACAAGGAAAGCTTGGCCAATTGTTCCCTAATGATGGTTATGTAGGCTAGGGTGGTATAGGAAATGACTGGTTAGGCCAAGTAGAAAAAGGATTTTGATTCTACCAAGCTGCTACAGGGTTTTGCTGGTTAAACTGTGAAGACAAAAAGAATTGAGGCAGGTCTTGTGGCATACCTGGTCATGCCTGCCATTGTCGATGTTGATTCAATAGGTAGACTGGTTATGTTTCTTCCTTTTCTTCCTTTTAAACTACTTTCAGCCTGGGAAGTGAAGGACATTGGTCCGTGGTATGATCTTTAGTGCAAATAGCACAAGTCTGAACCATGTCTAAAGGGCATTCCCTTTGGTTGTGCTTCTTCCGACATTGTGGGAAAAAGATGGCCAAGTTTTTTTCTGCTATAGCTTGTTTCTTCTTGGCTTGTAAAACATCAAGCTGTGTTGTCAAGGTACCCAAAATGTCAGTTTTGGAAATTTCCAACAGATTTCCAAACTCTGCTCTAGTTACGTTTCCATTGGATTGCTTAAGATATTTTTTCATAGAATCACGCCTAATTTCCCGATTGCACGCACTACCCCGAGAGCATCTAATACATAGGGAAATAATCTCATCATATTCTTCCTCGTAAATATCTCCTTTCCCCATTATGTTAAGCATTTCAACCCATCCTTCATTCCTTTAATCATCGTGGCTTTTAAGATGTCCTTGGATAGCGTGGTATATGGGACCTTTGTAAATTGTATTGAAATCTTTCTATGTACTCTTCTAATGTTTCATTTTCTTTTGCAGACATATTGAAGATTTCATCTTTTAGGTCTCGGGTTCGTCAATAGTCTTGATATTTTTTAAGGAAAATGTTCTACATTTTGTCCTAGTTATTGATGGTTCCCCCACCTAGTCCCATGAACCAGCGTAATGTTGTTCCTTTTAAGGTAGAGGGAAATAGTTTCAGCTTCTGAGGATTAGTGGTGTAGTCATACCCCCTACATAAGACATCAAATTCAAATAGGAATGCATCAAGATCTTCCGTAGTCAAACCATGAAAGGTGGGAATGCTATGCAAGGGAATGGATTTCATAGGGGAGTTTGTAGCATGATCAACAATGGGGTATTCCAATGTTGATCTCTTCCTCTGATTCTGATTTTGATTATTTGCCATTTCATCGAAGAGGTTCCAGAAATATTCAGGGATTTCTTATTCTGGAGGAGTGATCCTTGGTGGTTTTGGAGGCGAATGTGGTGGAGGCTTTACAATGCTTCCCTAATCTAGGATCCTGAGTACCTCTGTCTCGACCACTCTTTCAGGTGAATTAGGTTCTGGAGTTTCTATTTGAATTATGCCGCTAATTTCTCCTTCCCCTTCTTGTAAATTGCAAGAACCTCCCTCTCTCGAAGGGTTAGTGCCTATATGATCGACAGTTTGAAGGCTTTGCTCAGATCCTTTTGGTTCACCGTGAATCTCAGCTTGGGTTACAGATGGTGAGGCTGTGGCTTGAGGGAGTGTGATAGGACTTTGAATGGAAATAGTTCTAGGTCCTATGGATGCCTAAGATTCAGATTTCTTAATGATTTCGTCTATATATGTTGTTCTTCCAAGGATCACCGGTCCTTGGGATTGTGAGGATTTTTTAGAGTTATTTCTAATTTTTTCTATCTTTTTCTTCCTAGTCATAAAACAAGAGCACCTATTCTACTGGTCCTTGAACAATTTTGCTGAGAAGCGGGCTAGAGAGCAAGAATTTTTCTTGCTGGCACGAAGGTTCTTACATCTCGTTTTTAATACCCAATTCTTCACAACAATGGAGAAAAATGAATAAAGGATATCACTCTTAACACTCTCCCTGGAAACGGTGCCAAAATATTGGTTTCATAGAGGTGGTTTATTATAGGAAACCTTAGTGCTTCTCATTTAATTGTCAACCCGAGGTAAGTCTTCTTATTTCAAGAGTGTCAGCACAATATATGCAAGTGAGATCAATTGATAGTTACTCTATGGTTTTTATGAGAAAGGATTATCTAATCTTCTAAACTCAATCAACTTAAAGAGGAATGATTTGGTAGATTATGGCTAATTATTTTTTCTAGCTTAGAAAAGAGAAAACTATGATTGAACAGAATAATGATAGTTTGAACAACAATCTTGATGAACTGAATAGCAATATAAATGAATTGAACAACATTCTTAATGAATTGAACAACAATATAAATGAAAGGAACAAAAATTACTTATATAATTTTGCAATGGAATTCTCTTTGTAAACTGACTAATTAACATTAATTAATAATTGGACGCCTCACTGTGTTGAAAGGACAATTTAATCCACAAAGACAAGTAATCATTGAGCAGTAATTATCCTACAATTTGTAAATCGATTGCAAAGGTGTTGGACGAAGATACAATAAGTCAAATTTTTGTTATAGAAACGTTCTTTTTTGTCGCTATCTCAATTGCTCTGATTTTCATAAATCTTTTCTTTCTTTATTGTCAAAATAAGGAATAATTCCTAAGGCTGTGCCATAATTCGAAGTAATTATAGGGTGAAAACATACCTTAATTCTGGCCCAACATCTTCGACAAGTATGCCACTTGAAGGTGAGCCTGACAATATGTCAAAGGATGAAAAATCCTTTAGGAAAAAATTCTTTGATATGAAAATAACGGTGAATGTTCTCTATGAGGAGAGAAGTACAAGGATGCAAGGTGAGATCTCAAATATTCCAAAGGGAGATAAGTATTCAAAAGGAGAAGAAGGAGATGGAGACATGCCTCCAAAAGGTAATGGGAATGGTGACAACCCACCTTTAACACCACCATTCTCCTCACCACCAGCCTCACCACCATTCTCCTTACCACCGGCCTCACCACCATCTTCACCATCATATTCTTACACAATGAGCCCTTCACAAACACCTCCACAATCTCCAAAAATTCATGGTAAAAATCCATTTTTAAAGCTTGAAATTAAGTTTGATTTGACTATGTATGATAGAGAGGTAGATGATGAAATATTAGACAATTAGGTATGTCAGCTTGAAATGTATTACATGATACAAAGAATCAAGGATGATGACACAAATATTCAGCTTTCTTCATTGAGATTGGAAAGTGCAGCACTTATTTGGTGGGATGAAAAAACCCAATAAGACATGAAGAAACATGATGAAGTATGTCTATAGGTCACACATCTAGAGGCAAGAGGGAAACATGTTTCAGAGGATAAAAGTGAGGATACCTTTGAGTCTGAAGAGAAAGGAAATGGTAATTTCAAGGGTAAAGGTAAGAAGAATGCTTCCATCAAGATGGAGAAAGAAAAAATCACATGAAAAAATTGTTCTAAAGATGTAAATGATTAAGATCATTGCTAGAAACTTCATCCAGAGATGAGACCGACTAAGCTTAAAAACAAGGAGAAGGAGAAGACAATTGCTACAATAACATATGATTTAGGTTATGATTCTGGAGATGAAAAAAATATCATCGCAATGGGTTTGAAAGGTAACGACATTGAAAGTACTAGTTCTTCAAGTTGTCTCAATAGTACTCAAGATGATGAAACAAGAATTGAAATTTTCCATGTTAGAGTTATTTCAAAGCATACCAAGATTAACACCATATTTGATAGTGGTTCACAAGAAAATTTTATTTCATAATGCTTAGTAAATAATTTTAATTTACAAACCATTCCAAATCCAAGATCTTATACTTTAGGTTGGATATGTAAGAATGCAAATTTGCATGCGATGAGGAAGTGCATAGTTAGATTTGCAATCACTGCAAACTTTCTTGATGAAGTTGAACTTGATGTTGTTCTGCTTGATATTTCTGGTATTGTTTTGGGTAGCCCATATCTTTATGATAGGAGAGCAATATTTCATCACCATGAGAATAAGTATCACTTGTTCAAGAATGGGATTGAATACATTGTTAGAGAGCATAGTAAGAAGATGAGTTTGTCTCTTATGCATGTTGGACAAATGAAGAGAATTGTGAATGCCAGTCAAAATTTTTCTTTGTTAATGTTCAAGCATGAACATGTTGTGACTGAGGCCTTTCAAGGTGATCCATCAAATGGAAATTCTGATTTCATTGTGGTTGCTAATGGTTGTGATAATATGTTTTAGGAGTCTAACATTTTGTCTTCAAAAATAGGTCAACAAAATGTGGTAAAATTGCAGAAGCATGCATCATTGTTGAGCAGTGATGTGAACAAGATTTTGGTGCAAGAGGGTGCAAAGATCAAAGAGCAAGCAACAAAACAATTTGAAAAAGTGGGAATTGGGTTCAAAATTTATTCTTGTGGGTTTCAAAAAGTTTTGACTTTGAAATGTGATGCTGCATAGCGATGGCGATCACATTTGGTCAAGAGTTGAGACAAACACAAGGCAAAACAAGCTAAACATCATCATGTTGACAGTGTTCAAGGTGAGAAGAATTCCAAGATGTTTAAGTTTACTTTGATTGATGACTGAGGAGGGAACATGTTTGTTATTTCAAGGACAGTTTCTTGTTCTGCAAATTCTAGGAAATTGCAGCAAGATGGTATCTACAACAGCAAGACAGGGTCTCCAAAATCAAGGAAAAAGATCAGTTTTCACGAAAATCTCAAATTGTTGAATTTAGGCAAATTCCAGTGGATTGGGACTTGAAGGGTGAGAGGGTTGTACCCTAATCCAAATGTTCAATAATGAGATATATTTTGGAGTCCAAAATATTCCAATGGGGAGGAGTGATTAGGGGCTTAAAATTATGCTAAAAATGAAAGTTCTCGTAATGGTGTGGAACCTAAACAACCACATAGATCTCGGCGTTTTAAATCCGTTGCAACTCTTTTTGAGGAAAAATAACATAGTATTCTCTCAGAAACATGTTCTATTCATTTTCCCAAACATGAAATTTTTTCAAAAAATGACCGCTGATTGTGTATTTTGGGTCAGTGGCAGGCTTCCACGTGGCCTCTTATTGTTGGTCAAAAGTTGATTCTTTTTAGGCCAATCTAGCCTCGCCACTTGTCTGAATATGATTGGTGTTGGTTGACATGATTTTATAGGTTGGAATGATGGCCAACCACAGGTTTCCATGTGGCCCAACAGGAGGCCACCACATGGCAACACAGGGGCCACCAAAATATGGTTTAAGTCCAAACTGCATTGCATGGGATTGAACTGTTGGACCTCAACGCAAACAATGCCAACCCTTCACCATTGGACCACCATAGTTACTTGCTAAACTATGGTTTGAAAATGTTATTTAAAGTGTTATTCGATGAAGTTCTGGGGTAAGGGGCTAGGGCTTAGGCCCAACCCCCCCATATATTATTTCATACGACCAACCATCATGACCGGGGGCGTGCAAGAATTAACTGCCACGCTAACTGCCACCAAACCTCCCATGTGACTGACCACCCACTAATCACCGACCATTACATTAACCGCTTGAATTTTAATTTAAAAAAATAATTGCCACCTTACCATTATAGTTTCAAATTTAGATTTGCGGTGTTCTTGGGAATTTTAACTGTCCAACTATTTCGCCTGAAAATCCATGAAATTGTCACTCCGTTAGCGCATTTCAAGGCGAATTTGTAGGATCGGTCCAGATTTTGGGGAATTTGTGGTGCGGTTTGTAGCAACACTAGGGAGGCTCATAAATTCTTCAGTTTTTTACCAATTTTGGAGCAAAAGAGACTAGACATGCATTTTTTGGTGTTCTAGAGCCGATGGAACAAGTTTTGAATCTATTTGAGCATTGTAAATGCATGTAATCACAATTTTGAGCATAATGAAATAGGGCCAAGCCATTGGAAGCTAGACCAAGGAGGCATAGCCTAGGAGAGTGATGTAGGAGCATTAGCTGGGAAAAATACCTTGTATTTTTATTGAACCTAGGGGTCTCATGTTTTTGAGAATTTATTAATTTTATGTAAATATTATTATTATTTTGAGTGATTAATTATGTTTTTAATTAATTATTTGTGAGAATTTGTAAATGTTTCCAAACAACTGGAAAACATGAGAGAAATTAGATGAGAGATATCTAAGAGATAATTAGGAAGCCTAAGATAGATTTAGTTGCAAGGGTTTATGGATAAAAATCTATCTTTTAGGGGTGTTGAGAGATTTGGGGAGTTGTTGAGATATTGAAGGGATTGAACTCAAATTGGTGCATTTTTAATTTGTATAAATTGATAGGCCTCAAAGGCAAATGAGGAGGTGAGATTAGAGTGATTGAGAGCAGGTTTCAACAGCCAAGGCTGTAAGCCTCTGGGCAATTGGAAGGGCCATGACTGTTTAATATCTGGCCAAAGACAAGTTTGTAAGTATTTTTTCATTGTTAATATGAAAAGTGTGTTTTTAAGAACTACATTGGTTGATCAGAAATTGTGTGTTTAATTTCTGTAATTGGGAGTTGAATTGAAAATGTATATATGAATTGAGAACACCTCTTAACACAGAACTGGAAAAATAATGGTTGGCGCATGGATCAATTCTATAAATTGAAAATGGAAACGGTTGAAAGTGTAAGTTTCACATAGGAACAGAGGTTTGCAAAAATTAGTCGATGTTTAATGGTAAGCCTTCAAGGCCAGCACTGAAATCGACCTTCAGATTCAAAACAGATATTGGATATTTGAGTATAGCAGTTGGAAATCCATATAATATAGTGAACTGGGTTGATAGACCGAATGTTTAATTAATAGGGATTTCAATCTTTGTTTGCCGAATTAAAGGAATTAAAAAGGGTGCAGAGTTGTTTAAGCTATGTCTAAGATAGATTCATATTTTATGTTAACCAACAGTGATATAATTCTGGTTTGGAAGGCGCAAGAACAGAGGTTTTGTAATCGTTGTATGAATGGTTTTTTGTATTGAGTCCACGGGTTTGGGTATGGAGTAAAGCCTGTATAGCAACGGGTTTGAATCCGTCATGCATTAGCTCCAGTAAACCCTTAAGAATAGCGTAATTCCTTCTGTCAGCTGATGTGCCACATCTGTGCACTGAACTGAAGTGCTCCAAGAGAATAAGTTGTTGTTTAGAGTCTGATTATTATTAAGAGCTAATAGTAATCGACATGCATCTATTTTTAGATCAGCGATCTATAAATAGACTTCGCCCAATATTCTAAAAATAGAATTTCATCTATTTTTCCAACTTGATCAACCATCCACAAATAGCATCCTGCAACTTCTAAAATATGATCATCATGTCTAAAAATAGACATAGTCTAAAAATAGACTTGCGCCAAAAATAGCCTGCGGGCCCACTTAGTGAAGGCGACTCTTTTCACTCAGCTCATCATCTTGTTGAATCTCAACACTCCCTCTCAACAAGATAGGGATTATCTTTCACCCCGATCTTGCCTCTATGGTATTCGAATTTTCTCCTAGTGAGCGCCTTCGTCAAAATATCTGCATCCTGATCCTCCGTAGGAATGTACTGAAGCAACATGATCTTTCGCTGCACACAATCTATGATATGATGATATCGGATATCAATATGTTTAGATCTATCATGAAACACAGGATCAACCAAGAGTTTAATGCAACTCTGATTATCACAATGAATCACCGTGGGATCTAAATGTGAAATGAACAAACCAGCTAAGATCTTCCTCATCCAGATAGCCTCACATGCAGCTAAACTTGCTACCATGTATTCCGCTTCCGCTGAACTGAGTGCCATGGATCTTTGTTTCCTGCTGTACCAAGAAACTGCCGTAGATACGATACTGAAAATCCCTCCTGATGTGCACTTTCTATCTGTTGGGCTTCTTGCCCAATCTGCATCTGTGAAGCCATGCAACTTAACCTCATCCGTTTTTCTATACCATAAACCATTCTCAGATGTGCCCCTGAGATATCTAAAAACATGCTTTCCTACCTTCCAAAAGAGCTTCGTAGGCTTAACCATCGCTTGTGAAAGCTGGTTCATCGCATAGCATATGTCCGATGTTGTATTGACTAAATACATGAGTGAACCCACCAACTGTCGATAAACAATGGCATCCACTACCTCTGCCGATGTAGCATCCTCTTTCTTCCAATTTCCTGGAAGAGGAGTGCCGATAGGCTTGCAGCCTTGCATGTGAAACTTCTCTAGTATCTCCCGGGAATACTTTCCTTGAGACACAAAAAATTCACCTTCTCGTTGCCATATTTCCAATCCAAGGAAATAATGAAGGAGGCCCAAATCCTTCATCTCAAACTCTTTTGCAAGATCTTCCTTCCATGAGTGTATCAACTACTCATCACTTGTTAGTATTAAATCATCAACATAAAGTACAATGATTAAAAGCTTACCCTCAACCACAATCTGGTATAGGTTTGCATCTGCCTCAGTCTTGGTGAAGCCAAGTCCAGTGAAATAGCTGTCGATCCGAGTGTACCAAGCACAAGGTGCTTGTTTAAGCCCATACAACGCTCTTTTGAGCCTGCACACATGTGAATCGCTGCTGAAGATCTCAAATCCTTTAGGCTGCTCAATGTACACCTCTTCCTCAATGATCCCATTAAGGAACAGATTCTTCACATCCATCTGATGAATGTGCCAACCCATCTACGCTAAGAGAGCAAGGATGGTCCATATGGAAGAATACTGTGCGATAGGTGCAAAGGTTTCTTCATAGTCAATCCCCTCAATATGTGAGAAGCCCCAGGCAATAAATCTTTCCTTATACTTCTCGACACTCCCATCAGCGGCTTTCTTTACCTTGTAGATCCATCTTGATCCTACAACTAATTTTCCCACTGGCCTTGGAACAATCTCCCAAGCACTATTTTTGACAATGGAGTCATACTTCTCCACCATGGCATCTACCCATGTGGGCTCCTGCACTGCTTCTTCAAAAGAAGATGGCTCTATCACAATACAGTTGCTCATAAGAGCCATGTATCCAGTATACCGGTCAGGTGATTGTCTCTGTCTGCACTGTGATGTAGGGACTCCTACATTCTGTGCCGCATCAAGCTTCGGTCTCTCAGCTTCTGTGGTACGCTTTCTGCCTTGTCTGATGTTTGGTTCTGCATGAGTGGACTCCTCCACTCCATGTATCTCCTCTTGTGGCTGATCCACATCCAGAGGCTCATCTTTGGGAACAAGAAGTTCCTCTTCCACATGCAAGTGTAGCTCCCTCTCAAGTGAAAACTTCATGGATTTCACCTCATTGAATTATTTTATATCCCATCGCACAACAGTCATCCGACTGTCTGGAAAATACACACGATAGTTATGGGGTGTTTATGTGTACCCCACAAATATCCCAACTTCTGTAGTCGGCTCCAGCTTCTTCCTGGCATCTTTCGTCACATGAATGTAAACAAGTGAGCCAAAAATATTCAAATGAGAAATATAAGGCTTCTTACCAGAAAATGCTTCTTCGGGTGTACTCATGCCAAGTACTCTATGAGGACAACGGTTTTGCACATAAACCACAGTGTTGCATGCTTCCGCCCACAAGTGCATCGGTAGGCCCTGGTTATGTAGCATCTCTCGTGCAACACCCACGATCGTTCTGTTCTTTCTCTCTGTGACCCCATTCTGCTGTGGGTTATAAGGCACTATGAGTTCTCTTCGAATTCCTTCTTTTCTACAGAAGTCTTTGAATTCACCCGAGATGTATTCACCACCATTATTGCTCCTTAGAGCTTTCACCTGCTTCCCTGACTCCTTCTCCACCAATGCCTTGAACTCATAGAACTTTGAGAACGTTTCACTCTTCTTCTGCATGAAGAAGATCCAACATTTACGAGAATAATCATCAAGAAATATCACATAATACCTGTGTCTTGCTGTTGAAGCAACCGAGAATGGTCCACACACGTCTGTGTGAATTATCTCCAGGATCACCAAAGAACGGTTCTCCTTCTCATGAAAGGTGGTCTTCACAAACTTACCCATGGTACATACCTTGCACTGATCTAACTATGCAAGAGTATCCTTGGGAAGTCCAGTAGAAATTTGCTGCAAAATATTCAAAGCGCCATGGTGAAGATGGCCCAATCTCCTGTGCCATAATTCGCTCTCATCCCGACTCACCACTCCTTCTTCTTTGCCCACCATTTTAGCGCAACCATCTACCTCCAGCTTGTAGAGATTCTTAATTTGAACCCCTATCTTCTTGATTTGACCCATTTTTTTATGTCGAAGGAAGGATTTTCACTCACTGAAAACAACATCATAACCCTTGTCTTCCAGCATTGCGACTGAGACCAAGTTCTTCTTCAGACCTGGAACATGCATGACATTCTTCAACAAGAATGGATTACCAGACTCCCTCTCAAAGGTAATGGTCCCAATGCTAGTCGCACTATACTGACCATCGTTGCCCATATCTATATGCATCTGGAGGTCCTTCTCCTCCAAGTCACTAAACAACTCTTTGTCTCCCGTCATATGGAAAGACACACCACTGTCAAGATACCACACCAATCACATGCAGCTTGAAACGAAACATGCGATCAAGGAAAATTCCAGCTCAAATTGGGAGGCTAAGGCATCTCCAACTGTAGATCCAGCAGCCTACTTATTCTTCTTCTTCTGTGGACAGTTAGTGGCAAAATTTCCATGCTCGTGACAGTGAAAACACTTCACTTTGGACAAATTTTACTTCTTGCCTTTAGCACCATATTTTGAAGAAGATTTCTGCCCCTTCCCTTTCCTTGATTTGGCAGCCAAAGCGCAATTCTCTTCATCTTCATTCTTCGATGAAGATCCATCCCTGGTACCCCGCCTTATCTCCTCCTGCACAAGATCCGACCAAAGTCACTCCCATCCCGACAATTTCTCCCGTCCATTGACAGAGTCTTCTTAACTATGCCAACTCTTTGGAAGCCCAAGGAGAGCCAAGCTCACCAAGTATTATTCATCAAAATTAACCCCCACACTTCCCAGTTCAGCCTTGCTGTGGACAAACTTCATGAGGTATTTTGGAATACTGTCGCCTTTCTCCATTTTTATTTTTCTGAGCTTGTCTTTAAGTGCCAACTTCTTCTGGTCACTTCTGCTTCGGAACAAGTCTATCAAAGCCTTCCACATTAAGAATGGAGTTGCTTTCCTGTGAAGGATGGACACAATATGTTCCTTCACACCTTCCAACAAAATCCTCCTCGTCTCTGCAGTCTTATTTTTCCATGCATCAAGTAATGAAACATCGCTAGATCCCGGCTTAGGAACATCGCTATCGATGAACTCCTTTAGCCCATTATCCTCCAGCACCACCTCCATCCTGTCCTTACAGGCTATTTAATTCGAGCTCCCATCAAGGGCATACTCCAATCTCAACCTGTTGAAAGACATTTCAATGTATACTCGATTTCTGCACCAAGAATCTTCTGTAGAAAATTCGAATTGTCCACCAGCACAAACTCACTTCACAATTGCAATATTCAATCAACAATGCTCTAATACCATGTAGAAATTATATGCACTATGCATGCATATGTCCAAGATCCACCTGATCTCACACTATTTAACTTTATGCAAGATATTGAATCTATTCCACTTGTTAATATTTTACGGAAAAATTAATTGCACACACATGTGAAGCATAAACAAAAATATTCAATCGCACATAACACAGTTTTTAACAGGGAAAGCCTGAAGCTAAAAACCCCAACTATATATTATGTAACATGGAGATCATATGACAATCTCATACAAGCATACAAAGCTTATCACAAGCTCTCAGTACAGTACAATCATCATACACTAATCGGGCCTAATCTTGCAAATCCATGCACCGATCTTTGCCACCTGCTAGCCTTCCTCCACTGCGCAATATCTGATGAAGAATAGCTCTGAATGAATTCGAATTACTCCATCCTTGACTGCGCAATCCTTATTGGCATCTCCACTGAGTGTGTGATGCAATCAATGCATCACTATAGTCACAACAGATAGTCTGTCTTGCCCTTTCACCTATCTTTTCACAGGTCTCCACTGAAACTGCCATGCACTGTAGTTAAACGATGCATTGTTTAGTTGATTAATGAGTTATTATTTATGAATTAATTAACTAATTAATTCACTCCACTGTCACTAGTGTATCAATCAGTTAGACTAGATACAACTAGCTCAACTGAGTATAACTGAGTTAAACTGAATAAAACTCCATAACTACTTCTTCCAACTGTGTCATAACTATGCCACTTGAGTTCTAACTGAGTCCTTCATGCATTAGCTCCAGTAAACCCTTAGGAATAGCGTAATTCCTTCGATCAGCTGATATGCCACATCTGTGCACTAAACTGAAGTGCTCCAAGAGAATAATTTGTTGTTTAGAGTCTGATTATTATTAAGAGATAATAATAATCGACATGCATCTATTGTTAGATCAGCGATCTATAAATAGACTTCGCCTAATATTCTAAAAAATAGAATTTCATCTATTTTTCCAACTTGATCAACCATCCATAAATAGCATCCTGCAACTTCTGAAATATGACCATCATGTCTAAAAATAGACATAGTCTAAAAATAGACTTGCGCCGAAAAATAGCCCGTGTGCCCACTTAGTGAAAGCGAATAGGCGAATTTCTTCACTAAGCTCATCATCTTCATAACTGCTAGGCTGCTAGATCAACGGTTGTCCCTGATGTCAACTCATGCCACTGTGGGCTAACCAGATATTTCATGGGAATTTTGACCTACCAAATTAATTTATTCTAGGTCAATAATGCTTTTTATGGTTTCTACTTGTCGAGATGTTTCCGTTGATATATGGCACGCCATGTAATTCTTCACGGTTTGAGAGATATTCATGTTTGAAGTTTGCACCCCCAGTTAGTGGGCTAAAACCCCATGGGGTCGGGGCATGGGTCATTGAAAATTCATAATTAATACTTTTTAAGCTCCTAAAATCCCTCCCACGTTCACTTGTTGAAGCCCCTCTCAACTTAAGCATTTATATAAATTGTGATCTTCATTTCCTCAGGCAAGGGATTCGGCGATCTAAAACAGGTCATCGTGGAATTTGCACTCTAAAGTTTTTTCTACGAAGGTTCAGAAGCTGAAATTTTTATGAGGCGAAGAAGAAATCCTGAGGAAGCTGCTGTAAAATTTTTAGATCAAGGTGTGCAATATTTTTGGAGATATGATCTGTGGAAGTCAGGGTTTTTGCAGGCTCCTGAAATTCATCTCAAAGAAGTGACCTTGGTAGATTCGTCATAACTCTCTCTCTGAGTATCAGATTGGAATTCCGTAAAAATTTATGGATATTGAATGGTCAGTACTTTTCTCTCTATCAATTTCAGATCCAAATAAAGAAAAAATGACACGTGGAACTCCGTACAAGTGTGCTCTTCTGAAACAGTCCATAATTAGGGCATTGTGAGAGATTGGGTATAACTCTCTCTTGAAGAATCCAAATTGGGTCAGACCTATGGTATTGGAAAGAAAACTCAGAGGAATACTACAAGACTGAAAATTAGATATTGAGGATCTGAAATAACAAAGATACACGAGATTCAATATCGAGCTCCTAGAAGGCAAGAAAAAGCCAGGTCATGTGTTATCAAGGGTTGCAAAGGACCAGACTTTCTACGGCAGCAAAACAAAGAAAGGTGCAGCAGAGGGTAGCATGACAAGAGCAGCAACCAAGGTGCATAATAGCAGTAAGAAGTTCATCATATGAAGTCTTCAAGTGGGCAGCACTGCATACAATCATTGTAAAGGTATCATTGTACTTAGTCATTTTAAATACATTATTGTACAAATTGTACTAGTGTCTATCTGCCAAGGGTTGAAGAGGCAGTGTTGGGAGGTATAGGATCATCATTAGGTGGTTGTGTCAAAGTTGGGGTTATGGTATAGTATATCTTCTTCTTTTGCATCATTCTATATCATTGTAAAGTGGATCATTTTCCCTGGTACGGGAGTCCATTCTTCTTTTATTCTTCTATAGGGTGGTAGGGTGGTGCTAGGGTGAGTTGTAGCTCATTGGGTGTTGGGGCATCCGTTCAGTTGACTACTGAAGAATCTTGAGCATTGGAGCGTCCATATAGTGGGAGTTGGAGAAGAATGCTTTTCTAGATTCTAGGAAGTTGGAGCTTTATTTTCAATTGGAGTTGAATATTAAAGAATTATTAGAAAAGCATTAGGTGGTTTTTGTCCCGGAGTGGGTTTCCACCTTAAAAAATGTGTGCATTTGTGTTCCTCTTTTTTTTTTTTATCATTGAACAAACACTGATAATAATTGAAGATTAACTAATTCTCTAATTGAAAGGAATATTGATTCACCCCCCCTCTCAGTATTTCCAATAGAATCTCAAGATTGTGTACTTCCTGAATCTCGTATGGACTGAGCCACCTTGTTTGTAATTTACCTGGAAAATCCTGGAATCTGGAGTCATAAAGGAGTGCCTAATCTCCTTTTTGAAATACCTTCTTCTTGATAAGGTTGTCATGCCACTTAGCTCACTATTGTTGGATGATCGTTGTGTGTTGCAGGGCTAGCAGTCATATTTCGTCTAGTTCATTTATTTATTGGAGTCTTCTAGCTTGGGCTTATGTTAAGTCCAACCCTACTTCCTGGGATGTTCTTAGAATTTTTATTTCGAATTCAATAGGGAAGATAGGTTCTCTCCAAAATACTAGCTGATATGGTGAATATCCAGTGGTGTTTTTCTAGGTTGTACGATAAGCCCATAAGGCTTCTGGTAGTCTAGTGGCCCAGTCCCAGCGATGTGCTGATACCTTTTTGGTAAGGATTGCCTCCATGACTTTGTTGGTGCTTGCAACTTGCCCATTTTCCTATGGGTGGTAAGGAGACATAACTCTATGGATGATATGGTGATTCCTTAGGGTGGTTGTAATTTTATTACCTATGAATTGTCCCCCCCCTCCATCGGTTATCACTTCTTGTGGCAAACTGTATCACACGAATAGCTCAAAAATAAAATTAATCATCGATTCTTCCATGGCTCTTAACAAGGCCACTGCTTCTACCCATTTGGTTACATAATCTGTGGCAACCGACATGTAGACTTTCTAGTTTGATGGCGGGTTGAATGGTCAAACAAAGTCCAGTGCCCATCATTTTAATGGTTCTACCACCAATTGTGGTTGTAGCGACATTTCATCAGCTTGGCCTAGGCGGCCCATTCTCTGGCAGCTATCACAGGCCTAGACATATTTTTTTGTGTCTTTAAAAATTGTAGGCCAATAATAGCCTAATTGTAACACTTTATGCCCTTTTTTGCGTTCTGTAAAATGGCTGCCACAAGGTTCATCGTGAGAGGCTCGTAAGATGTCATAGATTTCGTCTTGTCTTATGCATCTGCATGTGTGCATATCAGCCCCTGTATGGAAGAGGTATCCACCGACCCAAGAGAATCTTACGCTGTGTTGTATAATCAGTTTCCATTCTCTTGATGTTAAATGTATGGGAAACTTCCCTACTACCAGGTAATTTTCCACGTCTGCATACCATGGTGTTTTTATTGCTACAAAAAATAGATGTTCATCAGGGAACTGATCATCAACTGCTAGGGTGTCGTTCGAATTTGGAACCCTAGACAGGAAGTCTGTGACTACGTTTTCTTTTCTTGGATGATATTTGGTTGTTATATCAAATTCATGTAATAACAACAACCAACGAGTCACTTTCCCATTCGTGATTGGTTTATTGGCTAAGTATTTAATGACAGATTGATCAGTATACAGGAATACTTGATAACTAGTTATATAGTGCCTAAATTTATTAATAGCATAAATGACAGCTAGGAACTCCTTTTCGGTCACGGTATAATTTAATTCGGCAGGAGTGAGGTTTTTGATGATATAATAAATGGCATAAGGTTTTCTGTCTTATTCTTGGCCAAGGACTTCTCCTATTGTTGTGTCGGATGCATCTGAAGAGATGTGAAAAGGCAGTTTCCAGTTAGGTCCTCGCAGAATCGGTGTTGTCGAGACCAGTTTCTTCAAATCTGCAAAAGCGGTGTCACATTTGTCAGTTCAATGGAATTCAACATTTCCAGTTAATGCATACAAAGATGCGACTATTTATGAGAAATTCTTTATAAATATGCGATAATATCCTGCATATCCCAAAAAACTGCGTACTTCTGTCTGTGTAAAAGGTGTGGCTAATAGAAGGATTACCTCTATATTAGCTGGATCTACCTGTATTCTAGCTGCAGAAATGTAGTGACCTAGGATCACCCCCTCAATAATCATCATGTGACAATTTTCATTGCTTAGACATAACCTAGTAGCAATACATTGCTCTAAGACCTTTTTTATCATTTCTAGAGCTTGATCAAAGTCCTCCCCATATGGTGTGAAGTCATCCATATAGATTTCGAGCCCCTCATTTATTAAGTCAGAGAAAATGATGATTATGGACCTTTGAAATGTGGCTGGGGAATTTCATAACCCGAATGGTATAACTCTGTAAGAAAAATTACCCCATGGGCAGGTAAAGGTTGTCTTATCCTGATCTTCGAGAGCTATTTGTATTTGATTGTAACCACTAAACCCATCAAGGAAGGAAAATAATTGTTTCCTTGCTAATGTGTCCAGGACCTGGTCAATGAAGGGGAGGGGGAAGTGGTCTTTCTACATTGATTTATTCAATTCTCTGTAATCTATGCAAATTATCCATTTCCCATTCTTTTTAGGGACGACTACCAGAGGAGAGACCCATTTTCTATCTGAAATAGGATAAATGAAATTCACATCTAATAGCTTTTGCAGTTCCTTTTTTACAATCTCTTTTAAGTGCGGGTTTAGTTGTCACCGAGGTTGCCTAATGGGACGAATTTCCTGATCGTTATAAATGTGATGGGTGTATAGCTGAGGGTCTAAACCCTTCATGTCTGGGTAATCCCAAGCAAATGCCCCTTGATACTTCCGAAGGAATTTTATGAGCTTTTGTTTTTGGTCATCATCCAAACTGCCAATAATATTCAAAATCTTTCCTGGCTCAATTTCAATAGGTATGCTGTTACGTACAGAGGTTGTCGGAATATGTTGATCCTCAAGGTCTGTCACGAGATCCTCTTGAGCTTCGTCTTCGAGGACTATTTTCAAAATCTTACATTTTAAATTTCCAGATGTGGGTGGCTGACTCATAAAATTATTGATTATGTCATCTTTAGTTTGATCCTTAAATTCAAGAGCTTCCACTAGTGTCAGGGGTGAACGAATGTTTTGCTCCCAGTATGTACATGGATGCTTGTGAATTTTTACCATAGGTAAGCTTGGCTTGGCAGGCAGATAAAAAATGATATTTTTTATCAGATCCCCTCTAGTGATAGTCATGCTGCCCATTTGGCAGCCTATGTAAGCATCAGCTATGGCCAACCAAGGTCACCCAAGTATTAATGGGTGCCCATCCATCCTGTTCTTTGGATTAATGACTAAAATCTCAGCTAGATATTCCCATGAGTCCACAGAGACTAGGATGTGTTTCACTATTCCTTCTGGTCTGATAACAGAGACCAGGATGTCTTGCACTATTCCTTTCGGTCTGATAACAGACCTGTCAGCTAGTTCCAGCAGTGTAGTCGTAGGTTCTAAAGCTGATATGCCCAGTCTTTTGCAGGCCCCCGTAGTTAGGATGTTAATGGCTACCCCTAAATCGACCAATGTGTTTGGAAATGAATGGCCCGAGATTTGTACATTCACAATGGGATTTCTTGGGTCTTCATATTTCACGGGTGGTTCCTTACCTAGTAACAAATCAGATAGAACCCCTACCACATGAACAGTGGGTGCAACCTTTTTTTTGTTTACTTGCTTTTTCCCACATAGTTCTTTAATTGTCTTTGCATAGATGGGAATGTCTTGGATGGCCTGGAGGAGAGGAATTTTGATACAAAGGTTACTCCCCCAAGATGTCAAATTCTGGAGATATTATCGGTCTAGGCAGATTTAACCTTTCAGGGAATGGAGGTGGAGACATCCTAAGTTCTTCAGGTCCCTGTTGGTCAATCATTTCTTTATCTTTACCTACCTATTTCCCTGTTATATTTACTTGGCTAGGTTCTGTTGAAGTCTCAATTCGAGACCGAGGTGGAGTCGTGGCTTCTACAGGTAAGATAGTAAGTCCCGATCTTATCCTTAGTTCGTTGCATTGTTTTTTTTCAATGCCGGAATTTGGATTTTCAATGATCTGAATTTGTTGAACCGGTCTGTTGTTGGGATTAGGATTGGGTTGGGCTAGTAATTGGGTGTGTATGACAGGCTGCGGGTTATGCTGAACTGGGTATGGAGCTGGTAGCGTAGGTTGATTTTGAGTTCCCACCCCCATTGGTAGGTTGGCCATTCCTAGGGGTCGCTGCCAATTTCAATTAGTGTTTTGAGGAGGAGGGTTTGGCCACTGGGCTTGATATGGAAATTTTTCCAATAAGGGGGAGAACAAGGAAAGCTTGGCCAATTGTTCCCTAATGATGGTTATGTAGGCTAGGGTGGTATAGGAAATGACTGGTTAGGCCAAGTAGAAAAATGATTTTGATTCTACCAAGCTGCTACAGGGTTTTGCTGGTTAAACTGTGAAGAAAAAAAGAACTGAGGCAGGTTTTGTGGCATACCTGGTCATGCCTGCCATTGTCGACGCTGATTCAATAGGTAGACTGGTTATGTTTCTTCCTTTTCTTCCTTTTAAACTTCTTTCAGCCTGGGAAGTGAAGGACATTGGTCCGTGGTATGATCCTTAGTGAAAATGGCACAAGTCTGAACCATGTCTAAAGGGCATTCCCTTTGGTTGTGCTTCTTCCGACATTGTGGGAAAAAGATGGCCAAGTTTTTTTCTGCTATAGCTTGTTTCTTCTTGGCTTGTAAAACATCAAGCTGTGTTGTCAAGGTACCCAAAATGTCAGTTTTGGAAATTTTCTAACATATTTCCAAACTCTACTCTAGTTACGTTTCCATTGGACTGCTTAAGATATTTTTTCATAGAGTCACGCCCAATTGGCCTATTGTGCGCACTACCCCGAGAGAATCTAATACACAGGGAAATAATCTCATCATATTCTTCCTAGTAAATATCTCCTTTCCCCATTATGTTAAGTGTTTCAACCCATTCTTCCTTCATTCCTTTAATCATCGTGGCTATTAAAATGTCCTTGGATAGTGTGGTATATGGGGATCTTTGTAAATTGTATTGAAATATTTCTACTTAATCTTCTAATGTTTCATTGTCTTTTGCAGACATATTGAAGATTTCATCTTTTAGGTCTCGGGTTCGGAAATAGTCTTGATATTTGTTAAGGAAAATGTTCTTCATTTCATCCCAATTATTGATGGTTCCCCCACCTAGTCCCATGAACTAACGTAGTGCTATTCCTTTTAAGGTAGAGGGAAATAGTTTCAACTTCTGAGGATCAATGGTGTAGTCATACCCCCTACATAAGACATTAGATTCAAATAGGAATGAATCAGGATCTTCCATAGTCAAACCATGGAAGGTGGGAATGTTGTGCAAGAGAATGGATTTCATAGGGGCGTTTGCAGCATGATCAACAATGGGGTATTCCAATGTTGATGTCTGCCTCTGATTTTGATTTTGATTATTTTCCATTTGATCGAAGAGGTGCCAGAAATATTCAGGGATTTCTTATTCTGGAGGAGTGATCCTTGGGGGTTTGGGAGGCAAATGCGGTAGAGGCTTTACAGTGCTTCCCTGATCTAGGATCCTGAGTACCTCTGTCTCGACTACTCTTTCAGGTGATTTAGGTTCTGAAGCTTGTATTTGAATTATGCCGCTAGTTTCTCCTTCCCCTTCTTGTAAATTTCAAGAACCTCCCTCTCTCGAAGGGTCAGTGCCTATATGATCGTCAGTTTGAAGGCTTTACTCAACTCCTTTTGTTTCACCATGAATCTCGGCATGGGATACAGATGGTGAGGCTGCAGCTTGAGGGAGCATGATAGGACTTTGAATGGAAATAGTTCTAAGTCCTATGGATGCCTGAGATTCAGCTTTCTTAATGATTTCGTTCATATATGTTGTCCTTCCAAGGATCACTGGTCCTTGGGATTGTGCGAATTTTTGAGAGTTATTTCGAATTGTTTCTATCTTTTTCTTCCTAGTCATAAAACAAGAGCACCTATTCTACTGGTCTTTGAACAATTTTACTGAGAAGAAGGCTAGAGATCAAGAATTTTTCTTGCCGGCACATAGGTTATTACCTCTCGTTTTTAATACCAAATTCTTCATAGCAATGGAGAAAGATGAATAAATGATATCACTCGTAACACTGTCCCCAACAACAGCGCCAAAATGTTGGTTTCACGGAGGTGGCTTATTATAGGCAACCTTAGTGCTTCTCATTTAATTGTCAACTCGAGGTAAGTCTTCTTATTTCAAGAGTGTCAGCACAATATATGCAAGTGAGATCAATTGATAGTTACTCTATGATTTTTATGAGAAAGGATTATCTAATCTTCTGAACTTAATCAAAATTAAAGAGGAATGGTTTGGTAGATTATGGCTAATTATTCTGTCTAGATTAGAAAAGACAAACCTATGATGGAACATCATAATGATAGTTTGAACAACAACCTTGATGAACTGAACAACAATCTAAATGAATTGAACAACATTCTTAATGAATTGAACAACAATATAAATGAAAGGAACAAAAATTACTTATATAATTTTGCAATGGAATTCTCTTTGTAAATTGACTATGTATGATAGAGAGGTAGATGATGAAATATTAGACAATTAGGTATGTCAGCTTGAAATGTATTACATGATACAAAGAATCAAGGATGATGATACAAATATTCAGCTTTCTTCATTGATATTGGAAAGTGCAAAGACTTATTTGGTGGGATGAAACCCAATAAGACATGAAGAAACATGATGAAGTTTGTGTTCAGACCACACATCTAGAGGCAAGAGGGAAACATGTTTCAGAGGAGACAAGTGAGGACACATTTGAGTCTGAAGAGAAAGGAAAATGCAAGTTCAAGGGTAAAGGTAAGAAGAATGCTTCCATCAAGATGGAGAAAGAAAAAATCACATGAAAACGTTATTCCAATGATGGACATGATGAAGATCATTTCTGGAAACTTCATCCAGAGATGAAACCCAACAAGCTTAAAAACAAGGAGAAGGAGAAGACAACTGCAACAATAACACATGATTTAGGTTATGATTCTGGACATGAAACAAATATCACCGCAATGGGTTTGAAAGGGAAGGAAATTTCAAGCACTATTTCTTCAAGTTGTGTAAATAATACTCAAGATGATGAAACAGGAATTTAACTTTTCCATGTTAAAGTTATTTCAAAGCATACCAAGATAGACACCCTATCTGATAATGGTTCACAAGAAAATCTTACTTCAGAAGATTTATTTAGGAAGTTGAATTTAGAAACCATTCATCATCCAAGACCTTATCCTTTAGGTTGGATATGTAGGAATGCAAATTTGCAGGTGACAAGGAAGTGCATGCTTAGACTTTAAATCACTGCAAAATTTCTTCATGAAGTTGAACTTGATGTTCTTTTTCTTGATATTTCCCGTATTGTTTTGGGTAGCCCATATCTTTATGATAGGAGAGAAATATTTCATTTACATGAGAATAAGTATCACTTGTTCAAGAACGGAATTGATTACATTGTTAGAGCGCATAGTAAGAATATGAGTTTGTCTCTTATGCATGTTGGACAAATGAAGAGAATTGTGAATACCAGTCAAAATTTTTCTTTGTTAATGTTCAAGCATAAATATGTTGTGGCTCCAGGCCCGAAAAGGCCTTTCAAGGTGATGCATCAAATGGAAATTAGATTTCGTATGGTTACTAATGGTTGTGATAATATGTTTTGGGAGTCTAACATTTTGTCTTCAAAAATGAATTCGATAAAATGTGGTAAAATTAACGAGAAGCATACATCATTGTTGTGATGATGTGAACAATTTTGGTGCAAAGGAGGGTGCAAAATTAAAGGCAAGCAACAAAACAAATTTGAAAAAGTGGGAGGTGGAGTTCAAAAGAATTGTTATTCTTATTGGGTTTCAAAAAGTTTTGACTTTGAAATGTGATCTTGCATAAGCGATAATGCGTCCACATTTGTTCAAGTTGAAACAAACGCAAGGCAAAACAAATAAACATCATCATGTTAATGGAGTGTTCAAGTGAAGAATTCAAACATTTTGGTTACTTTGATTGATGACTGAGGAGGGAACATGTTTGTTATTTCAAGGACAGTTTCTTGTTCTGCAAATTCTAGGAAATTGCAGCAAGATGGTATCTACAACAGCAAGACAGGGTCTCCAAAATCAAGGAAAAAGATCAGTTTTCACGAAAATCTCAAATTGTTGAATTTAGGAAAATTCCAATGGATTGGGACTTGAAGGGTGGGAGGGTTGTACCCTAATCCAAATTTTCAATAATGGGATATATTTTGGAGTCCAAAATATTCCAATGGGGAGGAGTGATTAGGGGCTTAAAATTATGCTAAAAATGAAAGTTCTCGTAATGGTGTGGAACCTAAACAACCACATAGATCTCAGCGTTTTAAATCCGTTGCAACTCGTTTTGAGGAAAAATAACACAGTATGCTCTCAGAAACATGTTCTATTCATTTTCCCAAACATGCAATTTTTTCAAAAAATGACCGCTGATTGTGTATTTTGGGTCAGTGGCAGGCTTCCACGTGGCCTCTTATTGTTGGTCAAAAGTTGATTCTTTTTAGGCCAAGCTAGCCTTGCCACTTGTCTGAATATGATTGGTGTTGGTTGATATGATTTTATAGGTTGGAATGATGGCCAACCACGGGTTGCCACATGGCCCAACAGGAGGCCACCACATGGCAACACGGGGGCCGCCAAAATATGGTTTATGTCCAAACTGCATTGCATGGGATTGAACTGTTGGACCTCAACACAAACAATGCCAACCCTTCACCATTGGACCACCATAGTTACTTGCTAAAATATGGTTTGAAAATGTTATTTAAAGTGTTATTCAATGAAGTTTTGGGGTAAGGGGCTAGGGCTTAGGCCCAACCCCCCCATATATTATTTCATACGACCAACCATCATGACCGAGGGCGTGCAAGAATTAACTTCCACGCTAACTGCCACCAAACCTCCCATGTGGCTTACCACCCACTAATCACCGACCATTACATTAACTGCTTGAATTTTAATTTAAAAAAATAATTGCCACCTTACCATTATAGTTTCAAATTTAGATTTACGGTGTTCTTGGAAATTTTAACTGTCCAACTATTTTGCCTGAAAATCCATGAAATTGTCACTCCGTTAGCGCATTTCAAGGAAAATTTGAAGGATCGGTCCGGATTTTGGGGAATTTGTGGTGCGGTTTGCAGCAACACTAGGGAGGCTCATAAATTCTTCAGTTTTTTACCAATTTTGGAGCAAAAGAGACTAGACATGCATTTTTTGGTGTTCTAGAGCCGATGGAACAAGTTTTGAATCTATTTGAGCATTGTAAATGCATGTAATCACAATTTTGAGCATAATGAAATAGGGCCAAGCCATTGGAAGCTAGACCAATGAGGCATAGCCTAGGAGAGTGATGTAGGAGCATTAGCTGGGAAAAATACCTTGTATTTTTATTGAACCTAGGGGTCTCATGTTTTTGAGAATTTATTAATTTTATGTAAATATTATTATTATTTTGAGTGATTAATTATGTTTTTAATTAATTATTTGTGAGAATTTGTAAATGTTTCCAAACAACTGGAAAACATGAGAGAAATTAGATGAGAGATATCTAAGAGATAATTAGGAAGCCTAAGATAGATTTAGTTGCAAGGGTTTATGGATAAAAATCTATCTTTTAGGGGTGTTGAGAGATTTGGGGAGTTGTTGAGATATTGAAGGGATTGAACTCAAATTGGTGCATTTTTAATTTGTATAAATTGATAGGCCTCAAAGGCAAATGAGGAGGTGAGATTAGAGTGATTGAGAGCAGGTTTCAACAGCCAAGGCTGTAAGCCTCTGGGCAATTGGAAGGGCCATGACTGTTTAGTATCTGGCCAAAGACAAGTTTGTAAGTATTTTTTCATTGTTAATATGAAAAGTGTGTTTTTAAGAACTACATTGGTTGATCAGAAATTGTGTGTTTAATTTCCGTAATTGGGAGTTGAATTGAAAATGTATATATGAATTGAGAACACCTCTTAACACAGAACTGGAAAAATAATGGTTGGCGCATGGATTGATTGTATAAATTGAAAATGGAAACGGTTGAAAGTGTAAGTTTCACATAGGAACAGAGGTTTACAAAAATTAGTCGATGTTTAATGGTAAGCCTTCAAGGCCAGCACTGAAATCGACCTTCAGATTCAAAACAGATATTGGATATTTGAGTATAATAGTTGGAAATCCATATAATATAGTGAACCGGGTTGATATACCGAATGTTTAATTAATAGGGATTTCAATCTCTGTTTGCCTAATTAAAGGAATTAAAAAGGGTGCAGAGTTGTTTAAGCTCTGTCTAAGATCGATTCATATTTTATGTTAACCAGCAGTGATATAATTCTGGTTTGGAAGGCGCAGGAACAGAGGTTTTGTAATTGTTGTATGAATGGTTTTTTGTATTGAGTCCACGGGTTTGGGTATGGAGTAAAGCCTGTATAGCAACTCCGATCTTTTTGAAATTCATCATCTAGTGGTGAAAGACTGATGGTAATTCAACCTATGGTATAACTGAAATTGTGTTCTCAGCGCACGAATTTTTGAGCCTAAATAGAAAAACGATATGGTTGAAGATTGTTTAATATATTGAATTCAATATACTTGACGAGAGTCATTTTATGATAGTTCTGCGATGTGTATGGGTCAAATTCCGCAGTTGGTATCATGTGGTTTATATCAGTTGAAGCGTTGTTTCATTGGTGTGAAGATTTTGACACGGAATTATAAATGCAGAATAAGTTGAATAGAATCGAAAAGATAGCTGGTTGAAATAATGAAATTGATTTTTGTTGCATGGGTTTGTGTTATTTAATTGAATGGTATCGGTCTACAATGAAGAATGCAGTGGATTTGTAATTGCCGATGAAAATTTCGTGTTGAAGGATCGATGGCAAACCTATTGATGAAAATCGATGGTAATTATCTGCATATAGGACCAAATGGTAAGTTACAACTCAGCGTTGGGAAAGAAGTATCGCTGTGATCAAAGAGTAGGGTTATAACAGAGAAAGCGCTGTTGAAAAATCATGTGGAGGAATGTCATTTTTTTGGTAGTTGATTTTTGTTGGATGGTAAGTTGATGGCCAGACGCATTGTTAATATTGATGCGTGGCTGGAAGTCAAATATGTGTTGAAATTGGAAAAGGTAAATCGATTAATGGTGGAGTTGTATTTCCCGGATGCGGGTGGTAGTAGTGTTTAATGCGGAGCAGGGGGTCAGGTGGGTTGGCGTGTGGCTCACCACCACCGCCACCCATCCTCACATGATCTGGCCCTTAAATGCTGCAGTCAGGCAATTCAATGCTCATTCATGGGAGCTCTCTCCCCGAAACCGGCGCATTTCTTCATTAGCGATGGCGAACTCTGGTAATTTCGTGTTGGTTCATCCCCTCAGCGTCTGTTGTATCCCTGCGGCGGTTGAGCGCAACTCCCGCACCAGTACTGGTTCTCGCTGTGTGTTAAATTGCTGCATGGAAATTCTGCCCGGCCTTCACATATCCAATTGTGCCTCCTGCACTCTTCCGCATCTGTCTGTCACTGATTTTGGTTGCCCACAAGCTCACTCTTTCCTCACTGTTCTCTCTGATCAACACACCATGCCTCGCTTACGCCCAAGAATGCGCTGCAGGCGAGGGGGAGTCCTTGGGCGCGCTATCAACCGTTCCTCCCCCTCTAACTCTGATTCCTCGTCATATTCTTCTGAGTTTGGTTCTGTACGTCTTCCTGCTTCGCGCAGAGGTCGTGGGAGGGGTCGGAATCGTTTCAGATACAGACATTTTCGTTCCCACATTAGTCAGGTAATTCACACCACGCCCGTTTTCACTTCCCCTGTAGCATTGATAACACCTCTCTCCTCGCCACGGTGACCATCGATCTTCGGGCAGCTCCCACTGATCAGGTTTCTTCGGCCCAGGCTTGCGCCACCCCTGTGGCTTCTCGGGAGTCCTTCATGGAGACAGAGCACAGCACGCCCCAGGCGGACATCGGGAAGCTGGTTTCTTCGGGCATTGAGGCCAACCTGGGAGCTCAGGCGAGTCCTTCGGCACCCATTGATGGCGGTCCAGAACGCAAAATTGGTCCCCCTTCTGATGATGAGGATCCTTATAAATATGCCTGCCTCATTGTCGAGGAAGACCCTCCCTCTGCTCAGTAAGATGGTTCCAGGTTTGCGCGACGGTGTTTTGGTTTTCATTGGCCTACAGGTGCTTATCTACAGTCTTATGTTTCTGCCTAATTCTGCTACTGTTCTCTTGGTCTCAGTCCTGCTTTATGGTCGGTCTCCCCTGCGTGGGAGTTACACTCTGTTTTTTGTCCAGGTTCTTGCTCTGATTACAGGCTCTAGAATTGTCATCTTTGTTTTTGCTATGGCTAGAAATTGTAAACATTTAGCTATTCTGGTTCACTCCACAGGAGATATTTTGTCAAGGTCTGTTCATGTTACAGTTTCAGTTACAGTTGTAAGTCATTTGATAGGAACAGACAGTCTTATAGCTCTTCAAAGCTTTCATGGTCTCTCTCCTAACTGCAATGATGATCAATTACCTGCTGGTAAAGCTAGAATGCCTCAGAACTGGGCTGGAAATCTCGAGGCCACGGCCTCCATGTAATACTATTTTTGTATCAATATAGAAGTAGCCATATTCAGAAGAAAAAAATGGTGGAGTTGTATTAAATGCATCTGAATTAACATAGTTATTTATGATACATTGAGTTTGTATGAGTGAACGCAGGGTGATTCAAACTTGAGCAGGTTTGGTGCATAGAAGAGCATTACAAAGGCTGGAGTAATGGATTGAAGAATTAAACTACAGTATTGAACAACGATGGAGAAAATCAATGCATGGCAGCGTTAAATGCTGAGTTGGGAGTGCGTTGGAGGAATTTGGTTGAATGAGAGTGGTATGAATTTCCAGGTTGAGTTTTAAAGCTTAGGTACATTCTTTTATTGAATCCAGTCATGTGTGAATGTTGGCATGGAAATTATGAATGATTTTTATTGGTTTCATAACCATAAACTGATAATGGAACATGAAAGATTTCGTTTATAAATCATAGTAAAATGATTTCTACTGTGCAATGGTTTTATAACCATAATGAGGGATTTAAAAAGAAGCTTCCGCGTGTATTGTTGTAAATTGCCCAAATTGGAGTTTGGTTGGAAGTTGGTGGAGATGCATTCTTATATGCATGTGAAGAGGGAAGATTCTGGGTTTGCAGGGAGGCCTGCATCATTTTGGTATCAAAGCTGGAATAGCTCTGTGTGAAGATTTAAGTTCTTTTTAAAATTGAGTTAATTGCATGTGATGAATGAATGTCAGATTATGAAGCTAATGGAGATTGCAGCAAAGGGATGCAGTGCAGTTGAATAAGTGAAGCAAGATCAACAGGATCTTGAAGGTGAGATGACAGGTATTATTTATCTCTGGTTTAAAGGTTATGCTTGGATAATTTGATTTATAGGCATAGTGAAGAAAGTCTCAGCGGGAAGAAGCAGATCACAGCTGGAGTGTAGTGATGAAGGAGTCCAGCAAAGGATTCTAAGAGAGAGTGGCGGAACCTAAAGATTCAATAGAGGTTGAATGAAAATGACAAGTGTGTTCTTGAAAGTTGCAGATGAGTGAAGCCTAAAGGAGTAGTGGAGAAATGCTCAAAAGGTTCCAGTAGAGGACCGATGATTACCGAAAGACCAGATCCAGAGGAAGCGATTGGTGAGGTAAGTGGCAGCAGGAGAGTTTACTGTTGCAGAGGCTTGGTGAAACTCATGGGTAAGGAACTCATGGCGAAGGAGATGACTACTGAAAGTCATAAAGGAGAGAGAAGAGGTTCAGATAGAGGCCACAGTAGAGAGAGGGAGAAAGGAAATTCCAAGGCAAATGGCATAAGACAACAGTTGACTGATGAAGAGTACGAGAAAGAGAAAGTTGAGATAGCAGCTCGTCTCGAGTTATTGATGGAATTGTTATGGGAAAGTGTGAAAGACCAGAGACATGGTTGGATCATGAGGAAGAGAGTGAAGTGGCAGAGGCTACAATAGAAAAGAGATCGACAGATAAACATGTAGTTAACAGAAGAGCTGAAGAAGCTCGAGCAGATGATGGATGTACAGTTGGGATGTACGCAACTTAGAGCAGCTGAGTTGAAAGTAGAGGTTTCCATTGATGAAATAGAGGAGGATATCATTGATGATTTCCTGAACTATTGGGCAAATCCAGATCAGCTAGATAATGTAGAACCGTGTATTTTTATAGCTGAAAATTGTGATGTGATTACAGGTTTTACTGAAGAGGATGCGCAATCTTGTGAAGCTATCACAAGTGTGGAAAAGAGTCTTTCAGGAGATAAGTACTCGGAAGAAGAAAGCAGTGATGTGTTTGTACTTGAAACTGTTACAGTACAAGAGGAAGTTCTTGTGGACACTGAAGAAGAGTTGAATCTGAAGTCTAAACAGAATATTGGTGTAGAGAAAGAAGGACCAGCTAATGATTGGTCAAGAACCCGTGAAGGTATGGAAAATTGTGTGAAGTTTCCAAGTTCTACTCTTAATGAAATTTTTGAATTGTATAGGAAACTAGATCTTCAGAGAAGAGAATTGGAAAGGCAAAGAACTTACACACAGGCTAATTTGCTGAAGAAGAAAGATAAGAAAGTTTTCATGGATGACAGTTATGAAGCGAAGGATGGAAAGAAAGAGAGACTAGCTGATAGTCTCATGATAAATGCAAATCAGCATACTGATGTGTTGATTGAGATAGAAAATCCAGGGCAGCATACTGAAGCACTGGCAGAGGGAAGTAAGGCACTGATGCCTTATGATTTTTGTTTTAACAAGTGTTTTTTGAATGCAGGTATTGTTGCGGGTACTGAAGAACATTTGACTTAGTTGAGTAGTCAAATGAAGGAGGAAGACGAGAATTCTGTGGAAATTTCAAATCCATGGGATGAGGAAGTTATGTCGATGGAGATGATGTTGAATAGTCCAGATTCAGTGCAGGAGGAATCTCAATTTCAGAATTGGGAATCGCAGATGCAGAGAGATGAAGATAGAAGAAGAGAGTACACAATGTACCAGTCAGGTAAGTCGCTGATAGGTGAAGACAGAGGAGAAGTTTTCCGTTGTAGAAGACAAGAGGGCATGGATGATTGGGTGGTAGTACAGACGGAGCAAGTAAAAAGTCAGCAAGTGACAGTAAAAATTGAACGAGTAAGAACTGAGCAAGTCGTCTTAGCTCAGCAGGAAACAAGAAATCAGCAACCTGAAGATTTATTGGACAGAGAAATTGAATTAATCAGAAGAATCATGATGAAAGTATCTCAGAGGAAGATATCAACAGGAAAGAGGAAGAGAAGCAACAACAGCAAAATGAAGATGGAGACAGATTGTGAAAGTGCAGCAAGTGGAGCAAGACAGCATAAGATATGGAGACCTGGAGAAAAGCAGCAAACAGCAGATGTCGATGATAACTTGCAAAACAAAGTGTGGGATCTAGGCGGACAAGGACTTAAAACGCATGATCTGGAGATCATGATCATTTTCAACCTTGGGAGTCTGATGCAGGAGCATTAGCTCGGAAAAATACCTTGTATTTTTATTGAACCTAGGGGTCTCATTTTTTTGAGAATTTATTAATTTCATGTAAATATTATTATTATTTTGAGTGATTAATTATGTTTTTAATTAATTATTTGTGAGAATTTGTAAATGTTTCCAAACAACTGGAAAACATGAGAGAAATTAGATAAGAGATATCTAAGAGATAATTAGGAAGCCTAAGATAGATTTAGTTGCAAGGGTTTAGGGATAAAAATCTATCTTTTAGGGGTGTTGAGAGATTTGGGGATTTGTTGAGATATTGAAGGGATTGAACTCAAATTGGTGCATTTTTAATTTGTATAAATTGATAGGCCTCAAAGGAAAATGAGGAGGTGAGATTAGAGTGATTGAGAGCAAGTTTCAACAGCCAAGGCTGTAAGCCTCTGGGCAATTGGAAGGGCCATGACTATTTAATATCTGGCCAAAGACAAGTTTGTAAGTATTTTTTCATTGTTAATATGAAAAGTGTGTTTTTAAGAACTACATTGGTTGATCAGAAATTGTGTGTTTAATTTCTGTAATTGGGAGTTGAATTGAAAATGTATATATGAATTGAGAACACCTCTTAACATAGAACTGGAAAAATAATGGTTGGCGCATGGATCAATTGTATAAATTGAAAATGGAAACAGTTGAAAGCGTAAGTTTCACATAGGAACAGAGGTTTGCAAACATTAGTCGATGTTTAATGGTAAGCCTTCAAAGCCAGCACTGAAATCGACCTTCAGATTCAAAACAGATATTGGATATTTGAGTATAACAGTTGGAAATCCATATAATATAGTGAACTGGGTTGATAGACCAAATGTTTAATTAATAGGAATTTCAATCTCTGTTTGCCGAATTAAAGGAATTAAAAAGGGCGCAGAGTTTTTTAAGCTCTGTCTAAGATCGATTCATATTTTATGTTAACCAGCAGTGATATAATTCTGGTTTGGAAGGCGCAGGAACAGAGGTTTTGTAATTGCTGTATGAATGGTTGTTTTGTATTGAGTCCACAGGTTTGGGTATGGAGTAAAGCCTGTATAGCAAATCCGATCTTTTTGAAATTCATCATCTAGTGGTGAAAGACTGATGGTAATTCAACCTATGGTATAACTGAAATTGTGTTCTCAGCGCACGAATTGTTGAGCCTAAATAGAAAAACGATAAGGTTGAAGATTGTTTAATATATTGAATTGAATATACTTGACGAGAGTCATTTTATGATAGTTCTGCGATGTGTATGGGTCAAATTCCACAGTTGGTATCATGTGGTTTATATCAGTTGAAGCGCTGTTTCATTGGTGTGAAGATTTTGACATGGAATTATAAATGCAGAACAAGTTGAATAGAATCGAAAACATAGCTGGTTGAAATAATGAAATTGATTTGTGTTGTGTGGGTTTGTGTTATTTAATTGAATGGTATCGGTCTACAATGAAGAATGCAGAGGATTTTTAATTGCCGATGACAATTTCGTGCTGAAGGATCGATGGCAAACCTATTGATGAAAATCAATGGTAATTATTTGCATATAGGATCGAATGGTAAGTTACAACTCAGTGTTGGGAAAGAAGTATCGCTGTGATCAAAGCATAGGGTTATAACAGAGAAAGCGCTGTTGAAAAATCGTGTGGAGGAATGTCATTTTGTTGGTAGTCGATTTTTGTTGGATGGTAAGTTAATGGCCAGATGCATTGTTAATATTGATGCGTGGCTGGAAGTCAAATATGTGTTGAAATTGGAAAAGGTAAATCGATTAATGGTGGAGTTGTATTAAACGCATCTGAATTAACATAGTTATTTATGATACATTGAGTTTGTATGAGTGAATGCAGGGTGATTCAAACTTGAGTAGGTTTGGTGCGTATAAGAGCATTACAAAGGCTGGAGTAATGGATTGAAGAATTAAACTACAGTATTGAACAGCGATGGAGAAAATCAATGCATGGCAGCGTTAAATGCTGAGTTGGGAGTGCGTTGGAGGAATTTGGTTGAATGAGAGTGGTATGAATTTCCAGGTTGAGTTTTAAAGCTTAGGCGCATTCTTTTATTGAATCCAGTCATGTGTGAATGTTGGCATGGAAATTATGAATGATTTTTATTGGTTTCATAACCATAAACTAATAATGGAACATGAAAGCTTTCGTTTATAAATCATAGTAAAATGATTTCTTCTGTGCAATGGTTTTATAACCATAATGAGGGATTTAAAAAGAATCTTCCGCATGTATTGTTGTAAATTGCCTAGATTGGAGTTTGGTTGGAAGTTGGTGGAGATGCATTCTTATATGCATGTGAAGAGGGAAGATTCTGGGTTTGCAGGGAGGCCTGCATCAGAGAGGTGAATTATTTAATCATTTTTTGTGTTGTGGTTATTTTTATGATGTATTTTTCTATTGTTTCTGCATATTTTAGAGTTTATTTTCAAGCTTTATGTGTTTAAAAATTAACATAAAAGCTCTCAAAAACTCAATTTTTACATTTGCAATTTACAAACCCTCAAGGAAATTTTCATTAATATCTCATACAGATCATGGCCTTCCCTCCCAATATTCATCTGTGAAGCCACACAACTTCACTCCCTTGGTCCATTTGTACCATAGTCCAAACTGGGTAATGTCTCTGAGGTACCATAGAACATGATTAGTTTCCCTCCAAAATAATTTGGTTGGCCTAACCATAGCTTGGTTCATCTAGTTGACTGCATAGCACATATTTGGTTGTGTGTTCACAAGGTACATTAGTAAACCCACTAACTGCTGATAAATGGTAGCATCCACTTCCTTACCTGAAGTGGCATCCTCCTTCCTCCAGTTGGTTGCGAAAGGTGTCACCATGGATTTGCAACTCTCCATGCAGAACCTCTGTAGTATCTCATTTGCAAATTCTCCTTGAGAGTTAAACAATTCCCCATCTTCTTTCCATAATTCCAATATGAGGAAGTATTGCATGAGACCCATGTCCTTCATTTCAAATTCTCTTGCAAGGTCCTCCTTGAAATATTTGATCAACTATTCATCACCAGCTAAAATTAATTCATCAACAAATAAGACAATAATCAACAATTTTCCTTCTACCAAAATATGGTATAGGTTTGCATCCGCTTCACTTTTAGTGAAGCCCAAACCAGTGAGATTGTTATCGACCCTAGTGTACCAAGCATAGGATGCTTGCTTGAGACCGTACAAAGTTTGCTTGAGTATCCACACATGAGACTCTCGATCAAAAGTCTCAAATAATTGTGGTTACTAAATGTAATCCTCCTCCTCAATAACTCGGAATGTTGTTTTGACATCCATCTGGTGGATCTTCCACCCCATCTGCGCAACCAGAGCAAGAATTCGTCATATGGATGAGTACCTTTCTACATGAGAAAAGGTCTCCTCATAGTCAGTTCCTTCAACTTGAGAGTACCCCTTAGCCACAAATATGGCCTTATACTTGTCTATGCTTTCACCTGTTTCCTTATTTAACTTGAATCTCCATCGTGAACCCACAATTGATTTATGTGTTGGTCTCGGGGCCACTTCCCAAACACTGTTCTTTACAACATATTCGTATTCCTCCACCGTTGCATCAACCCACACATATTTCTCAACTAATTCCTTGAAAGAGGATGCCTCATTCTCTACAATCTTAGTCATTAGATCCATGGTACCGATCTGGTGATCATCTCTTCCTACGTAAATTTGAAGGAGCACCCACATTCTCCCTCGAATCTTTCACAAGTCTCTCAAATTACCTAGTCATTTTCCTGACTTCTATGGATGTTTTTGCTTGAGTGGTTGTCTCCACTTTCTACTCCTCAATTTGTGGCTGCTCCACAACTTCTTGAGGTTCCTCCTTTTGAGCTAAAAGCTTCTCCTCTTCTGGTGGGATATGAAGCTCCCTCTCAAGAGAGCACCACATCGCTTTATCCTCATCAAATTTTACATCCTTTCGCACAACTGTCATTCTGAGGGATGAAAAGTACACATGGTAGTTATGGGGAGTTTCTGTGTATCCCACAAATATCCCCAATTCTATTGTCGATATTAGCTTCTGCCTTGATTCTTCGGAGACATGATAGTAAACCGAGGCTCCAAAAATCTTGAAGTGTGACACATCTATATTTCTCCATGATAAATCCTCCTCCAATGTAATCATGCCCAAAATCTGATGAAGAATCTCGTTCTACAAATAGATTGTTGCGGCTCATGTCTCAACCCACAAATGAAGAGGTAGGCCTTGGTCATGCAACATCTCCCTTGCTTCTCCCACAATTCTATGGTTCTTTCTCTCAACCACCCCATTTTGTTATGGGTTGTGAGGTGTTTTCAACTCTCGTTGAATGCCTTCTTTTTCACAAAATTTTAAATTCATTCAACACGTACTCACCTTCATTATCACTCCTTATAGCTTTCACCTTCTTATCGGTTTATTTCTCAACCAATTCCTTGAATTCAATGAACTTGGAGAATGTCTCATCGTTCTTATGCATTAAGAATATCCAACACTTCCATGAGAAGTCATCAATAAAAATGAAAAATTATTTGTTCCTAGCAGTGGAGGATGTCGAGAAATGTCCACAGACATCACAGTGGATCCTTTCTAGGACTTCATGTGTTTTTATGTCTCACTAATGGAATGTGTACTTTGAGTACTTCTGCAAAGTACATCATGTGCATACATTCTTCTGCTCAAGTGGCCCTTTGGGGAGGCCCGTTGATTTTTGTTGCATGATCGTCAGGGTGCCATGATGCAAATGGCCAAGTCTTATATGCCAAATTTCACTGACATTGTGGCTCTGAACCTTCTCTTCCTTTGTGCTTAATGAAACACATTCCTCCACATCTATCTTATACATGTTATTTAGACAAACCTTGATCTTCTTCACTTGTCCTGTGGCTATGTATCTCAGGAATACCTTTCCTTTGTTTAATATCACATCATTACCATGGTATTCCAAAACTATAATAGAGACAAGGTTTTTCTTTAGGCCGAGAATGAACATGACATTCTTGAGCCTCAGGGGGGAGCCTGACTCCCTCTGAAAGGTGATTGTACCAACCCTGACCATGATATACCTTCCATCATCCCCCATCTTGATGTGCATATGCAAATCTTTTTCTTCTAGCTCACTTAAAATTTCTCTACACCCTATTTGTGGAACGATGCACTTAAGTCCAAGTACCACACGCTTCCCATCAATATGTTAGGCAATGCATGCAATGAGGGTAAAGTCAAGCTCGAACTGTGAAGCCAAGGCTTCACCTGTTGCTCCTCCTAAGGTTTTATTTATTTCCTTCTAGTGTGGCCACTTTGTGGCATAGTTCTTGAATTCATGACAATGGAAGCATCTAAATTTTGATAAATATTTCTTCTTGCTCCCTTGACTGGATTCTGGTTTGGATTGGGGTTTCTTCCATTTTACCTTATTTTCCTTATATCCAATGAAATTTTTTCTTCATCCTTTCCCTTTAATGAAGTCCCATCTCTAGTGTTCTGCCTTATTTCCTCCTGTACCAAATCAAACCATAAGCACTCTGAATTCGGTAGTTTCTCCCTCCCATTCATCGAATCTTGATAGTTATGACAAATATTTGGAACGCCTAGAAGGGCTAGGCTTACCAAGTCTTCTTCAGGGACATTAACACTGACCCCACCATGTTCATCACGACACTATGTGAACCTGTTCAAATACTGCAGAATAGTGTCATTCTTTTGTATCTTGATACTTCAAATTTTATCCTTGAGCCCTAGCTTCCTGTGGTCATTATTATTCTTGAGAAATTTTGTCAGTTCTTTCCACATTGTGGAAAAAGTTTATTTTCTGTGGATATTTGAGACAATGTGATCTCATACTCCCTCCAAGATTATTCTCCTTGCCTTGGCTACATATTTCTTCCTCTGAGCATGGTTCTGTACATTAGTTCTGGTGGTTGTGCAACATCTCTCTTGATGTATTCTAGAAATCAATTGTCATCCAGTACTTCCTCCATGCACCAAAATTAGAGGTTCCTTCCAATCCATACTCTAGTCTTAGTCCATTGAAGGTCGTCTTATCAGCTCTGAATAAATCCTACTGCACTAATCTCCAAAAATTGAACCTCTTGAGAACAACTTCGAATTCCTGCTCTAGTGTGAATCCTGCTCTAATACCATGTAGAAATTACAATGTATATTTGTGAATGATCATGAATTTTTAATCAAAATTACAAGATACAAACCTACTCTATTGCTCTGTGGAACTAATTCATAATCTAGAATACAATTTTTAGACATGCAATACGAAATCACACACATGCAATACGAAAACTACTAAAAACCCCAATTCCTTCTTGCACAAAATTAGAAGAATAGATATGTATTACAATTTATTTTCTCAACTAATCATATCCTGCAAGTGCATAACCTATCTCTCTACTCACTGAAAGGATTTGACATAGACTTAGTCAATTTCTGCCTCTGCTTGAGCTCATATATCATTTCATTTTTCCTTGAGGAATTAGGCCCCCATTGTTTATGAAAATCCTCAAATTGATTGCGCAATTCCTTTAGGTTGATCATCTTGTTAGGGTCCTATAATAATAGGGTTCATAATTTTTTAATTGACTTTGATAGTCTTGTAAATATGTACATACCTTGCATTCTGCAAGTTGTTTTCCCATATTTGAAAATAAAAAAAAATGAAAAGAGGGTAAATTCCTAAGAGAAATATCATAGGACTTAGAAAATAAAATATCAAAAAAGAATAAAAAATGGACCCCAAAAGAAAAAAGAGATAAAATAAGACATGAAGGTGAGCAAGTCAAAATGCCACTATTATTTACTTTTACTGCAAGAATAATGATTATGTGCAGATTGTTCAAAATGCCATAATCCATGATCAGTTAAATAGTTTAATCTTAACTTTTCATGCTTTGAATTTCATGTTTTAGTTAGAGAATAAATGAGGAGCTCAATAATTTAATCTGAGCCCTCTGATGAAATAAGGTTAGACTTAGACAGATTTATGCTTTAAAAGAAAAATGGATTTAGGGTTGCAAGCTTAAATGCACCCATGCAAATGAAGTAAAAAATGTTAGAATAAAGATGGGTAGGTAGAAAGTAGTTGTGCAAGACATGTAATAAAGCATTATCGGGGAAGTTACTATTTTCCCCTCCCCCACAATGATCCAGTATTCTAAACCTTCAGTTAAAGAGGCTTAGAGAATTTCTCTGACTTCTATTGGGACCGGACCCAAGGCTTAATAACTGATTGGTTAAAAATATTGGATTCCCTACATAAAAACCCAATTCATCAACATATTCACCCTTTTCTAAGAAATACAAACCCTTTTTCTAAGTAAAAAACCTTTTTGCTCAGAAAAAGTAAAATCCCCCTTAATTAATTTCATTTTCATCCAAAAACACTCAAAAAACCTACAAAATACATTTTATCTTAAGTTTATGTGTAAAAAATCAAAATGGGATAATTTTATGCTAAAATGCCTATTTACACTTTACTTAGTTTAAATTCTATGTATTTTGATTCATTTCATCTCATTCATATTAATTTTTTTAACTTAAAGTATTAAATCCCTTATAATACCCCTCCTGTATATATTAATTCATTTTTATTTAAAATATCCCAACCCACTTATTTAACATTAAACCTATGGTTTATATATCCCATGTGCCGAAAATAAACCCTGCCATATTCCTCATAGGTTAAATGTTATATTATATTAAAATCTCGCTCCCAATAAACATAAAACATTTGTTAATGTTTTATTTTACCATGTAATATTTGCCCCGCCAATCAAATAATACAATGTTTTTTACCTTATAAACATATATTTATAACGTTAAAAATATCTCGCCATACCGTCATAAAACATTGATTTTACAATGAAAAAACAAAGGTTTTGGATATTAAAATTAATCCCACTATAATACCAAGCCCGGGCCCCATGCCCTACTACCGAGCAGCTATCCCATTTAATCCCCACCGTTCGCATTAACCCGCTCAGATCCAACGATCATAAAGACGTATCACATTTTTAACTGCGCGATCATAACCCATTTCAAACTCTGCGAAATGGGTGGTTTTCCACCCTTCTCTCTCCTCCACGCGACAACGACTTACTGGATTGCATTCGATCCAACCAAAACCACTTACCACCCAAACCCACGCGATAACCACTTCCAGTTTTCCGCCTTTGAAGACCAAAACCACCCTCTGTTTCGACATGATCACATTTAATGATGATTTTATTAAACCTAAAACTTTATAAGAGCCTAATACTGCGCCCATCAAGCCATTTCTACGTTATTTGTATACACTTATGCTCACAGACAACAGAAGAAAAAGATCTTGACATCAGAGAAAAATATAAGCAGATTAAGACAAAGAATGAAGAAATAAAAAATGAGATTTATTCTCAGTATTTGAAGCAAACACCAAGTATCCAGAACAGAATTTTATCAGCTTTTGATTATTCAAACAAGAAGTTGATTATGTCAGTGCTTCAACCAATAGTCAAACTCCCAAGACAATGGCAGATTACAAGAAAGTTGATCTTGAAGTACAAACAGAAAGTATCCATGCACTAGATCAAATTGAATTTCACAGGAAAACTTCTGAGATGCTATATTCTACCATCACTACAAAGGATATGAGTGTCAAAAAACTTCAAAATACAATAATAAACACGAGAGATCAAATGAAAGTTGACAAAGCTTCTTCATATGCTAAAGATCTTAGGATTAAATCTTTAGAAGAGTTGGTTATTCAAATAGGATATGATCCTGCCAATGTCAAAGCAGCAGAAGAGTTAGTGAAGAAAAATAATGTTGATATTGCAGCATTGAGGAAACAGCTCAAGCTTCCACCAACTAAACATCCACAAGCCAAAGAAATAGTTCAAGAGGAAAACCAAAAAGATAATATGATGAACTTGATTCTACAATTAACAGGACAGGTAAAAGAAATGGAGGTCCAAATGGACAAGCTTGTCCATGAAAGAGAAACTAAAAAATCACAGGAAACTCCTACAGTAATTCCCATGGTTACTATAGTTGTGCCTTCAACTCTGGCAGAAGAGTTGGCACCAAAAGTACCACTAGCTACTGTAGTGCCAATAATCTCATCCACTACTTCAGCCACAGAATCCTCTACCACAGTAGCTCAACATACTGATGAGGCTAGTAAATTAGTTAAAGCCAGGGAGGAAATGTCACTTCAAACCAATGAGATCAATAGATTGAAGAAAGTGATTGAAAATCTTGAAGATACTAAGAAGCTAGCCCAAATCAATGCCAAAACTCATGAACAAAGGGCCAACAAGTTAAACGTTGAGTTAAAGAATTTACAAAAGGATTTAACCTTGAAAGAGCCAATTTCTTATGTGAAGAATCAGTTATGGAGTAAAATCATTGAAGACATCAATGGTGTTTGGCCATCAATCTAGGTAATATATGAGCAAAGGGATTTACTGAAGGCAACACAAACAAAGATTCAAAAAAAAAAAGATGAGCTAGGTGACAAACATGAGAAAGCCATAGAATTAATGAAATTTCTCAACAACAAGAATAAGCAAAAACTTGAAGAGATAGAAATTATTGATAGAACAGATACAATCCTTGAAATAAGGAAAGTCATTTCAAAGAATAATTTAATGAAGCAATTAGAAGAAAAATGTGAAAACATGAACATAGCCATAACCAAGTTTATGGTTAAGTTTGAAAATTTGAGGCAAAGAGGTTTTCCTAACATTTTGGTCATTAATGATAAACTTATGCCACAGGAAGACTACAAAAAAAATATTAGAGATTATGCAAAGGAGCAGGTTGACAAAACAGAAGGACAAGGAATTCCTACAAGGAAGGTTTTACATAGAAGTTTTGAAGACTTGTTTTATCTTCATCATGAGATAAAACACCTTTTTGTTATAAAACCAACATTTGCTAGATATACTGAGGCAGATGAGAACTTTAGGAAGCTGAAAAAGATAAAAATTCCTTATCAAGAAGCCTGGGAATCACTCACTGACTTGCTGTAAAATTCAAAAGGCAGAGAGAAAGATTAAAACAGTTTACTGCTTTTTTGCAGTCAAAACAGAATTTTACAGCAGTAAGGCATTTTTAATAGAGTTTAAAGTGTATTAGAGGTAAAGAGTATCAGATGAAAGAGTATAATATCAGAAGACAATATTTCAAAACAAATTTGAAATATCTTTTCCAGCAATAGAGGACAACAAGGCAGCCAGCTGCACTCATTTCAAAACAATTTTCTATTTTATTTGGATAAATAGGATAGCTTGCTGATTTGTTAAGCAGCTGTCACTATTTTGTTGTAAAGGATATTTTATTTCCTTAGAAAAATCCTATGATTATTCTAGGATATTTTGTAAACATTTTTGTATATATACTTCATCTTTTGAAGTATTAGTGTGGAATAAATTGTTGAATATTTCTATAGTCATTTTTGTTGTACTTGAAGGCTTTTTGTTGCAAATTCGAGTAGCAGACTGGATCAAATCATCTAGCATCATATTTCAGGATTCATGTGATGAGCCATTGAAGTGAAGTACTTTCTACTGTGTTTTTTTATCTTCTTATGTTTACATGCATCCATATATGTTCTCTAAATTTGAATGATAAATTAGGAGTATTATTACAGGATTTGTTAAAAGCACCATGTCATTAACTGTTTATCATTTCTATGTTTTCTACTGATTTCCAGAGTAGGGAACCCTTAATTGCTCCCTCTTTCGAATGACCTCTGTCTACTCCTTCCTTATCCGGATTAAAGAATCCTTCATTTCTCTTTATCCTGATTAAACCACTTCACAAAATCAGCCTTCCAAGATCTTCAAAGACTTATCTATCTTGCCCTGAAAACATTTGACTTTTTGACCTTGATCCTAGTTCTGTCTACTTGACTTTTGACTCCTTAGCCCAATGGACAAATATATTTCCCACTATCCATCTCATTAAGTGATTTTTCCCACCAAACCAAACCAAACCAAATCAAAACCAATTTGCACAATCATAAGTAGCCTAATATCTTATAATCAAAACAAAGTTAAATATTAAAGAGAGAGCCCTCTCTGAACCCTAGGAAGGCTAGATCCTAGAGTTTAAAAGTTGGTTTGTGGTTACCTCTAATGTTCTTAGACTTTAAATCAAAATCTCACAACTTTAGGATCATTAGAGTGATAACATACTGGTGACCATACTGGGGAATTAACCTGTTATCACTCAAAAAAATTCAAAACATCATTTTGACAGGGTTACAAAATTTCATGGGTTAAAATAGGGTTCCAGAAGTCATTTTAGGACTGATCAAGGGAAAATTTTAGATTTTTTATAGTTTGAAGCTCACCCTAAGGTTTAAACAAAGTCATATTTTAAGCTCTTTCATGTCAAACATTCATCATTATCCATTGCATTTAATTTCTCAAAGTTTTTGTTTCAAAACCGCCCAATTAGCCAAGAAACCACAATTTCGTAGCGTAAACAACAAAAATTACACTACAGGTGCTATGAAAGCATGGTTTTGTAGTTGTCTTGTCAATCGAGTTGTCAAATGTCAGAAACCGTTGGGAAAGGGTAAGATAGATGCTTTTTGAGTTATGTAATTATGAAATTGAAGTACACATCCATGTTTGCAATCATCATGGTCAGGGTAGGTTATGAGTAAGCCATTATTTCAGTTATGAGAAGACATTTAAATTTCAAAATTCTTTCCTAATTAGTCATTCTCATTCCTTTTGCCTTCATGCGTAATGTCTAAGCTTTGAAGAATTATTGTATCGAGCCAAACTTGTGGCTGGTTCTTACAAAGGTTTTAATACATTCATTCAAGCGAGGCTGATACATTTATTCAAGCGAGGGTGATACACCCATATCAAGCGAGGCTGTGAGGTTTTCTGAAGAAATATGGCAGAGGAAAGAAAAATAAACAGAGGAGGACAGTGCTTAAGGCATGAACCTGAAGATATGAAGGCAATAACTAAAGACCCAGCAGTGATGGAAACATTTAGAAGAGCAGGTTGTTTATAGTTTTGTGAGAAATTGCAGGGCTGTCATACATAGTTATCCAAGGAATTTGCTATGAATTTCAGTGGAACAACTACTAAAGTGGGGATGATAAGTTTGTCTATTACACCAGAGATCATTGTTGTTGTTATAGGAATTCCAAGAGGTTAAGAAACCTGGTTTAAAGGATTCAAGTTTAATATGGAGTAGTGTAAAGAGCTCATGAAGCCTAAGCATATTGAGATGGATCTCAACAATGCTATTCCAAGAAGCTGCATCAAAGATAACTATTCAAAACTATTGCTCATCATCCAGAAATACTTTACATGTGAAGGCAGATATCACAAGGTTTATTCATACCATTTCAAATTAATTCTACACTTCATTGGTAAGATTTCCCTTGACTTACCTTTTTATCTTCATAGAAGTCTTTCAAAGATGGCTGATAAGGTTCAAGCAAAGTCTGAAGGGAGTGAAACATAATTGTTTCATCATGGCTTGATAAAATTATTGATTTTAGATGAACTTCAAAGGCTTGGCAGAGATTGGTCCTCATTCTTGTTTGTTAATGGTTTTCAGTTGGATACTTTAACCCCTGCAAAAAATCCTAAACCTAAGAGAGTCTCACCATCACTAGCAGCAGAACAAAGCTAACCTTTGGTGGCAAAACTAAAATAACCTGCAAGAGTAAATCCAAGTAAGAAAGTTGAGAAAAAGTCAAAACAAGTGCAGAGTCTTGACACACCAATTCCCCCACCTGCAGAAAAGAAATCAAAGGTGGTCAAGCATACAAAACAAAATCAAGTTGCTAGCAAACAAGGGATTAAAAGAATGACTAGAAGCCAGACAGTGAGTTTGAAAGAAAAGATAGAGGCTGCAGAAGACAGAGCAGAAGGAAAGGGGAATCTTGAGGATATTCTTCATGCCATTGACATAGAGGAAACACCTATTGTCCAAGCTCACTTTATAGGAGAAGATGGGAAAAAGTTGAAAAAGGCCAAGTCTGCAAAAAGATTAGAGTTTGAGGGAGAAGATGCAGGTTTCATTTTTCAAGCAAGAAAGCCTATGACAAGGCATGCTAAGAGATTTATGGAGAGTAGAAAAGAAATCCAAATATCCACTGAGATAGCTCAATCACCTAAGGACATTATTGATCTCTCAGCACCCAAAGTAAAAGATACAGTTAGCAAACTTAAAAAGGGAAAAGAAAAAGTGATAGAAAAGACAGAGTTGCAGCTCCTTGAGGAAAAGTTGAAATTGGAAAATCAAGAGATTTATGTCATGAAAAAGGAATCTAAGAAACATAGTGTTGAGAAAATGCAATTTCAAAAGATGAAGACAATTTGGGAGAAACATGTTGATGCTGTCTCTAAAGACTTAGACAATACACAGGAGTTTGTCAAGTGGGCAGTTCTAGCAAGAGCAGAATCTAAACATATAATAAAGGTGAACACTCATCTGAGAGCTACCAATAAAAGTCTTGAAGATCAAGTAAAGGATTTACAAGAGCAGTTTGAGATGATTCATGATGAATTGCAGAGCAAAGGTATCAAAATGACAGTGATTGAAGAACCATTAAGTCAACCAATCATAAAAGAAGAAGAAGTGCCTCAAGGAAACTAAAATGAAGTTGGTTTATGGTTTGTATGGTTTGTAGATGATGAAAACATGTTATATTATAAGTTTTTGGGCAATTACAATTTTCATTTGACAAATTTATGAAAAAATTTTCACTTTCAGCAGTTTCGTAGTGTCTCCGGGCTTTAAAAGTAGAAAAGCGCTATGAAACTATTGTAGCTGCGTTTTTTGCTTCTTCTAATAAGAATTGAAGGTGTTAAGGACTGAAAATGTTATGAGAGATGTGTTGAAGGGTGATGAAGATGATGCAAGAGGAAAGAGTTAGAATTTTTTAGGACAAAGGCTTGTAAGGCAGCTCTACAGAAAGCGCTACGAAACTGCTGTATTTTCGTAGCACAATGTTTTTCATCTTTTGGAGTAGCCTTTAAAGCGGTTTTTGAACATCTGGAGAATATAGAAGAGTCATAGACTATGTCAAGACATGATTAAATATTCAATACCACGAATTAGAGATCAAATGATAACCAGAATGCTCAAAGAAGAAAAAAGATCCTTTGCCTAAAAAATAGGGTGTTGTTTCCTATTTTTGAGGAGGTTAGCTAAGTGGTCATGAAGGAATGAATGCCATTATCCAAATTCGACCATGTGATGGTATATTTTTCAATGATGTAATGTGAAGTAGATAAGGTTTGTTAAAAATAGTAATAAGGAGTTTGAGTCCTTTTTGAAATAGGACTGTCAAGTAAGATAGGTGTCCTTTTGTAATAAATTTCATGTTTTATAGTTATGCAAGGTGTCAATGGACATAAATTCGATGTATATAGCCTAGAGGTGGATCATATGAGGAGGAAATATCTTTATTAAAGGCCATTTCGTCGAATTTTTCAAGTATTGGACACTTTTTGGCAAAATTACAGCTTGTTGTGAATTGACTGTTTCAGCTAATACAGATATCTTTTAATTGACCAACTTGAGATTCTGAAGGAGTTTTTAGTGTTTTCCTATTCTATCTATATTTCTTATATATCTCATTTGCAGTGGTGTTCATATGTATTACTCAGAATTCATCTATAAGATGCTCTGAATTCCTTTATAAGTGAATTGATTGTGTTTTTACACGTTTCATGTGTGTGTGCCTTATGACTAAAAATTCTAATATGCCTCAACTTCCATGTCAAGTAGACTCACTAAATCAATTAAATGATTTGACTCCATAAGCCCAATGTATACATGCTAATGTTATTTTCAACCTACATCTACCATAATCAGTTTATTTCCTAAATAGAGTTAGCCATCTATATCTTTATCCATATCATTAACCCTCGAGAGAGCCCTCTCAGGATGTGGAGGCTAAGCCTTAGTCATAAGATTGGTTTGAAATAGTTATATAAGATTTTCTGATCAAGCAACCTATCAGGTCCAATTTTGTGATAACTTAACCAATCCTCGGTCTTAAAATAGGTCTTAAGGAAATATTTTTCATTATCTTTTTGCCTTTAAGACTTTTTTATAAGTTGTGAGTATCATTTTATAAAAAAAACTGTAATTTTGGCTTCTAGAAAAATTTATTATACCAGGTCTAACCCGGATCCTAAACCTGTTGTTATAGTAGACAATCCGGACAAAATTGGGAAAAAAAATAAACGAGTAGAAGATTTAGGTGCAAAAGTTTTCGTAGATAGAGCCAATTCATTACCGAAAGAGTTAGTGAGTTTACAAGACATAGAGTTTGAATAGAATTTTAAACTTTCTTTGTTTAGAAGAAAATCAGAAACTAACCTAAAAAGTGTTGTTATAGACTCTGTTTTTATTTCATTTCTTGAAACAAAATAGAAAAATATTTCAGCAGATTTTGAATCAAATATATTTAAAGCTCATGATAAACTTGAAGATATAAATGCTACTATTCTTAAGGAAATAAATGAAGCTATTGAATTAAGCTGAATTATTAGCATAAACATCTAATCCTTCTATTTCTCACTTAGATACCACTACATCATCTATAATTTCCACTACATTCCAACCTATAGATCCATTTATCCCTAGATAGACCTTACAACCTAGAATACTATTTCCATATTCTCCCATATCAGCTTCATCCATTAGTTTATCTTCTGCAAATTTAAACTCATCATTCTCATTTCCAAGTTGTTCTTCATATATTCCAGTTTCATTTTTTAGCACCCAAACTTTATCTTTTAGTTCATCCACCACTTTTTCTAGTTCACCATCTTATATTCCAGTTTCATCAGTCACTTCATTAACTGCATCAGCTAGTAATTCTAGTTCAACCCCAAGCACTTCCAATCTACCTCCTAGCCAAGCTAAAATTCAAGCTATGGCTACTAGGTATGCTCCCCTAGTTCTTACAGCATATCTACATGACATGCCTCAGGATTACCAAAGTAAGATACCCCAATTTGATGCTATTACTCAGTACACTGCCCAACAACATATTAATAAAATGAAAAATTACTTTGAGATTCATGAAATAGATGATTGTGATGTACAAATGAGAATATTTGCACAAACATTAATAGGGGAAGTTAAAAAATGGTTTAAAGGTATTAATCCTGGTAGTATAACTGATTTAGCAGTCTTTCATAGATTATTTTTGAATAAATGGGAAAAGAAGAAAAATCCACTCCAAATATTATCTGAATTTGATGCCATGAGAAGAGCTCCTAATGAAATAGTCCAAGACTACTACACTATATACAACAATGTTTATAACTCAATCCCAGCCAATCTTAAACCCACTCTTGATTCTGTCTTACTCAAATTCCCTGATGGATTTGACACAGACATGATTTATTAGTTGAGGGAGAGAAATGCTGAAACATTAGAAAGAATGCAAATAGATGTTGTTAGTGTAGAAGTAAATATTTTAGCTAGAAAAGCTAGATTGAGGAATGAGAGGAGAGTAACTATAAAAGAAGAAACATCCAGTTCATATGGAAAAATAGATCAATTAGCTAAGACTCTAGAGAGAATGATGGATAGATTAGACAACATAGAAAGGAGACCTCAATGGGATAATCAATAGCAAATCAGGAATCCAAACTTCAGGAAAAATACAAATTCAGGAAAATCCAAAGAATCAGCCCCTGACCAGACAATAAGACCCCCATTTCAAGAGAACTATGCTGAAATTTCTCAAAACAATGTTGATGATGAAGACACCATAAATCTAATGGGTATAAATGATGATAACACTATCTTTCTCACTCGGGAAGACCAAGAGTTATTTGAAATGCAACAACTTCAATTAGATTCAGGTGAATCATTTGACTACAAACAAGGTTATGATTTTTTCATAAACGAAGTACATAAACAATATAACCTTAGAAGTAAGAAAAACATTGAACCTTCTACTAAGAAAACTGCCCAAATTGAAAATAAGAAAACATTAGAAGCCCCCATAACAAAAGTTCTGCAAATTTTCCCTAGGGAAAATACGAAAAACTCTAATTCATCCCAAAAAGTTTCCAGCCCCAAAATTTCACCCAGTCCCAAGATTGTTGATATAACAGATGAAGTTGTTCAAGCATCAAAAGACTCAAAAAATTCTGTTGCTGTAAAAACACCTAATTCTGCTAAAACAACAAACTCAGAATCCAAGACATCCACTACTGATCCAAAATCAGCAGATCCAAAAGATGCCACACAAAAACAACTTCTGATAATTCAAAATCTGAAAAAACATCTACGTCTTCTCAAACAATTCCTGAAAAGAAAACTAGGAGCAGTAAGACACAAGAAACTCAAACAGAAAATGAAAACATAATTGTAGAAAAAAAAAGATTAACCCACTCAAACTACAGTTACTAAGGAAGAGCTAATTCAAATTAGTAAATCACAATATTCATTCAATATACAAACTGAAATTGCAAAGTTAAAAATACCAATTCCTTTGACAGAATTGGTAAAACATGATTTGTATAAAACAAATATTACTGAAACATTAAACATGAATGATGGAGAAGACTCTGTAAACCTGAATGATGATCAACCAGAGTTGATTTTTGGTCCCAATGTTAATGGAAAATGCCAAGATGGAGCAGTTCCACCGTTTTACATTAGCTTAACTGTTCATGACCAAATTTTACACAATGCAATGTTAGATTCAGTAGCTTCACACAATCTAATGCCCAAAGAAATAATGGAAACCATAAACTTAGATATTACAAGGCCTTTCAAAGATTTATTTTCATTTGATTGAAGCAAAGTGAAATGCCTAGGTTTAATTAAAGATTTGTGGGTCACATTAGTTCAATATCCTGGTAAAAGTATACTCATGGACATTTTATTAGCTGATATCCCACCCAAATATGGAATGTTATTATCTCATTCATGGGGAGCAAAATTACAAGGATCTCTACAATTGGACATGTCATATGCAACCATATCGGTTTTTGGTCAACCAAAGAAACTCTATAGGGAAACATTAATGAAATATATGGTGAGTAGTGCAGCAAGATCAATAAATTACTCAATTTATGCTACACCTACTGATCTAGATTCATTCATCTTATGTAACTATGAAATTGATAATGAAATCAAAACTGAACTAAAGGACAAAATGAAAACACAAAACAATGACAATATCTTTCATGAATCTTTATGGCATCTAGATTTTGATGATTCAGTAAACAAAATAGGAGCAGGATCAGGAGTTTGGATAACTAATATTGAAAAGAATCATGTAGAAGGCCATGCTTTCAGACTGAATTTTAAATGTACCAACAATATGGCTGAGTATGAAGCCCTCATTTTAAGACTCCATATTATCAGAAACTTAGGAGGTAAAAGAATATCAATAATGGGAGATTCAGATTTGATTATTAAACAGATAAAAGGATAATATTCTATTCATAATCCTAGATTAGGCCAATATAGAGAAACTTTATTAGATTTGATAGATGAACTGTTGGAATGTAATTTTTCTGCAATACCAAGAAAGAAAAAAATGCAGGCACACTCCTTAGCAACTTTTGCTAGTAACTGTACTATACCCTTTCAGCCCAATCATAAATATACTGTAGAAGTAAAACACAGACCAATAATTCCAAATAACCTCAAATATTGGCAGATTTTCTCACAAGACCAACAGATTTACCATTTTATGAATAATGAAGGTGAATTTCATAATTGTAAAATAGACACTGATTGTATAATAGATCAAGATTTAGATAGTGAAATTGATTTGAATAATATAGATGTAAATAAAGTAAAATGTGCTAGACCTACTAAATTTAGTCAATCAGATATAGATAACTTAAAGGGAGTAGAAATTGATGATGAATCTGATATATTAAATCTCAAAGATAATTTCTTACCAAAAGGTTTAACTCCTTTAGAATATTTATTTGACTCAAATGATGTTGCTAGAAAACCCAAAATGGAGCCACTTAGATTTGATATTGAGGAATGTAACATAGACACAGAGTTAAAACCCAAGATGATCAAAATTTCCAAAGCCTTACCTCAACAAGAGAAAGAAAAATATATTTCTCTTTTTAAGGAATTTCAAGATGTTTTTGCTTCGAGTTATGAGGACCTAAAATCCTATGACACCAACATAATATAACATAAAATCCCTATAAAAGAATACCAAAAGTCTTTTAAACAAAATTTAGGAAGGAGCAACCCTGTTTTGATGCCTTTGATTGAAAAAGAGGTAAAAGGAATGTACGAAGCATAGATAATTGCACCAATCAGATACTTTGATTGGGTTTCTAATCTAGTTCCAACCAAAAAAAAGATAGGATAAATTAGATCATGTGTTGATTTTAGGAATATAAAAAAAGTATCCCTAAAAGATAATTATCCTTTACCAAAAATGGATAACATTTTACAAAGGGTAGTTGGTTCTTCTAGGATTTCACTTTTAGATGGATTTTTAGGATACAACCAAATTTTAGTCCAACCAGATGATCAAGCCAAAACAAATTTTACTACTCTTTGGGGCACTTTTATGTATGTAAAAATGTCTTTTGGTTTAATGAATGCAGGGGCTACCTTTCAAAGAGATATGGATATAGCCTTTACAAAATAAATTCATGAATTCTTAGTGATTTACTTAGATGACATTAGTGTATTCTCTAAGACTGATTATGAACACTTGGATCATCTTAGACAAGTATTTATTAAATGCAGAAAGTTTGGTATCTCTTTAAACCTTAAGAAAACCTTATTTGGATTAGAAGAAGGCAAGTTACTAAGACACATAATATCTAAGGAAGGAATTAGAATAGACCCTGCCAGAATAGAAGAAATTCTTAACATTAGTCCTCCAAGGAACATAAAAGAGTTACAAGCCTTTTTAGGAAAAGTTAACTTTTCAAGAAGACTCATATCCAATTTAGCTGAAATAATCAGAGAGCTTAACAACATGCTTAAAAAATATTCAGTTCTTAAATGGACTATTGAAGCCAAAAAATCCTTTGAATCCATCAAACAGGCCTTAACCAAAACCTCGGTCCTTATAAGCCCTGACTTTAAAAAGGATTTCATCATTTTTTCCTTTGCTTCAGAGCACACCATTGATGTAGTTTTACTGCAGAAAAATGACCAGGGTTATGAGAATCCCATAGCTTTCTTTAGCAGAACACTAAGGGATGCCACTTTGAAATAAAATATCATGGAGAAACAGGCCCTAGCTTTGGTAAAGGCCATTAAATATTTCAGAGTGTATATTCTTTATTCACACATAATTTCTTATGTCCCAAATGCAGTAGTAAAAGACATTCTAACTCAGGCTGGTCCTGATGGTGGAAGAGGTAAGTGGATTGCCACAATTTTAGAATATGACATAGAGATAAAGCCCACAAAACTTATAAAAGGTCAAAGTTTAGCCAAACTCATGGCTGAATCAAATTTTCATGCCCTGGACATAAATTTTATTGCCCAAGTAGATGATCAGGAAGAGATGGTGACTCCAGAGATCAGTGAAGCCTTTTCAGACTCACCATGGTATGCAGATATTATATTTGTATTACTAAACTTACAAGCTCCTCCTGGATTATCAAGAACTAAAGCTAGATTCTTAAAGCTAAAGGTAGTAAGATTTTGTATATTAGACAATGTACTTTTTTGGAAAGATCATAGTGAGATTTTGTTAAATTGTTTGTTAAAAGAAGAAGCTAACAAAATATTAGAATAATTTCATGCAGGTGACTGTGGAGGACATCTCTACTGGATGACTACTGCAGACAAAATCTTGAGAGCTGGTTTTTACTCGCCTATTGTGTTTGCAGATGTAAAAAGGTATGTGACCTCCTGTCACAAGTGTCAAATATTTGAGGGTAAGAAAAAGTTGCTACCCCTGACCTTAAAACCCATTTCAACTGAAATTCCATTTCAACAATGGGGTCTTGACTTCATTGGTGAAATTCATCCTCCATCATCAACCCAACACAAGTGGATTTTGACAGCCACTGACTATTTTACTAAGTGGATTGAATTCATACCCTCTAGGTAAGCCACAGACACTGTTATTATCTCCTTTTTAGAAAGCAACATACTTTCAAGATTTTGATGTCCCCAAAAGATTATTACTGACAATGCAGCTGCATTCAAATTTAAAAAAATGATTAACTTTTGCCATAAATATCACATTACCCTAGGCCATTCTACTACATATTACCCTCAAGGTAATGGCCTTGTTGAATATTCAAATAAGAGCCTTGTAAACATCATTAAAAAGTTACTAGAAGATAACAAAAAGACTTGGAACAAGAAGTTAGTCAATGCCTTATGGGAAGATACACTAACCACCAAAAAATCTATTGGTTCATCCCCTTATCAGCTTGTCTATGGAATGGATGTTGTTTTTCCATCTTCCTTAGGAGTACCAGTAATGAAGATTATCCAAGAATTACAAGTTGAAACAAATGACATTCAAATAAGGATAAATCAAACCATTCACTTGCAGTAAACAAGAGAAGAGGTTTATATTAAGTCTCAAGTTATCCAGGATAAGAAAAAGAATTTTTTTGACAAAAAGAGTAAAGAAGATTATTTCTACATTGGAGACAAAGTGTTAAAATGGGATTCAAGAAGAGAAGAGAAAGGTAAACATGGAAAATTTTATTTTCTATGGAAATGACCTTATGTTATTTATGGTTACAGAGGTAATAATGCTTTATTTTTTAAATAAATGGATGGATCAGATATGCTAGATGGACCAGTAAATGGCAGAATGTTGAAGCACTACTACTCTTCAGAGATAACAAATAGTTAAATTTATTTACTTTAATCATTGTACATATACATTGAAAATTTTATATTGGATTAGATGTTTTTCTAACAAAGTTGAAGTCCAGAGAGAAGGCCCTAAGATTTGAGAGATAAAATATCATAAGTATGAAATAATTGCAAAGATCAGAAGACACTTACAAGGTCAGCACAGTCAAAATTCAAAGGCTACTAGTCTTAAAGTTCTTGACATTTCACCAGGAAATGCCAACCCAATGTGGAGCCACTATTAGGGTCCTATAATAATAGGGTTCATAATTTTTGAATTGACTTTGATAGTCTTGTAAATATGTACATACCTTACTTTCTGCGATTTGTTTTCCCATATTCGAAAATAATAAAAAATGAAAAGAGGGTAAAGTCCTAAAAGAAATATCAAAGGAATTGGAAAAGAAAAGATAAAAAAAGAATAAAAAATGGACCCCAAAAGAAAAAAGAGATAAAATAAGACATAAAAGTGAGTAAGTCAAAATGCCACTACCATTTACTTTTACTGCAAGAATAATGATTATGTGCAGATTCTTCAAAATGCCACAATCCTTGATCAGTTAAATAGTTTAATCTTAACTTTTCATGCTTTGAATTTCATGTTTTACTTAGAGAATAAATGAGGAGCTCAACAGTTTAATATGAGCCCTTTGATGAAATAAGGTTAGACTTAGATAGATCTATGCTTTAAAATAAAAATGGATTTAGGGTTGCAATCTTAAATGCACCTGTTATCACCCAAAAAATTTTAAAATATCATTGTGTCAACTCTGTTCTTGATCATGGTCTCAAAATGGGTTTGAAAGTCATTTTAGGATTTGGTTAAGGGTAGGTCATAGCTTTTATAGGTTTAATGTTCATCATCTGAATTCAAATAAGGTGTTTAGAGGTCCATTCCATGGTCAAATATTCACATTTTTCATTTAAAGGTCATTCAGTTAAGTTTTGGGCTAAATTTCTGCAATTAGCCAGGAATCCACCATTTCATAGCGCCGCTAGTTCAAAAAAGAGGAAATGTGCTACGAAAGCGCTGCTAATTTTGTAGCGCAAACTGTGAAAATTACACTTTATTTTCACTGTGAGCACTACGAAAGCACGATTTCTTAGCTATCCTGTCAAATAAGCCAAAATCTGTCAGATTCAGTTGGGGAATGATAGGATAGGGATATGGTGAGTCATTTAGTTACCAGATTCGATGTACTTACCTATCCTATAGTCATCATAGTCATGACAAGATATCAATGAAGCATCATTTAGTCATGAGGTGACATCTAAAATTCGAATTTTTTCCTAATTGATTCATTTTTTATTCATTTACCTTCACACAACTTTCTGAGCTATGAAGTAGTTAAGATAAGTCTGTGGTTGTTCTATGCAAAGGCACCCTTCATCATTCTCAAGCGAGGTTGTTCTATGTTATCAAGCGAGGTTGTTAATGCATGATCAAGCGAGGCTGTTTTACAGTTTCTAGAGAAGCTAACAGGTTTTTCTCAAGAAGCATGGCAGAGGAGAAGAAAGTTCACAGAGGAGGAAATTGTCTAAGATATGAACCTGAAAATGTGAAAACTTTAGTTGAGGATCAAACAGTGATGGAGGCTTTCATCAAAGCAGGCTGTCTCCAGTTTTGTGAAAAGTTGTAGGGTTGCCACACTCAGGTGTCCAAAGAGTTTGCTTTACATTTTAGTGGAAACACTACGAAAGTTGTAATGATAAATATGCCAGTTACACCTGAGATCATAGCTGTTGTGACAGAGATACCAAGGGGACAACAATCTTATTTTAAAGCTTTTAGGTTCGACATGGAGCCATGCAAGGAATTTATGAAACCTGAATATGTAGACATGGACTTGAACAATGCAATACCCAGAAGCTATATCAAGGACAACTATGCAAAGTTGTTATTCAACATCCAAAGATATTTCACATGTGAAGGTAGGTACCATAAAGTCTACACTTATCATTTCAAACTGTTGTTGCATCTCATAGGTATGATATCATTAGATTTACCATTTTACTTGCATAGAAGCCTTTCCAAAATGGCTAACAAAGTCCAAGCTAAATCTGATGGCTGTGAAACATCTCTGTGAAAACAGCACAGTTTCATAGCGCTTTTCGTAGCGCAGTATTTTAACCCTGCTATTTTGGACAGTTTAATGGTGGTTTTGAATAGCTAGGACTTGGTGAAGTTGTTTGACAAGTGTTACTTAAGTTCCTAACATCAAATAACCTCGAAATGATGGATTCATGATGGTTAAAGTGTCTCAAGAAACACAAAGAATCCTAAGCCTAAAAACAGGGGAGCAATTTCCTACATTGCAGGAGATCAACATCATCAACATTATGGTCATAACAGGTTGGAACTCATCATCAGGATTCGAATTAATGGAAAGATAGGTGGAAAATGATGTAATTAAGTTTAGATAAAGCTGTTTTGAATAGAATCAAATGAGTCCTAGTTCTATTTGTAATAGGACTCTATATTAGTTTTGCAGCTGTGTTTGTAATAAATACCATGTTTTATGGTTAGAATAGGTGTCAAGGCATAGGAATTCGATGTATCTAGTGGTGGATAAGCTCATATTATGATGTAAATTACCTATAAAAGATCAAGGAGTCGAAATAGAAAGTTTGGACATTTTTTAGCAAAAAGACTCTGTTTATTGTAAGTGACTGTTTTCAGCCTAATACAAAATTTCTACTTAGACAACTCAAGATTCATAAGGAGTTCTTGTATGTTCTTGTTATGATGGCATATTTTCAATATTCTATTGCAGTGGTGTTTGCTTATGTTACTCAGAATTCATCAATGATGCTCTGACTTCCTTCATAGAAAAACTGACTGTGTTTCACAGTTCTACATGTGTATTCCTCAACTTGAACTCTGATATGCCTTGAATTCCATGCTATGTAGATTATTTTGGTTTTTATGAAGCTATTATGACTCCATAATCCCAATGTACACTTGCTAATGTGATTTACAACCAGTTTACATCATTTATCTTCTTTATCCCATATAGAGTTAGCCATCTACATATTTATCAAAAATCATAAACCCTTGAGAGAGCCCTCTCAAGTTGAGGAGGCTGAGCCTCAGCCAAAATATTGATCTGAAACATTTACATGAGATTAACTTGATTGGCACCCTATCAGGTTTGATTTTGTGATAACAACACCCATGCAAATGAAGTAAAAAATGTTAAAATAAAGATGGGTAGGTAGAAAGAAGTTGTGCAAGACATGTAATAAAGCATAATCGGGCAAGTTACTAATTTCCCCTCCCCCACAATGATCCAGTATTCCAAACCTTCAGTTAAAGAGGCTCAGAGCATTTCTCTGAATTCTGTTGGGACCATACCCAAGACTTAATAACTGATTGGTTAAAAATATTGGATTCCCTACATAAAAACCCAATTCATCAGCATATTCACCCTTTTCCAAGAAATACAGACCCTTTTACTAAGTAAAAAACCTTTTTTCTTAGAAAAAGTAAAATCCCCCTTAATTAATTTCATTTTCATCCAAAAACACTCAAAAAAACCTACAAAATACATTTTATTCTAAGTTTATGTGTAAAAATCAAAATGGGATAATTTTATGCTAAAATGCCTATTTACACTTTACTTAGTTTAAATTCTATGGATTTTGATTCATTTCATCTCATTTCATATTAATTTTTTAACTTAAAGTATCAAATCCCTTACAATACCCCTCCCGTATATATTAATTCATTTTATTTAAAACATCCCAACCCACTTATTTAACATTAAACCTGTGGTTTATATATCCCATGTGCCGAAAATAAACCCTGCCATATTCCCCATAAGTTAAATGTTATATTATATTAAAATCCCGCTCGTAATAAACACAAAACATTTGTTAATGTTTTATTTTACCATGTAATATTTTCCCCACCAATCAAATAATACAATGTTTTTTACTTTATAAACATATATTTATGATGTTAAAACTATCCCGCCATACCATCATAAAATATTGATTTTACAATGAAAAAAAAAGGTTTTTTATATTAAAATTAATCCCGTTGTAATACCAAGCCCGAGCCCCATGCCCTACTGTCGAGCAACTTTCCCATTTAATCCCCATCGTTCGCATTAACCCCCTCAGATCCGACGATCATAAAGACGTATTGCATTTTTAACTGCACGATCATAACCGATTTCAATGTCTGCGAAATGGGTGGTTTTCCACCCTTCTCTCTCCTCCACACAACAACGGCTTACTGGATCGCATTCGATCCAACCAAAACCACGCGATAACCACTTCCAGTTTTCTGCCTTTGAAGACCAAAACTGCCCTCTGTTTCAACATGATCACATTTAATGATGATTTGATTAAACCTAAAACTTTATAAGAGCCTCATATTGCACCCATCAAGCCATTTATGCATTATTTGTATACACTTATCCTCACAGAAAACAGAAGAAACAAATCTTGACATCAGAGAAAAATATAAGCAGATTAAGACAAAGAATGAAGAAATAAAAAATGAGATTTATTCTCATTATTTGAAGCAAACACCAGGTATCCAGAACAGACTTTTATCAGCTTTTGATTATTCAAACAAGAAGTTGACTATGTCAGTGCTTCAACCAATAGTCAAAACTCCCAAGATAGTGGCAGATTACAAGAAAGTTGATCTTGAAGTACCAACAGAAAGTATCCATGCTCTAGATCAAATTGAATTTCACAGGAAAACTTCTGAGATGCTATATTCTACCATCACTACAAAGGCTATGAGTGTCAGCAAACTTCAGAATACAATAATAAACATGAGAGATCAAATGAAATATGACAAAGCTTCTTCACATGCTAAATATCTTAGGATTAAATCTTTGGAAGAGTTGGTTATTCAAATAGGATATGATCCTGCCAATGTCAAAGCAGTAGAAGAGTTAGTGAAGAAAAAGAATGTTGATATTGTAGCATTGAGGAAACAACTCAAGCTTCCACCAACTGAACAGCCACAAGCCAAAGAAATTGTTCAAGAGGAAAACCAAAAAGATAATATGATGAACTTGATTCTACAATTAACAAAACAGATAAAAGAAATGGAGATCCAAATGGACAAGCTTGTCCATGAAAGAGAAACTACAGAATCACAGGAAACTCCTACAGGAATTCCCATGGTTACTACAGTTGTGCCTTCAACTCTCGCAGAAGAGTTGGCATGAAAAGTACCACTAGCTACTGTAGTGCCAGTAACCTCATCCACTACTTCAGCCATAGAATCCTCTACCACAACAGCTCAACATACTGATGAGGCTAGTAAATTAGTTAAAGCCATGGAGGAAATGTCACTTCAAACCAATGAGATCAACAAATTGAAGAAAATGATTGACAATCTTGAAGATACTAATAAGCTAGCCCAAATCAATGCCAAAACTCATGAACAAAGGGCTAACAGGTTAAATGTTGAGTTAAAGAATCTACAAAAGGATTTAACCTTGAAAGAGCCAATTTCTTATGTGAAGAATCAGTTATGGAGTAAAATCATTGAATCCATCAATGATGTTTGGCCATCAATCCAGGTAATATATGAGCAAAGGGATTTACTTAAGGCAACACAAACAGAGATTCAAAAAACAAAAGATTGGCTAGGTGACAAACCTAAGCAAGTTATAGAGTTAATCAAATTCTTCAATAGCAAGAACAAGCAAGAACTTGAAGAGATAGAAATTATTGATAGAACAGAGACAATCCCTTAAATAAGGAAAGTCATTTCAAAGAAGAATTTAATGAAGCAGTTAGAAGAAAAATGTGAAAACATGAACATAGCCATAACCAAGTTTATGGTTAAGTTTGAAAATTTTAGGCAAAGAGGTTTGCCTAACATTCTGGTCATTAATGATAAACTCATGCCACAGGAATACTACAAAAAAAAGATTATAGATTATGCAAAAGAGCAGGTTGACAGAACATAAGGATAAGGAATTCCTAAAGGGAAGGTTTTACACAGAAGTTTTGAAGACTTGTTTTATCTTCAGCATGAGATAAAAGACATTTTTGTTATAAAACCAACATTTTCTAGATATACTGAGGCAGATGAGAACTTTAGGAAGTTTAAAAAAGATTAAAACTCCTGATCAAGAAGCCTGGGAATCACTCACTGACTTGCTGTAAAATTCAAAAGGCAGAGAGAAAGATTAAAACAATTTGCTGATTTTTTGCAGTCAAAACAAAATTTTATGGTAGTAAGGCAGTTTTAACAGAGTTTAAAGTGTATCAGAGGTAAAGAGTATCAGATGAAAGAGTATAATATCAAAAGATAATATTTCAAAAAAAAATTGAAATATCTTTGCCAGCAAAGAGGAAAACAAGGCAGCCAACTGCACTCATTTCAAAACAATTTTCTATTTTATTTGGATAAATAGGACATCTTGCTGATTTGTTAAGCAACTATCACTATTTTGTTGTAAAAGATATTTTATTTCCTTAGAAAAATCCTATGAGTATTCTAGGATATTTTGTAAACATTTTTGTATATATACTTCATATTTTGAAGTATTAGTGTGGAATAAATTGTTGAATATTTCTATAATCATTTTTGTTGTACTTGAAGGCTTTTTGTTGCAAATTCGAGTAGCAGACTGGATCAAATCATCTAGCATCATATTTCAAGATGTGATGAGCCATTGAAGTGAAGTACTTTCTATTGTCTTTGTTTATCTTCTTATGTTTACATGCATCCATATATGTTCTCTAAATTTGAATGATAAATCAGGAGTATTATTACAGGATTTGTTAAAAGCACCATGTCTTTAACTGTTTATCATTTCTATGTTTTCTGATGATTTCCAGAGTAGGGAACCCTTAATTGATCCCTCTTTCGAATGGCCTTTGTCTACTCCTTCCTTATCTGGATTAAAGAATATTTCATTTCTCTTTATCCCGATTAAACCACTTCACCAAATCAGCCGTCCAAGATCTTCAAAGATTTATAACACTGTTACCGATGAAATAGGTAACCTGACCTCAAAACGGGAACTCTAGCCCAAAAAGACTCAAAAAACATGAAAAAACACCCCAAAAACAAAAAAAGTGTATTCCAGAAGGCACTTGGTTTTTTTTTAAGGTCAAATTTCAACATTTTATAAAATTATGCTAAAAACAAAATTGTTTCTTGAAAAAGGGATTGAAAAAACACCCTCAAAACAAAACCAGTTGATGTTGGAATAACAAAAAAAAAATTGTGTCATATTTTTTACATTTTTAAAAATAGAAATAACATTTTTCAATTTTTAAAAATCAAACATTAAAAAAACCTAAAATTTAAGAAAAAATAAATTTAAAAAATAGAAACATTTTAAAGCTTAAAATTTAAAAATATATAGTGGTGCAAATTTAATTCAAATTTTCTTTCTTTCACTCATATACAGTTAAAAAAAAAGTTAAAATTAAAAAAATAAAAATAAAAAAATAAAAATTTAAAGATTAAAATTTCAAAAAAAAAAAAAAAAAAAAAAAAAAAAAAAAAAAAAAAAACAAAATAAAAATATTAAATTAAAGAAAAAAAACAAGTTAAAAAAAGAAAGAAATTATAAAAAATAAAATATAGAAACTAAATTTAAAAAAGAAAAAGAAAATGTTTATTAAATTAAAAATAAATAAATAAATAAATTTTAAAATAAAAAATTAAATTTAAAGAAATATATTGAATTTTAATAAATTTAAAACTTAAAAAAAAAAAAAAAAAAAAAAAAAAAACATTATTTAAATTAAAATTAAAAAAATGAAAAATGAATTAAAAATAAAAAATGAAAAATAATATACAATAAAAATATTAAATTTAAAAAAATGTATATTACAAAAACAAATAAATTTTAAAAAATAAATTAAATTTAAATTATAAATAATTATAATTATATATATATATATATATAACCACTTAAATTAAAAATATATATATTAGATTTTATTAAATTTAAAAAAATGTTAATATTAAAATAACAAATTAAATTAAAAAAAATATTAAATTTTAATAAATAAATGAATAAACAAATAAATTTTGAAATAAAAAATAAATTTTAAATATAAAGAAAAAAAAACATTGTTAAAATAAAAAGTTAAAAAACTTTAAAAATCAATTAAAAATGAAAAATTGAAAAAAATAAATTAAATTAAATAAAAAATAAAATAAAAAACTAATTAATTTGAAAATACTAAGTTTAATTAAAAAAATATATATCTAATTTTAAATACACAATTTTAATTGAAATAAAAAATATAAAAATTTTATGTAATTAAAAAAATAATTAAAAAAAAAAAAAAAAAAAAAAAAAATTCAAATAAATAAATAAAAAAGAAGAAGCAAATTTATTAAATTTTAAAAAATTAAATGAAAAAACTAAACATAAAATTTAATAATAAAAAAAATGAAAATTTTTTTAAAAAAAATCAATTAAATAAAAAAAAAAAATACAAAATTTAATAAAAATTAGAAAAAAAAAATTAAAAACAAAAAATGAATAAATTAAAAATAAAAAATAAAAAAACAAAAAAAATTAAAACAAATTAAATTTCGAATATATAAATTAAACAAAAAATAATAATTTTAAATTTTTTGAATTAAAAAAAAAAAGAAAAAAAAAAGGAATTATTAAAAATAAAAATTAAAAAAAAAAAGAATTTTTTGATCATGGTGGCACCGCCAATCGTCCTCCTGCCCAGGTGGCGGCGGAGGCCGATTCCGGGAATCGGCCTCCCGCGACGGGAGGGCGATTCCGGGAATCAATCGGCCTCCCGCCGCAGGAGGCCGATTCCGAGAATCAAGCGGCCTCTCGCCGCGGGAGGCCGATTCCCGGAATCGGCCTCTCGCCGCGGGTGGCCGATTCCCGGAATCGGCCTCCGCCGCCACCTGGGCGGGAGGTCGATTGGCAACGCCACCACGATCAAAAAAATCATTTTTATTTTTTTTATTTTTTATTTTTTATTTTTAATAATTTTTTATTTTTTAGTTTATTTTTTAATTTTTTTTTTTTATTTTTAATTTTTAATTCGTAACAATTTTTTTTTTTTTTAATAATTTTTAATATATTTTTTTTATTTGATTTTTTTCTTTTATTTTTATTTTTTTAATATATATATATATATATATATTTTAATTTAAAAAAAATTATTATTATTATTATTTTTAATTCAAATTTTTTATTTTAAATTTAATTTGTCTTTAATTTTTTTAATTTTTTAATTTTTTAATTTTTTTTATTTTTTTTTAAATTATTATTTTAGACTAATTTTTTTTTTTTTAATTTAAAATTTATTTATTAAATTTATTAAATTTTAATTTAATTTAATGTTTTTTTTAATCTTTTAGTTTATTTAGTTTTTCATTTTTAAAATTTATAAATTGTTTCATTTTAAAAAAAAGAGTAAATTTATGGATATTTGTTTTTTAATTATTTGCACGCGGTTTTTTTCATTTTTTTTGTTTTTTAATGATAGTTTTTATTTTTTTATTTTAATTTTCTTTTTCAATTTTAAATTTTTTTTTTTTTATATTTGTTTTTTTTGTTAATTTTAAAATTTGTATTTTTTTTTCTTATTATTATTATTTTTTAATTTAAATTTTTAAATTTAATTTTTTCTTTTTTGTATTTTATTTTTGTATCTAAATTTTAATTTTGTAATTTTAATTATTTTTAAATTTTCTATTTTAAATTTTTTTTTTTTAATTATATGGTTTTTTTTAATAACTTAGAAAAAAATGTTTTTGATGTTTTTTTTTGTGGTTAATTTTTGTTTTTTTTCTTTAAATTATGTGTTTTTTTTTCAAATTTTGTCATTTCTTTTGATATAATTTTCGAATATATATATATATATATATATATATATATATATATATATATATATATATATATATATATATTAATTTATTTATTTATTTATTTTTTGTTTAAATTTTTTATTTTTACGAGTTAATTTTGTTTTTTTTTACATTTTTATTGGTTTTTTTTATTGTTTTTATATATATATATATTTTATCTAAGTTTCTCAGGTTTTATTACCAACATGAAAATCACCACTCTAAAAAAGGGTTGATGTCGATCAATACGCTTCAAAATTAGCATGAAAAATCACCACCGCTCTAAAAAAAAAGTTGATGTTGCATCAATATGTTTCAAAATTAGCATGAAATCACTAACATTTTAAAACAAATATTCATACTTCATAAATAAAAATATTAGAGTGTCAAAAATGTGCACAAAAACAAAAGATCGTATCATCATTCTTCCACACCACACAAATTTTTTTATTATCAAAGTAGGTAACAGTGTGGTTACCTATTTCATCGGTAATAGTGTTTTATCTATCTTGCCCCGAAAACATTTGACTTTTTGACCTTGATCCTAGTTCTGTCTACTTGACTTTTGACTCCTTAGCCCAATGGACAAATAGATTTCCCACTATCCAACTCATTAAGTGATTTTTCCCACCAAACCAAACCAAACCAAATCAAAACCAATTTGCACAATCATAACTAGCCTAATATCTTATAATCAAAACAAAGTTAAATCTTAAAGAGAGAGCCCTCTCTGAACCCTAGGAAGGCTAGATCCTAGAGTGTAAAATTTGGTTTGTATTTATCTCTAATGTTCTTAGACTTTAAATCAAAATCTCACAACTTTAGAATTATTAGAGTGATAACACATATGAAAACATGCAACACCTATACACTCAAGAATTTTCTACAACTGATGTTACATTGCCTCAGAATCTCCACCAAGCCTAGGGAACTCGAACTCTCTGCATGCACTAGATATTCTAGTTTGGTTAATCAATTAATTGAATGATCACTGAGTTTGACTAATGTACCATTGCTTAATTGACCTTCCACTAGTTACTCCAAAAGTTGGAACTAGTTTAACATAAAACAAACTAAGTTTACTACCTTGATTGCTACAAATTAGGAATCACACATGCTGAAATGAAATCTAACTCCTTTAACTCGAATTTACTGAGTAAACTGGGTGAAACAATCTATGTCACACAATTTAAAATCATCCAAGTTGTCTGTTGATGTGGAAAACCAAATTTTCTCAATTTAATCAATGCAAAATCAAATTGAGATTTTCTTGCTACATTTTCAACAAGTTATTAATAAAAATATGGAAAATAATTCATAGGCTACAAATGGGAAAACTATGGATTGCAAGCTAATGGTTTAATTTATTAACCATTGGATGATGTAAGACATAGGTAGCTAATTTAAGGATTACATTATTTAATTATGGAGAATTTATTGATTAATAACTCTACCAAGAATACAAGACATTAAGCTTAGGAAACTAGGGAGAGTAGAACTCATTAATGAGTAAGTAACTACTTGCCACCTAATGGATAGGGGAGGAGGTAGTTACCAACTACCAACAAAATCCTAAAAAAAAGGTTCTCCTTTAGACTTGTGTGGTTCATAGCCAGAGTAGAGGAGGTATAATGGAAAGGAAGAGAAAGGGGAAAAAACAACATAATGTTTGGCTAATTTTAAAATTTGTTATAGTTGTGGGGGACTCATTCAAGAGGAGTCATCAAGGTTGGGAGGATCATTACAACTCCAGACTTATTTTCAAAGTTTTTGTCAAATAGGTACTCTGAATAACATGTATCTTAAGTAGTTGATATTTGCTAAGTGATTTATGGTTAATAATTAGAGTAGCAATACTATTATTATACTTTGTACATTTTCTATATATGCATGCACATGAAAAGAAAAGATAGAATTTATCTTATTCCAATATCTCAAATGGTACAAGTATTTTGTGCATATACATAGTAGAAACACTATTATGCAAGAATTTAAGTGAGAACACATATTTTCTTACTATCTAATGACTTTTGGAGTAGTAATTACTTTTTCATGCAAAGAAAATAATTAAATTTAGAAACTAGTATTTATGTAAAGGTGCTAGAGTAGAGAGTGATATGCTTTAGTAAAAGATAGAAAAACAATTACATGAAGTATGGAGAAAGAATTCAAATTTTGTATGAAGATATAGTCAAGGAAATATTATAAACATAGATCTAATGGAACTAAATTGAAGTTCAAATTGACTTGATTCATTAGAAAGGACAAAGGTTGGGCTACGACCCTAGGTCAAATATTTTTTTAATAAAAAAGGATAAAGCAACCCAATCGTGGGTATAGTTAACTTATAACTATTAATTTAAAATTTCATTAAGAATATAAGAATTAATTGAAAAAGTATACATAAATTTCTGAGAATGGAAGATAAAGAAGGAAAACATAGTTTTTTTGTAATAATCTTTTTAAATGATCAACGCAAAGGATTAGCATTCAATATGATTTTATAAAGGAATATACACTTTATATACAAAATTGGTCAAGAGGAATCAAGTAATAAGAATAGTACCCTTAGACTGAAGGATTTCAATCATGGTCATTTTTAACAATTACAAATAAGGCATAACTTACTTTAAATCATAAAATTCCCTCTTGGGGAATGTTTTGTTTAACATTCATGGCAACTAAACTAGAGACATAATTCTGGTAATTAATTAAAAATAGAACCATGTTTTGGTTGAAAGAGGCAACCATTTACATAAGAAGCAAACAGGAGTTCAAGGACACTTGACCTAAAGAGGAGTAAAAAATTTGTTAAATATTATAAGGCTTCGCAACATGAGTACAATGGAAAAACTTTCAAAATTCTCTAGGTTTTTACTATACTTATGAATTCATAGAAAATACAAATTTAAGAGGGGTTGGTAAAAATAAAATATTCCTAACCAAATAAACAAGAAAATATTACATATCCAACTTACCTAAGGAAAAACCTATGTCTAAGAACCCATGTTGTATCCCTATAAAAAATTACAAAGTGTGGTTAAAACAGTTGCAAATAAAATTCCAAAAAAACAAATTTCAGGTAGAGATTAAAACCTTAAAACCCTATGAATGGAAAATATCTTTATATAAGAAAATTAGCCAAATGCAACATTTATAACCATGACCATAATCATAAGTTTATGCCAGGGTTTACCAGTGGCTAAATAATCCATGGTAGGTTAGGGGTTCGATTTTGAAACTCCAAATTCATCAAACAAAAGTACAATAAATAATCATATAACTTAAAGTAAATACAAAGGATTATATAAAACAAATGTTTTTATGTAGTTTTGAAACCGTGAATAACAAAAAAAATCAGTATAAGAAAGCATTGTCATGGCATGACCTGACTATGAATGGCCACAGAAAAATAAGTTAACCAAGGAAAATACCAAAAATATAACATTTTTGTCTAGGGTTTTAATATTCAAACATTGACCAATAAATTGATCAGGGGTAAATAAAGTCTATGAGAAATGCATTATTAATCTTTTTAGAAGGAAGAGAGTGTAAATATATGTGATAAGAGCTAACTTTTTTCCAAATATGAGCCTCTCCCAAAGCCAATTTACAACAAGAGAATGTCAAAAGCCACATTATAGCTCCAAAATGAACTTGTACTCAAACGAAATTAAGGATTACATTAAAACCCTTGTCGTTTAATTTTCTAAAAAGCATCATATACAAAGAAATCAAAAAATATACATTTATAAGAGCTTACTTGGAAAAAAATGGGATGAGAAGAAACAACATCTATAATGGTTTCAGAATTCTTGAAAATGGAGAGCGAGAGAGCTAGGGTTTGCAGGTCAGGGCCATTTTTTGGTGCGACGACGGATCCTCTTGGCTATGCATCAAGAGGGAATGGCACATCCTTTAACTTGGATCTGGAACACAAGAGAGGGCGGAGGCTGATTTTTAGCCAAGCATTGGCACATTGCGGAGCTGGGAAGATGGATTCCACGACAATCCCTGTCACGGATACCCAACCCTCCATAGCATGGAATGGTTTCGAATACAGGAATGCCATGGGACCCCTATTCCCTCACTTTGAAATAGGGTATCCTTACGTTTTGGCTACACCGATCGCTTGGCTGCTACCCCACATCGGTGGGAAAGGGGCAAGGATTGATCGTCCTGGTGGGATTGTGAAAGATGCAGGGGATGGAGGCCCGTTTACACAAATGCTGGAAGGTAGGGGTGGATCGGCGGTGGATGCTCCCGCATACTGCCACAGACTTTAAGTGGTTCCTCTGCACAGAGCACATTCAAGGTGAAATGCTTTCGGTGATGGGGTTCCCTTAATAATGCATTGGTCCCATTGGATCCAAAGGGCTTGCCCAAAATGGTTACTTCTAACCCTATGCTTTGATTATTTCATTTTTCGCTCTATTTTCACTAGTAATTTTTGGATACCTGACGGGTGGGTTTCTCTGCTCGCTATGTGGGAAGTTTGGGAGATAGAGCCTCATATTCTATCTATGCGGCATAGCTTGTGGGGGTGGTACGGGGATGTAACCACCCGTGTGAACCCCTTGTGTGATGTCTCTGTGCCCCCTAGACCTCATGACAGCGCTGCTGAAGGTGTATGTCCTCGAGGGATAGGCACAAAAAATCCTAACATAGATAGAAGAGGATGGGTCTATGCTTCTGAGATACAGTTTCAGATTTTCATAAAAACTTTATATGGGAAATCCAAAAGTTTTTGGGTACATGATTCAGAGCTGGTTATAGATCTGAAGCAAAAGATTCAATCTTCTACAGGCATCTCGGCTTCAAAACAAATTATGATCTTTTTAGGGAAGTTATTACAGGAAGAAACTCAATTAAAATACCACCACATTCAAAGGAATTCCTCCATTGTCCTGAATTTAAGACTCAAAGGCGGTGCTTCAGGAGTAAGCACATCTGCTAGATCTGAACATAACAAAGCTCACAGACCCATAAGGGGAGCCAACACCTCCAAAACTGAAACCTCAAATGGTCCCTCTTACAGGAACATTTTACAGGGGGAAAACAAAGCAACAACACCATCTAAACCAGCTGAGAATACTCCCTAACCGTACATTTGGGAGCAACTGAATTGCATGCCAGAACTAAACTTTGATGCACTAGAGATTGATGAACATCACTCCACATTCGAATCAAAAGAAATAATATGCATATTCAACTGCTTCTGTCCAAAACCAATGGAGCTTGTCCTTTGGATATTTATTAACTGGACTATGGATTGTGACATCCATCTCTGTTCCAAGGGGTATTTTATAGCCAAGTTCCCTTCACCGGAAGCTCAGGGATATAATTCTTAGGGTGGGACCGTGGTTCTGGGGCTCTACCGGACTCTTCATCACACCTTGGATCCCATATTTTGACACAAACACGATGGAGATAACCAGAATGCCAGTCTAGGTCTGGTTGTATAATCTCTCGCTTCATTTTTTGAATGAATGTGTATTATAAAGAATTGGAACATCATTGGGAGATACATCAAAACAAACAACCAATGATTGGAAGAGATAATCTTCACATTCACACGAATCTGTGTGGAAGTGGATCTCAGGAAGGGGCTTCCAGAAAGCATTCAATTGATCCATAATCAACAAAAATGGACACAACACCTTGATTATGAAAACACTGCATTTAGGTGCAGGATATGTAGGAAAATCGGTCATTTACAAAACACATGCCCAAATAAAATTTAAAAAAAAAGTAACCAAAAGATGGCAATTTCCCTCAGGTGGACCAGAGCAAGAGACAAAATAAGAAGGGGATATACCCATCCAAAGTGAGAGTAAACAACCTGCAAATCCTGGGATACAAGAACATGAATTACAAGAACCATTTGAACCTAACACGACGGTTCAGTTGACACTCCTCATGGTGGATCCTATGCCAACTAAAGCTCAATCTATTGTAAGCTCAGGTGCAAACAAGAGAGCGCATGTGTCTGAAAGTTCAGATTCAAACAAAGAAAACTCTAGGAGGATCAATGAGTTGGCCTTGGTTCCTTACTCCATGCATTGGAATTGGCAGATTGTCCAAAAGAGAAAAGGCAAGCACGAAAATCCCAGCTCTGTTGGAAATATGTAATTTCTTGGGTAGCCTCACTACGATGTGTGCCTGAGCACACGGGCCCTTTGGGCATCTTGAATGCTTAATTGAATCTACAAAATTTAACTTTTCATTAATAATTAATTGAAAGTTGCTGATTTTTTCTTTGGAAAAAACAACATTTATAACATATTCAAGTAAGAATTTAAAAAGCAAGTAGTGGGGGATTATTTTCACCAACCGCAGAGACTGAGCAGAGTCTTGATGTTGTTCCTATCAACCTTGAAAACACCAAACAAAACAAATGAGGAATTAATTTAATAATACATTTGAGAGATAGAAGAAAAAAATGAAGGAACCTTAATCATGACTTCACATTATGTAACTTAACCAAACACATAAAGAAATTAACATTGCATCCTTGTCATAGGTGAAGAGCTTAAGTCTGGAAGAGAACATGAATTACCATTATTATGAATCTAGCAGGGTATGGTGAGTTGAAAGAACTTTGTTGCATAACAGAGTAGGGATTTGTTGGATCACCAAGATAGAATGACCGAATAAACTAGTTGAGAGAAGGTTGACAAGAACAAAACCTAAAACCTGATGCTAATCGCGGTTGGATCAGAAATATTAAACCATAACTATCGATTTAAATTCCATGTGTTAGCCAACATAGCCACATGAACTAAGGTGGAAAGTCGTGCTCTAGACCAATAAGATGGCTCCACATAACCAAGTACGATTGAAAGTCCATGTGTTAGCCAACATAGCCACATGAATTGAGGTGGAAAGTCACGCTCTAGACCAATAAGATGGCTCCACATAACCAAGTATGGTCCACACGTTAGAGTCATATATTACTTTAAGAAAAAAAAGTAAAAATAATTTTTGTTACAACCACAGTCTAGGTGGTGCATTGGCACTACATAATGATATAAGGTTTCATTCAGATAAATGCTAGGATCAAATCACCATGTTGTGACAATAATATTACAACTCACATTTTCAGTATTTAAGTATAGAACATATCAAACTTATAACAAGATGGGAATGAACTATGGGGCATGTTAAGTAAACACACACATATAGATAAAAGAACTTTCGAATTAATCACATCATCAGGATTAGGTCGACGTTTCGAACTAGCTAATGTGGTTCATCCTCAGGACAGGTGGAGAGACTAATCGATCTCAATGAATAAATAGTGGAGATGCATCATTGCCCAGAAATAGCCATTAGAAAATTTGTTAGTTAGTTAAAAATAAATAAATTAAATAAATAAAAATTAATTACAAATAGGTTAATAAATTATTAAGAACTTAAAATAAATATAATAGGTAATGGCGGGGGGGGGCGGCAGAATATTTTTTTTAATATAATTATAAAATTAATTAATTGTTTAGATAAAGATAAATCAATAATTTAAATAAAATAATAAGAAACAAAGCTAGCCAAGAAGGATTAGGGTGGACAATTTTTTTTTAATAAATAAATAAATAAAATAACCAAATAAGTAAAATTAATTAATTCAATAAAATTTTAAAAAGCGGGGGGTTTATAAATTATTAAACTAAATATAATGGGTAATAGGGAGGGGTAAATTTTTTTGATTTAATAAAATAAAATTAATAAACTAATTAAATATTCTGATAAAATAAATAAATTAAATAATAAATAATATAAATATAAAAATAATAAATAAACAGAGATACCTTAGGGAGGGGCAAAAATTATTTAAAAATAATAATAATAATAATAATAATAAATTAATTAATTGAAATAAAGTAAAATAAAATAATTTAATTAAATAAAATAAAAATAAATCAGTAAATCAATAAATTTATTAAAATAAAATAAAATAAAGTAAAACATAAAAACTAAAAACTAAATTACCTGGCGAGAGCCAGGGTCAAACTCTTACTTAATTTCAAACCATCATCACGGTTGATATTCTTAGCATGTCGTTCAATTTCGATCGCCTCCCTTAATTTCCTATGGTGGAAGTGATCAACCTTAGCAATGACTTTTGAGTCTTCAATACAAACATGGTGGTAGGATTTTTCCACATGTTCAGCAAGAGTTGAGGTATGAGACCGATTATGTCTAATATCTGCAACATACTCCCAGATTCTCTGCCTAATGGATCGACCTATTTCTCCTATATAGGGAGTTCCACAAGAACAAGGAATCATGTAAACCTCTTTCATGTCCTTAGGGGTCTTTAACAGACCTAAGAGAATTTCTAATAGTGCGGGGATGCTTGAAAGAAGTAGAGATATTAGTTCTCTTAAGGACATGGGTAATTTTTTTCGTTGTCCCCTGGATAAATGGGAGATGGACCTTGGAAATAAGATCAACCCGAGTAGATTTTCCACTCAATCCTTTATACGCCTTCTGAAAGGCGATCGAAATTGAATGACATGCTAAGAATCTCAACCGTGATGATGGTTGGAAATTAAGTAAGAGTTGGACCCCGGCTCTTGCCAGATAATTTTGTTTTTAGTTTTTATGTTTTATTTTATTTTATTTTATTTTATTTTAATTAATTTATTGATTTATTTTTATTTTTATTTTACTTTATTTTAATTAATTAATTTTTATTATTATTATTATTATTTTATTTTATTTATTTTTAATAATTTTCCCCTCCCTAAGGTATCTCTGTTTATTTATTATTTTTATATTTTTATTGTTTATTATTTAATTATTTTATTTTATTTTATTAAATAATTTTTTTTTTACCCCTCCCTGTTACATGTTATATTTAGTTTAATAATTTATAAACCCCCTTTTTAAATTTTTATTGAATTAATTAATTTTACTTATTTATTTACTTATTTGGTTATTTAATTTATTTATTTATCAAAAAAAAAATTGTCCACCCTAATCCTTCTTGGGTAGCTTTGTTTCTTATTATTTTCTTTAAATTATTGATTTATCTTTATCTAAACAATTAATTAATTATATATTAAAAAAAAAAAAATCCCCCCCCCCATTACCTAGTCTCTCCACCTGTCCTGAGGATGAACCACATTAGCTGGTTCGAAACGTCAACCTAATCCTAATGATGTGATTAATCCGAAATTTCTTTTATCTATATTATGGATCACGAAAGTCTTAGATCTAACACACACACACACACCTTGGTTATGCACACATATGAAGATAAATTAAAGAGGGTTAAAACCTTGTTACACACACCTTGGTTATGCACACATATGAAGATAAATTAAATATGGTTAAAACCTTGTTACACACACACACACACACAAATATATGACGATGAATTAAAGTGGGTTTAAAAACCATTTTTAAATATAAAAAAATAGTCAAATCTCATGGTATTCTATTATATAAATTTTGCAACACAAATCTTGGATTAAACTTTTTATAGTATCTTTAAGATAAGTATAAGCTTAATTATAAGCACATAAGGTATTAGTTAAATTGAAATATCATGTTAGTTAAAAGATTCCATTTTTGGAAATTACAAGAACTTGTATTGCAATAGGACATTGGCATAGACTATAGACCAGAGAGTATCTTACAAAAGAATATGGACAGCTAAAAATGTAGGAACTTAGGAGGAGGTGACCTTATGTTAAGACTTAGTGATCGAGGGATGATATATAAATTATAAAGTGAAATTTAGTAAACACTCTTGTAAAAAAATATTTAATTATAAACCCTTGAGGTAATAATTGAGTACTGAAAATTTGAAAATAAGAAGAATTTTTTTAGTGTATTTTTGGGGTTCATTACATATGGTATCAGAGTTGTAGGTTACAACACTGGGACTTTATGGTTCCTAATTGAAAATATTATTTTTTGTGTAACATACATAAAGAAAAACTACTACCAAAAAGAAAATTTGAGGAATGGTTGAATAATATAATAAGCATATTTTCGTAGGATCACCTAAAGATGGTAGAGAGCATGATTATGAGAAGAGAATGATGAGGGAAGAAATTGGAAATCAAAATAACCATGAATTTGAGACTTTATAGTTGTTTTGTAGTATAAAAGAAGATTTACACAGTGTAAAATCTAATCAAGAAAAAATGTGTAAGGCGAAGGATGAACAAGAAGATATAAATGGGCACATGCTCAAGAGGCTAAAAAAAACACAGGTGGTATGAAAATTGATAGCGCTCATAAGAAAAGGTTTATAAGTGAGTCTCTAAACATAACTGAACTTATAACTTCTAGTGAGATTCAAACATCCAATATTAATGATGAAATGGAAGAACAAAAGCCAGAGAGCATTATTTCTTTGTCTAAGCAAAAAATAATTGTACCCCAATTACAAGATGAATTTAAAAAGACCAGACCTTTGAATTTTAATGAAGAATTTGAAGAAGGGGAAGAAGCTTGGATTTTGAACATGTAAACATATTTTGAAGTCTATAACTACCCTAGTAACCTGAAAGTTGAATTGGCTACATACTAGATGAATGGAAAAGTAGCTATGTGGTAGGAAGAAAACAAAGAATATTAAAAGCAAAAAATTGACCTGGAAATTATTCCAGAAGTAATTCAAGAAGAATTATTTAACAAATAGGTACAACAATATGAAATAAATGGAATTCCATGAGTTAAGACTAGGTCAATTAACAATGGATGAATTTGTAAATAAATTCATGAGCTTGTTTGGATATGTGTCATACTTTAAAGAAGAAAGGAAAAAATTCAAATGTTTATCAGTTGGTTTCCTTTTTCTTACAAATAAAGGAATGAATTCGATAATACTAAAACAATGAATGAAACAATAAATAAATAAATTTCTATAATCAGAATAAGTAGAAAAGTGATAGTTCTAAGATCTGGTTGGAAAATAGAACGAAAAATTCAATTCTAGAAAGAAAGGATTTAAGAAACCTGCATTTTCCAATACTTTTAAAAGTATTCAAGGGGTGGCTGGGGGGGGTTGCAGTAGGAAATTAAATCAATAGTTAAATTTAAATCATGGAAGTGGGCTATAATAACAGGAGTTGGGAATAAAAAAACTGATGAATCCTCAAGGCCAACGAGTAAATTTTTGGGTTGTAATGAAAATCACTTGTGGGGGAAATGTCCACAAAATCCTTTGAATAAGAAGGCAACAATGCATAATATATTGGAGGCCACTATAGTAAATGATATTATCTGTAACATTCTAAGGATCAATGCAACTCTGGACAATAGGTAGGTTGACCATCAATCCACCATGGTAGATATTCAAGGTAAAATCATGGGAAAAATTGTATCTGTGTAATTGATCTTGGATCTAGTTTGAGTTATATTTTCTCCTTTTTTGATTGAAAAATGTGGTCTTAAGAAATAAAAATAGGCTAAACCTTGGTTAGTGCAATTAGTTATAAGAACCAAGAGAAGGGTTATCGATATTAACAAGTATTGTTCAATATACTTAAATGGATTACACACTAAACTTAACTTGAATATTTTTCCTTTGGGATCATATGATATCCTTATTTGCATGGATTGGCTAGAAAAAAACATGGTAGTATTGAACTATTTGGAGAAATATTTCATGGGGGTAATTTGTATAATAAAATGGGTTCCAAGAGCTATTTTAGAGAAGAAAATATCTACCTTATAGTTAAATAAATTCACTCAAAGGGGATGTAAGTTGTTTGTAGTTTAGATTGAAGATCATTTTAACAGTAATCAAAATCATTCTATAGAATGTTATCCCATCTTAGAAAAATATAAGGATGTATTTCCTAAGGAAATCATAAGACTACCTCCAGGAAGGGACATAGATTTCACTATAGATATTATCCCTTGAGAAGTCCTCGCATCTAAATTTCCACACATAATTATTTTTCTCGAAATGATGGAACTAAAAATGCAGCTATAAGATCTATTAAACAAGAAATATATAAGACCCGATGTGTCACCTTGGGGTGCACCAATATTTTTTGTAAAAAAGAAAGATGGAACCCTTAGACTTGGCATATACTATCGATAGCTCAACAAAATGACAATCAAGAACAAGTATCCATTACCTAGGATTGATGCCATGTTTGTTCAGGTAAAATGATCTATTATTTTTTCAAAGATTGACTTAAGATCCAAATATCATCATATGAGGATTAAAGACAAATACATTCAAAAGACAACTTTCAAGACATTGTATGGTCATTATGAGTTTATTTTATGTCCACTTTTGTGTGTCTGATGAATATTGTACTCAAGCCCTATTTAGACAAAATTTTCATTATGTTTATTAATGAAATTTTAGTCTATTCAAAGAATAAGGAGGAGCATGACCAACATTTTCAAATGGTTCTTCAAACACTTATATAAATTAATTGTGTGCTAAGTTTGGAAAATGTGCATTTTATCAAACACATGTTCATTATTTAGGGAATGTTATATTTGAAGACGGGATTTTGGTAGGCCCGGAGAAGACAACGACAAATATTAAATGGTTAGTGCCTAAGGATGTCACTAATATCAAGTATTTCATGGGAATCATAGGCTATTATAGGAGGTTCATAGAAGGGTTTTCTAAATTAGCTTACCCAATTACTTATTTATAGAATAAGGGAACTAAATTTGTTTGGAACCATAAATTTCAAGATAAGATAAAAAGGCTCAAGCAATTATTGACTATTTCCCCAAGTTTAAAGCTAGTCGACCCCAACAAAGACTTTGTAAGATGTACTAATGCTTGTAAGGAACAGGTTGGGGGGAGTATTAATGCAATAAGGTTATGTAGTAAGCTATGAATCTAAAAAACTTAAAGAACATGAAAAAAATTATGCAACTCATGATTTGAAATTAGCAACTAGTATCCATGCCTTGAAAATGTGGAGACACTACCTTATAGGTTGGAGATTTCATTTGAAAACTAACAATATTGGTCTTAAATTTCTTTGTAACTGACCAAACTTAAATTCTACACAAGCCTAGTGGTTGGAATTATTTAGTGAGTATGAATTTGAAATACTACACATTAAAGGAAAATAAATCAAAATAGAAGATGCCCTTAGCAAGAAACTAAATCAAATTTGTGTTATTTATGCATGTTGTTAACAAACATATGTTACTAAAAAAGTAAGTACAAATGCATAATTTGATGACGAATATGTTAATATCAAGGAGAAAATTAAAGTAGATTCTCAGGATGAGGAAGATAATGATTTTTCAATTAATGAAAAGGATTTGTTAATGTACATAGATATAATTTATATACAAAATTATCAAAACATAAAACAATTTATCCTTGATGAGTTACATAAAAGGCCTACAACTGGACATCCTCGTTATCATAAACTAATAACCATGCTAATAAAGGACTTCTATTGGCCTAATACGAAGTTAGAAACAACATAATATGTAGAAAATGTTTAGAATGTAAATCATTTAAAGCTTCCCATCAACATTTGGTTGATTTATCACAACCTTACACATTCCAAAATGAAAATGGGAGGAAATATCCATGGATTTTATCACTGGTTTTCCAAAAACAAGGAAACAACATGACTCTATCATGGTTGTGGTAGACAAAATTACTAAGGCAACACATTTCATATATGTAAAGTCTACTTTTGAATCCATTAATATAACATAGATATTCATGAAGGAAATATTTAGATTACATGGGATGCCTAAGACTGTAATCTTAGATCAAGATGTGAAATTTAACTCTAGTTTTGGAAAGGATTGTTTGAAGGTGTGGGTAAAAAAATGAACTTTAGCACAACTTATCATCCCCAGAATGATGTTCAAATGGAAAGTACCAATCAAATCCTAGAGCACATGTTGCAAATGTATGTTATGGATAGGCCCACTAGGTGGGAAGATCATTTTCATTTAGATAATTTTTTCTATAATAATGGTTATTAGACTTCACTAAAGATTATTTTTTTTGAAGAAATGTATGGAAGATGAAATAAGGTGCCTTTAAGTTGGGATCATCCTAAATAAATTTTGGTATAATGACTAGATATGTTAAAATAAATAAAGGAAATAGTCAAATAGGTGAAACATAATTTGAAAGCACCTCAAGATCGACTGAAAATATATGCAGATTCAAAGAGAGTTCACAAAGAGTTCAATGTTGGTGACCATGTTTATCTGAAAGTGAAACCTAAGAAAATTACTCTCATAATTGGTAGTTTTTCAAATCTATCACCCATATATTATGGACCCTTTTGAAGTGTTAGCAAGGATAGGTAAAATTTATTGATGTGTTTCATGTTTCTTTATTGAAAATATATGTACATGATCCAAATCACATAATGTATTGGAATTTTTTACATGGAGAACTAGAGGGAGAGTTCCAGGGAGAACCTCAATGCATAATAAATAGGAGGGAAGTCACTCTTTGGAATAGAGTCATATCCAAGGTCAAAGTTCAATGGAAATACTTCATCCCAGAGGAGGAAACTTGGGAACTGGAAGATGCATTTAAAGAAGCATATTCATCCTTATTATGAGACTGGGAGGAAGTCCAAAGAAGACATCTGGATAATTTCCAACTCAAGTGGGGGAGGATCTAATATCCCCTAACTTATTTTCTATTTGCAAATATTATACATATCAAGTGTATTGATGTTGTGACTTGAAGACTTGAGTGTAGCTAGTTATAAGTATTTCGTTATTGATAATTAATTTATGTAAACATTTTCTACTAATTCATTAATAAAAAAGTGGAAAATAATTATGAGGCTGCAAATGGCTAAAGATAAAATTGTGGACTGCAAGCTAGTGGTTGAATTTATTAACCCTTGGATGATGTAATTGTTGGTGAAGTAAATCCCCTCTGCGGACAAAGGCGATCCCACTAGCCCTAGAGTGGGTCTAGCCACAAACGAGACAAGCTATAATATTGATTCCTATTTAACGAATGGATGGAGATTCGATAGATGACTTACCTGAGGTCCTACGCTATTGTTGTCGTCAAAAAGAGTTGTTGCCTCTTGCTCCTGGTTTGACAGATCACGGTTCACTCGCTTTCACGCTAGGACACCTGCACACACATAAGAGGCAAGAACAATATACAACATACTAATTCACATTCGTAACTATTAGTCAGTAAAAGAGGACTAAATCAATTGCATCAGATAATCAACATAACACAATGATGGAACCAACACCATAGTTGAGTATATTAATAAATGAAAGGAAGAGTACAACCAATCTTTGACGTTGCGGTCTCCTCCAACAGGGTTCAAGCGGAGCGCGTCTCACAAAGGCTCATCGGGAATTCAAACGAGACTCTCTCTACAGAGTTCTCCTTGGTTCTAACTTCTCAATGGAAATTACTCAGCTATAGTATTCTTCTCCAAGTTCAGCTCCTTTGCTATATGTTCAGCTTGCTTTCATAAAGGGAGAAGGCCTGTTTTTATATAGGGAGAGGGAGAGGTTAGGATCCCTATAATTATGCAAGGGAGACCTATCTTCAAGGAATGTTCCATGGGAGGTGGAAATCACTACCTAAAGAGGGAGATCCGTGGCTAATCAACTTAACCACTTCCAGTGACTCATCCTTGAGGTGGTTAAAAGGAAGCTTCTGCCTCTATTTGTTAAAAAACATTCCTAAAACAGTTGGCGTGGGCACTACACTGAGACAAAGCACCAGGTGGCGCAGGATCTAGTGAAAATCTACAACATCGGCGCGAGGGGTGAACTGACAACCTGCGCCAAGGCCAGAACATAGGTTTTCTGTGCTTTTTTGAGGAAATGTCTCACAGGAGAAATGATGTCCTTATGCAAAAGGATGCAAAGAAGGTGTTTGAAAAGTATGACACTGCTCACAGGTCACAGGAAATACCCTCCAATATGCAGGGCGATGGATTGCAGGGATGGTGACAAAATGTTGTGTAACATATGCCCCCTAAAGCATGAGGTCCGAGAGAGAGGGAGGGGTGAAATGCTTTATGAGAACGCGTTCAACCCAAATACTATTGTCAGAAAACATGCAAGTACAAATACAACTGATATCTCTAATACATGACATGTGGCATGGGCGCAACCATCCATAATAGAGAACATACAAAATGAGATCCGAGGTATGGACACAGCCATCCAGCAATAAGAATCAACAAATGGACTTAGGTATGGTCACAGCCATCTAATCAGAAGAGTCATGCAATAAGTCATAGTAATCCACAAAGAATCTGCAGCTTGGATTTCATCAGAGAAAACCCAGGGTCTTGCACTCCATATCGACCCGAACAGAGTACAAATTCGAGCATGCGAATATGTGAGTTGAAGTCGAACATGCAAGAAAATCGTCTGATTACCAGCCTATAATGACAATGGATCTTAAGGTACAAAAGGTACAATCCACGGAATGTGAACAATGATCTGATGTTGAACACCTGCAAAGTCAGTTGATCGAAGGCCAATGATGTGAACCTTACGTCGAATGCGAAGAACCTGCCATTGAGGCATGCAGGCTCCAAGGTACCAAAAAGGAGTCTCTAGATCAGATTCCTGGATGGTGAGCTGAAGTCGACAGGAAGTGACTTGATCGAAGGTGGGCCATAATGTTTCCCACATGATTGACACGAGACAGAGGAATATGATGTTTGTGAATTAGGACCAACGGAGAATCAGAGGGAGGTTGAAAAATTTAGAGGCAAACTTCTCTTGAACATATCGGCAGCACGACACTGGATTTGGCAGTATTTGACATCAAGGGATCTAAGGTCATGGCAATGTGGAAAAGAGTAGATGAGAGGTCAAAAGAGATTACCCAAACCCATGGAGGAAAACAAATAACAAGGTGAGATGTTCCCAACCCGACATGAATGCAGACAAGTGCCATGTTCAAGAGCGACATACTGCCAACACGACTACAATCTAGTTCCATTTTCCCCCACCATTTCTAGCGAGTACCCCAATTATTTTTGAAAACAGGCTTGAAGGGGATAACATATGCTTTCGATATAAGTTTGTGCTTCGGGAAAATCGATCTTAGTACATTTTACGAGCCCTAGGAAGGAGGAACTCGAGTAACGTAATAACGACCGAGTTCGATGTCATTAGTTTTTAACGAGTCTGACAAAGGGAGAACTCGGCATCTTTTCATGTTTAGAGAGTTTGAAAAGAAAGTGGAAAAGAAAACTCCTGCAAGGCCCTTTTCGTAAATAGTCTCTCGGATCTAAAAAGGTAGAAAACGACATCCGAGAGAACCTCTTAGTCGCGATAGGCTAAGGTATTCCTTTTTCGTAAATAATCTATCCCAACCCAAAAAAGGGGTAAATGTATATTGGGTAGATATCGTTTCGCAACCATTTAACGAGTTTAAAATGACAAGCGTCTCGACAATATTTTTAGTTTTAGAGAGTCAGAAAAGAGCTGAAAGATGACTCCAGTAGTGACTTTTTCGTGTTTTTACCGAGTCCGAAAAATATAAAATATAACTCGTTACTTCGTCATAACCATGTGAAAAACTTGTTGTTGCACAAGAGACACATGTAAAACACATTTCTTGAAAATAATATGATAAAATAATCGACAAATATGTTTTAAAAACTAATTTAAGATCTTGAAAAGTTATAAAATGCCATAAGTGGTAAAAATTATTTACTTTTCACTTTACCTCTTTGTGGAGCAATAGTGACCCAATGTGCTTTGCGATCTTGCGGCGATGACTGCGAGTGATCCAGTGAACCAATCTTGATTCCGTCAGTCTTAGGTAAGAGCCGACACCATTTCCCAATCTTTTAAGCTAAATTTCAATCCCTGTACACATCATTTTGATTTCTTAGGAGGGGATTTATCAAAACTAGGGCATCGCGGTTGGCGTGGGTTTTGGGCACGGACCCGTGCCAATCGCCCACTTTTTACACAGAGGGCGTGCCCATTGGCGTGAATCTTTGCGAAACAGTCGCGCCAAACGCACAACCTAAAAATCCGCATCAATTTAAGGAAAATGCAGTCATTTGTTTGCAAATTTCATGCCCAAGTGGACTAACAATGCTCATATGAACAATGTGTATAGGTACCAAGAAGAAAGAATGGTGATTGAGTGGAAAGAGAGAGAAAATAGTCAGGAAGATGAACTTGCCATGGAGAATGACCGATCCATGGACGCCCTCAGAGATTGTGGGATAAATAAATTCTTCCTAACACCGTGCCTCCGGGCTCAGCCAGAATTGATTCAATATTTGATAAGCATCTAGGATGAAGACCAAGAAAATTTCGTGCTTCGAGATCAGGATCTTGAAATCGAATTTTCCGATGTCTATTTTATCACAGGATTGTCGCACAGGGGTGCAGTCCCTATCATGACTGGTACCTGCCCCACCATGGAAAGCATGGGGATGGTGATCGACAAGGTGTGTCGAGGGGCACGAAAAGGATCACGGAGTGGAAAGATTGACATCCAAACCATCCCGGATCTAGCACTAAAGTAGTGTTGCACACTATTACGTGGGCTGCAGGATCGCAAGCACTGTATGAGGCCACAAAAACACAATTGCTTCTTGCCATAGACTGCCTGACCCTGACTCTCTACAACTGGGTAGAGGTCGTGACTATTAACATGAAGCGACAACTAACCAAGTGCAAGAAGACCAAACTGAAGAAGTTTGGGTATGGATCAATTTTGGTATCGTTCTTCTTGGAACTAATACTAATATTTCAGTGCCAGGAGGTCATTGTCCTGATGCCACCACCCAGAGAACCATGGATGGCCAGATGGGCTGCGCTGATGCCCAGAGCAAGGGGCGGGCAAGAGATGTCTTAGAGGCTGAAATTATTCGATTGGCTTCACCGACAATTGATTGTCATGGAGGAATGGCCCTATTCTGGTACAGACTTCACCGGCAATCGAGACCTCCTGCTCCCGGAGGGAGAGGATTGGGACGAAGAGCTAGGTGAGACTCATTTTTTATTTTCATGAGTTTATGATTTTTTGTTATATATGCATGTTTTGACAGTTAATCCTATATGTATGTAGATTTTGGCCCAGAGAGACCTACAGGTATGTCGCCGATAGTGAGGCGAACTCCTCATGATTTCGATTCTCATGGTGAGGGCAGCAAGGAGGAGATAGTACAAAATCTAGAGGGGATCGCCCGTGGGATTCTGGACTATGCTCACTTTGATGATGTTCCTCGGGCCTATCAAAGGCATACTGTAGGGGTGCCGAGTCGTATCCACTACTTGCTGAGGTGGTTGGTATGGGTGGTGACGTGCTATCATGAGCACCACACTGATTAGGCACCTAGGATTTTATTTCTGCACATTTTGAGAGACATGTTGTCTAGGGATGTAACTGAACATACATATATATTTTTTGACGTTATGATGCACATATTTGAAAACATGCGATATATATATATATATATATATATATATATATATATATATATATATATATATATATATATATATATATATATATATATATATATATATATATATATATATGCTTTTTTTTTTTTTTCCCTACATGGATCTTTTTACATGTGAAGATGCTTTTAAAAATTATGCAAATGCCTAATACAATGTTTAGCTAATGTATCAGTTAAATAATCTGCATAATAATTAATTACCCAAGAATCAGGAAAATGTTCACAAAGGGTATAAAGCCAAAAAATTTCATTTTTATGCAAGCTCAAAGACAAAAGTAAACTATGCTTGAGATTGGTTTCATGTTGACACAAGCTTGAAACAAAAGTAAACTATGCTTTAAAAACAGGCATGCCCCCCAGCATGGTGACTCAATTTGAGGTGTACATGCCCCACAAGCTTTAATCCATATGAAAGGCAGATGGAGTGAAGGTTTAAAAAATGAGATCAATAGAAAGACTCAACTGGGATTTTGCGAAATCTAGAAAAGATTCGAATTGAACAGGAACGTGTTTCATTGTTTTAATGAGGTTGACACATTAAAAGAACCATCCTCATGACATTTTGTTTCATTTTTTAGGGAGCTTGACACAAGGAAACGAATTGTGCTCCAAAGAACTTATTTCATTTTTTAAGGAGCTTGACAAAAGAAAACGAACTATGCTTCGAAAACCTTTCATTACGATGAATAAGAGGTCATGGATTCCAAGAGTTTCACATCCGATGGGAGAACAACATCTTGAAAATCAGGACCCAATGCCCCCAGCATGCGATGCAAAATGGCACCATCACTAAATGCGGGAACATAATAGGTAGCCACATAATTAACCTGTGGCAATGATAAAACCGATGGATAAAGACCCAGAAGGGAGGATGGTGGACCAGATGTCATGTCAGGACCAACGAATAAAAGTTGATCAATGGTCACGATCCGACCTTTGTGTGGAAAATAGATCACACAAAAGAGGGAAGAGACAACTGCCCCCATGACATAAGTATAGTTGCGCCCCAAAAGTAAATTGAAATCTAAGGGGCCTGGAACAACCATCACATCTATATGGACGGTTTTCCTTCCCAAAGTAATAGGAAACTTCGGAAGGATCCCTAACGGTTGACTGGTTCCTCTGTTAAAAACCAACAGATTCTGGGTAACAGGCATAAGCAGTGGAGAAACAAAAGCTTGCCAAGTAGTTGAAGGAAAAATACTAACAGATGCGCCTTCATCTATAATAGTGCTGGGTATGACCAGATCAAAGGTTTGTACCGTTATCTCGAAAGGCACATAAGATGGAAGGTGGTATCCAGCAAATCGACTCCAATCAAAGGATGTGACCAAACTACTTGGAGGGGATACCATCAAACTGAGATGGTTTTCCCCTGGTGTTTTCGAAGCAAGAGGAGCACTCTCCTGGACTTCCATCACGGGAGTAGGAGGAGCAAATTCTTGCACTATAGGGACGGACGAATCTTTCTCCAAGTCCAAAGAATCTAATGAAATAAGAAGAACGTGGGGGGGATGAGATCCACTCTCAACGGAAAAAACCCGATGGACCATAGGCAGAATCAAGTCGATCGATTCCACGTCCAATGGTTGGTTGGGAATGGATTCCTGAATTTGAATTTTTGGGGGAGTGGGATCGACCAAGGATGACGCTTGACCGATCATGGAATCAACTAGCGGAGGACTCGAAGAAAGCTTCTGGTAACCATCCGGAAGGCCGGGTGAAGAAACAGTAGAGTTTTCCAACACTCTCTTGGCTTCATCCATGTACGAAAAAAGGTGAATGGGATGATGCCCTTCACACAACTTACAAGGATTGGTAATCGTACCCTGTTTCTTATGAGTCTTATCAGAGCTAGTCGAAGATGTGTTACCAATATGACTTCCAGAAGCCTAAAGCAATGCTGTGTTCGGTGTATCACGGTTATAAGGTGGTAGACTCGGCTTCCTACGAATAAAAGGATTGCAACCTAGAGGGGTCTCCCTTTATATACTCGACGGTATGGGGAGCACAAGTCCGTACTAGTGTTGTCTGAAGCCAGATGGCGAGCGATAGCTGCTAGGTTTAAAGATGTCAGAACACATCTCTAACGTAGACCACTAAATGTTTCGTTAGGTTTCAATGTTGCCTTAGGTTAATTGATTAAATTTTAAGTTGATCTTGTATTTACGTTTCAATACCAAGGTCCTACTGAATGTTGGATCTCAAAAATCCTTAAATGCAAGCTACATGCCAAAAGATACCATTTCGTTCGATGAAAAGCTATCTACGAGAAATTTAGGAATTTTCAAGCAATAGAAAATAATAATAACAAGGAGAGGCATCCACTATAGTATCTGATGAAAGCTAATGAAAATGAGAAATCTTTCCTAGAATTGTCCAATGCTAGATATGCGAAAGACTTTCAATTTCACAATGCAAACAAGAATGCAAGCACAATTTTTTTGATTTTTCAATGTAATAGAGCAAACAATGCACTAAATGACATGAAAAAAAAACCAAAACACTAGTTCGGGAATGTTAAAGCGAGAGTTGAAGCGAAGTAATTTCAATCAACCCAAAAAAAACATAACAAAAACTCAAACCAATGTTGCAATCTCTCAAATTGAAGAAAGATTTCAAAACAGACCCATACAAGCAGTGTGATCTATGCTTGGAGTGACAAGAAGCAAAATTGAATGAAAGAGGTAAGAATCACTCAACCGATGCAATCACTCAAACGGATCAAGGGAGCTGAATGCAACCAAACAAGGAATGAATTTGACTGCGAAACAAAAGACCCAAACTCCTACAGGAGGCTCAGCATACCAAAGCACTTAAAAACCCAAAGGCTGTGATGCTGATAGGAAACAGACAAATAACTGAAGGAAGGAAGCTGATCACAATAAAAAACAATCCCAAATCACTCAAGACATATCAAAAAATCACTTAGAAGCACAAGAACTGACCAAAAATCTTCAAAAAATACCAAACCCTAAAACCTACAAGGGTTGGCGCACCTATTTGGCTGTAATCAGTGCCAAACAGGGGATGGCACAGGCACAACACTAGCAACAAGCGCCAGTCGGCGTGACTGTCTCACCAAAAAACACGCCAAGCCAGTTAACTAAGGAAAAAGGGGAAAATGGAAAGACAAAGGTCAGATCTGATCCTCTGGGGCTGAACAAAGGTCTTAGGCTTAACAGAATAATAAAAAAAGGCAAAATAAGCAAGAAAAGACCAAAAATAAGACCTAATGGATGCAAGAAAAACTCGCACTGATCCCCAGCGGAGTCGCCAATTTGTTGGTGAGGTAAATCCCCTCTGCGGACAGAGGCAATCCCACTAGCCCTAGAGTGGGTCTAGCCACAAACGAGACAAGCTATAATATTGATTCCTAGTTAATGAATGGACAGAGATTCGATAGATGACTTACCAGAGGTCCTACGCTGTTGTTGTCGTCGGAAAGAGTGGCTGCCTCTTGCTCCTGGTTTGACAGATCACGGTCCACTCGCTTTCATGCTCGGACACCTGCACACACATAAGAAACAACGACGATATACAACATACTAATTCACATTCGTAACTATTATTCAATCGAAGAGGACTAAATCAATTGCATCAGCTAATCAACATAACATAATGATGGAACCACCACCATAGTCGAGTATATTAATAAATGAAAGGAAGAGTACAACCAAGCTTCGACGTTGCGGTCTCCTCCAACAGGGTTCAAGCGGAGCGCGTCTCATAAAGGCTCATCGGGAATTCAGACGGGACTCCCTCTACGGAGTTCTCCTTGGTTCTACCTTCTCAATGGCAATTACTCAGCTATAGTATTCTTCTCCAAGTTCAGCTCCTTGGCTATATGTTCAACTCGCTTTCATAAAGGGAGAAGGCCTGTTTTTATAGAGGGAGAGGGAGAGGTTAGGATCCCTATAATTATGGAAGGGAGAACTATCTTCAAGGAGTGTTCCATGGGAGGTGAAAACCACTACCTAAAGAGGGAGATCCATGGCTAATCAACTTAACCACTTCCAGTGACTCATCCTTGAGGTAGTTAGAAGGAAACTTCCACCTCTATTTGTTAAAAAACATTCCTAAAACAGCTGGCGTGGGAACTACACTGAGACAGAGCGCCAGGTGGCGCGGGCTCTAGTGCAAATCTACCACATCGGCGTGAGGGGTGAACTGAAAACCTGCGCCAAGGCCAAAACATAGGTTTTATGTGATTTTTTGAGGAAATGTTTTCCAGGAGAAATGATGTCCTTATGTAGAAGGATGCAAAGAAGGTGTTTGCAAAGTATGACACTATTCACAGGTCACGAGAAAGACCCTCCAATATGTGGGGCGAGGGATTGCAGGGACGGTGAAAAAATGTTGTGTAACAGTAATACCTAGACATATAATATGAGGATTAGATTATTTAATTATGGAGAATTTACTGATCAATAAATCTTCCAGGAAGACAAGATGTTGTCTTAGGAAACTAGGGAGAGTGGAGCACATTAATGAGAAAGCAACTACCTACTACCTAATAGATATAGGAGGAGGTAGTTACCAATCATCTAGTATACTCAAGCATCCCTCACTATCCGAGATGTTTTACTTTTGTGATATTAGTAGAATTGTGTGTGAAGAAATATGAAAAAACACATTTGCATGCAATTTATATAAGAGAAAATGTAAAGGCAACCATGAAGATAAAGTGCACAAAGAGTTTGATAACATAGTTCGTCCAATGTGAACTAAGTCTCGAGGCTCTGCTCAAAGTGGGGGCACATCTTCATTTATATTAGTAAAATCAAATAAATACATGGAAAAATTACACCTTGTAACTCCAAATTTGAAGATGACCTGAAAATAGGATACTCATATGGAGAAACAGACTGCACCATCAGATTCCTAGTGAAAATTCAAGAAATTTGAGTATAAACACAACCTATTTCTGATACTAGCACTTCTAGATCCCTAAGGAATCTCTCATATTCCTCTCAGCATAAAAAAATATACCATGTGTCAGGGTTCCGCTCCTAGAACCCCTGCGTCAGGCTTTCGCTGCTCAAAATTCCACATGCCTGGTTCTGCACTGCTGGGTGTTACTGTTCTTCTCTACATTTTGTGCCCTAACCCCTGTTGTTGGTTCCACTACGAGAATGGAAAGAACTTAAATATTAAATCCCTGGCGTAGTTAACAAATGGTTCCCTCCTAGCACTGTGGTTGGTGGGATAACGTTGGATCGTTGGAAATGAATAGGTCGTGGGTTCAAAATCCGCAGACTCTTGTCTTTTTTTGTATTGACATACCAAATTTTCCCTATCGCTTAAACCATATAACATATTTTAATAACCATCACTATGACCCATTCACATGACTTGGTCTTTTGTTACAATATGTTCTGATCAAATGTCAATTTAATAATTGTCGTTTTGATATGGTTATTAACCATATGATATTCGTCGATTCTTTTGGGGTCCTATAATAATAGGATTCATAATTTTGAATCGAATTTGATTAGTCTTGTAATATGTACATACTTTTCTTTCTGCGAATCTTTTTCCCATATCAGAAAAATAAGAAAAAAAAAATAAAAGAAAGAAAATTCAAAGGACTTGAAAGAAAAAAGATAAAAAAGAATAGAAAAATGAACCCCAAACAAAAAGAGATAAAAATAAAACATGAAAGTGATGCAAATCCAAATGCCACTACTATTTACTTTTACTGCGAAATAAACATTGTGTGGAGCTTGTTAAAATGCCACAAACCATGAAGGTTAAACAACTTAATCTTAACCTCTCATGCTTTAAATTTCATGTTGTTAGATAGGGAATAGAGATCTAGCCAAACAGTTTAATCTTGACAGAATGTTGTTAGATAGAGAATAAAGATCTAGCCAAATAGTTTAATCTTGACGGATAAATAGTTAGGTAGAGAATAATAAGGAGCTCAACACTTAATTTGAGCCCTTGGAAGAAATAAGAATAGAATTAGTTAGTGTGTTGTTTTAAAAGAAAAATGAATAAGGGTTTGCAAGCTCAAATGCACCCATGTAAATGAAGAAATTTGTTTAGGGTAGCAGATGGGTAGGTACACGCAGTTTTTACAATCATGCATAAGCAGAAAATTGGTCATTTCATTTACTAACTTCCTTCAAAAATAATCCCCTTGTAAAAATACTCCATCCCCTCCATTTTCATTATTTCCCCTTCATTTTTCCCTTTTTCCCATTATCGTTTATTTTCCTTTGCAAAAAATACCTTTTCCTAAGTTAAAAACACATTTTACTTAAGAAAAGTAAAAGTCCTTTAACTAATTTCCCTTTATTCAAAATTACCCAAAAAATACTTTTATTCTAATTATTTCTTTAGAATGTTATGTCGAGACCGACAACAAAGAAATCTATCCCCATATCATTTTTTACACTATACTTAGTGTATTATACATATTCTGTAGTTATATTATATTATTAACATCTAACCTAATGTATTAGCTCCCTGTATATACCTTTTAACCCATATTAATATAATTCATTTATAATATATCCCAACCCATATTTTTATTTTAACCTATGTTTTATTTCTCCCACATGTTATATAATCTCGCATCCCATAGGTTAATATATTAAAAACCCCGCCTATTATCATATTCCACTTTTCCTAACCCCAATGGTTATATCGTAAACCTGATCATATCACATGTATAGCCAATTACATCATTATCCCGATTATATATATTAAACCTTAGTTTTAATATATATAACCCATGGCATATAAAAGTCCCGGCTATGTATTTAAACCTTAGGTTTAATACATATTAACCCAAATGCATAGTCTAATACCTAGCCCCATGCCATCTGACCTTGCAACTAGATCGCATCATCCTAGCCGTTTGCCTTTCACCTGCCAGATCCGACCATCAGTATCCCTTGTTTCACATTCCTTAGTGCGATAATTAACACACCCCAGATCTTGCGATAAACATAGTTTTTGGAGCTCCGCTCCAAGCTACATGTCAAAACTTTATTGGATTGCACCATTCAAAAGAAAACAACTTACCACCTTTATTCATTGTGAAAACCGCCCGATTGTTTTCTTCCCGGCGCGTAAATTTCCCTGTAAATTCAAATGCACCTACGCATTCAATGCATTCACTATTGAATGAAAATGCCTATAAACCACCCATTTTCACTCTTTTTACTTTTATGTTACCTTTTTCACGTAGATAGAAGCATTGCAGACCGAAACAAATGCTGCCGAATCTTTTTTAAAGCCAAATTGAAACATAATTTACCAATTCTGTCGCTATAGCTAATGCAGAAGCCATCCAAAGAGCTTATAAAGACTAGCAGAACCTCAGGAAACCTTCTGCAACCCCAAAAACCCTCTTGCACAGAAAATCTGCATTTTTCGCAGTTATTCTTCAGAGAACAAAGCTATTCATCGATCTAAAGAAGTAATACAGTTAATCAAATCATTTAGGAGCCTTTAAACCTAAATAAAACCCAATTGCTTCATAAATCCTGTGTTATGTAAACCTTGAGCGTATTTTCACATATTCTGAAACATTGGACTATTTTTAAACACAGAGTTTGATTAATTGAAGCCATCTAAAGACCTGAAAAAGCCTTCTGTGACCTTCAACCCTTTCCTACATACCCTAGGCATCCTTTTTGTGTAAAATTGATGTCTTGAGATTGTTTTTTTATCACAGAGAGTGCATTATAGGCCCTAGATATCTTTTGTAGAAACTCTAAAGTCTTGCAGTTTCTCTTTTACAAATATTACAGTTTGGTTAATTGAATGAGTTTAAAACCTTTTTGTAGACAATAGATAACCCCTATTTTATCCAAATCAGTTAGTTTGGTTAACTTTCAAAGGTGCTCCTACAGGCCTAAATCAGTGTTTCTAAGGTCAAAAGAGTATTGAAATTGATAAATCAAGCAAAGTAATGGCTTCTAAAAACATTGTACCCATCATCTCTCTACAACCCCCTGTTGTAAATGTAGAGCACATTCCCCTTGACACAGTCACAAGATTCAACCTTATTGAGCTCCACTACTGGAGCCAAGAAAAATCCATAGATCAGGCTGATGAAGTGTTCATCTGGGACTCTAATTTACCAAAATATGTTGTTCCTCATACTTAGCAATGCCCAGAAGTAATCAAAATATGTCAATCATGCTACTTCCCTGATCAAAGAGCCATAGTAAACCCTACAAAAGAAGTCCTTTTTACTATTATAGTAGACTCAATCAATCAAATGCTTCAGATACAGCCTAGACCAAACAAAGTTTCTTTGTCCATTGAAGCCCTCACTCTGTTATACTTAAATCTGGACTTTCCCAAGAGGTTCCAGATTTTCCGGACCTTCATGCCTTCTTATGTAGAAATTCCCAAGCTAAATCCTCCATACTCTTCTACAAAATTTTCTGAAAGGACAAGACATATCATTTCCATGTTGTCTTTAATTCTTGGCTACTTTACAGATGAACATGCTGATGTTGCAGTGTTAGGTTTTCTATCTACTTTCACACCTGGTCAAACTCCTACTCCCATTTTTAACTTTGCCCAATATCTTGCTGATAGTATTCATGAGCAATTGGTCAAAATTCCTTCTGAAGGTGTTTTCAAGTACTCTTCATTCCTATTTCACATGTTCTTATACTTTCAGTCTGAGAAATTCAATATAAACCTTCAGAAGCTTGATGTGGAAGGAAATCCTCAAACAATCATCTTTTGGACTTCCTTGATAAGGAAAGATTAAAATGAGTTCACCTATACAAATTTTATAGATTCCTTCATTCATCCCATAGTCACTTTGCTGAACAGCAGCATACAACCCATAATTAGTAATGAAATAAAAAAGGTCCTGCAATTATCTAAGCATAATAGGATAGGTGATTGGTACTCTTACCAAAACCATACAAAAATAAGATTTTATGGATCAAGTCTTATCCCTTATAAACTACCCAAATACCTCCCTATGAGGTTATTTTCCCTTGAATACATAAGGCAGATTCTAAATTTAGATGCAGTTAATTTCTTAATAGAAAAGAAGAAAACACAGTTCAAGTTGAAGAACCAGGTTGGCCCTTTTATCTGTAACAATAGAGGTGCAGGTCTTGAAGTAGAAAAACATCTGCAAGAGTTCAAGTTCAGTACCAATTTCCTATGGTATTATGATCCCTTTGGTGTTATTACTAAAATGAGAGTTAAATTCAAATTAACTCCATATGTACATGAAAAGAAGCCAGAGATTGAGAAATTCTCAAACCAATCTGAATGGTTAGAGAACACATTGGTAGATGTAGGGAAGCAAAGTGATACTAGTCAAAATTTGCAAACTCCAGCCCAAAAAGACATAAACGTAAAGAGAAACAGAGAGGAAGGATCCTATACTGCAGAAACTACAACAGAGACAAAATTCAAATTGAGATAAAGTAAAAAGCCAAAGATAAATCCTGCCAATAAAGAAAAGGAAACAATAGAGGTGATTAATACAGAAAAAAAAAAAAAAGACAATGGACCTCCTACAATAATTGAAGAAGAACAATAGCCTACTACTTCGAAGACTCAGCTAATTCAGAAACAACACAGTATTGAATTTTGTTCATCTAAAAAACCAGTAGAGAAGGAGATGGATATAAAAGAAATATACAAAGAAATCAAAGCCAAAAATGAAGAAATTAAAATAGAAATATATTCTCAGTATCTAAAACAAACCCTGGCATCCAAAATAGGCTATTCTCAGCCTTTGACTATAAAAATAAAAAGATGCAGATGCCATTTCTTCAACCTACAGTTTAGACTCCTAAGACATCTTCATATTACAAAAAGATATATTTTGAAGTCCCAGTCCAGGATATCCATCCTTTGGATCAACTTGAATTTCATAAGCAGACAGGGGAGATGATTTATTCTACAATGACCACCAAGGCCATGAATGCACAGAAACTGCAAAAAACTCTGGTAAATGTTAGAGATAAGCTCAAATTGGAGAAAGCATCCTCACATGCAAAAGACACTAGAATCAAATCCTTGGAAGAGCTAGTAATTGAAGTAGGATATGATCCTCAAAATGTAAAAGTTGCAGAAGAATTGATCAAGAAGAAAAATGCAGACATTGCTGCATTAAATAAGCAACTAAAGTTCCCCCCTGCAGAACATCCTCAAGCCAAGGAAGTCTTACAGGATACCAATCAAAAAGATGAGATGATGAGTCTCATTTTATAGTTAACAGCTCAGATAAAGGAAATGGAAATTTAAATGGACAAGCTAGTCCAAGAGAAAGAAGCCAACAAAGCAAAGGAAGTTCCTACCACTGTCATCCTTGTAGTCACAACAGTTGTACCTTCTACTTTGGCAGAACCACTGGCTCCTAATGTCCCAATGGCCACAACACTTCCAGTTACTTCATCTACAACTTCAAACATAGAATCTTCAACAACAATAGCACAACATTCAGATGAAGCAAGAAAACTAGTAAAGGTTATGCAAGATATGTCTATTCAGACCAATGAGATAAACATACTAAAATAACAACTCAAAAGTCTTGAAGATGCAAAGAAAATTGCTCAAATAAATACTAAGAATGAAGAACAAAAATCCAACAGATTGAATGAGCAACTGGAAAAGTTGGAAAAATAACTAACACTGAAGGAACCAATGGCAAATGTCAAGCAGCATTTATGGTCCAATATCATTGAAGCAGTCAATGATATTTGGCCATCCATACAGGTCATATATGAGCAAAAATACTTAGTAAAATCAGTAAGAGAAGAAATTCAAAAGATAAAAGAAGAGCTTGGTAAGAAACCTGAAGAAGCTCTTGAAATCATCAAGTTTCTAAATTCTAAGAACAAGGAAGAGTTGGAAGAAATTGAAATTAATGACAGAACATAAACCATCCTGGAAGTTAGGAAGGTAATCTCTAAGAAGAATTTGATGACACGGTTAGAAGAGAAATGCCAGAACATGGAGGTTGCTATCACAAGGTTCATGATAAAATTTGATGTTCTAAGGAAAAAAGGCCTTCCCAATCCTCTAGTTATTAATGATAGATTAATGAAGCAGGATGATTACGATAAAAAGATAAGAGATTTTTCCAGAGAACAAGTGAACAATTCAGCCTTGCAGGGAATCTCAACAGGGAAGGTGCTCTACAAGAATTTTGAGGATTTGTTTTACTTACAGCATGAAGTAAAACACTTATTTGTAAACAAGCCAACTTTCTCAAAGTATACTGAAGCTGATGAAAACTTCAGAAGGATGATGAAGATAAAATTACCAGAGGAAAAATTCTGGGAAAATTTGACTGGTTTACTGTAAAATCAGATTGCAGTAAGTACCAAATAGTAAAACATAGCTTGTTGTTTTTACATCAACATTTATAGTTTTGCAGTGAAATATTATCAGATGAAAGAGTATAGTATGAAAGAGTATCAGGTGAAATAATATCAGTTCAAAATCAAAGTTTAAAAGTCAAATAAGAATTACAAAGAAAAAATGAGTCTGCCAGCGTAAAAGACACCTCACTATCCAGTTGCAGCTTCGTTGAACAACAAATAGATAAAGTAGTAACAAAATCAAGACAACAAACCATTTATTTCAATAAAAAAGGGACAACTAGCATTAGTTAGAAAGCTATCACTATCTTATTGCATGAAGATGTTTCTTTTCCATGAATAATTCCGAAGTTTATTCTAGGATATTTTGTATGAGTTTTTGTATAAATAATTCTCATTTAGAAGTATTGAGCGTGGATGAATTATTGAACATTTCTATAGTTGTGATATTCTGAACCTAAGGGTGATTGTAACAATTTCAAGTCATCACATTGGATCAAAGCAATAAAGCATCATATTATAAGATTCATGTGTTGGGGCACTACAGTGAAGTATTTTCACTTGCTTTGTCAGTCTCTTATGTTTTTCATCAATACTTTAATGTTATTCTAAATCCAAATGATAAATCAGGAATTGTTATTTCAGAATATGTTAAAAGCACTCTGTTTTGACTAATTATCATTTATATGTTTTCCATTGATATTTAGATTAGGGAACCCTTATTTTCTCCCTAGTTTCGATTCACATCTTCCTTTTCACTCATAATCCAGATTTAAGAACCCTTAATTGCTCTTTTATCCCGGTTAAAACCATTTTCACCATTAGCCTTGAAGATCTGAAGTAACTTAGCTATCTTTCCCTGTAAACATTTCCCTTTAGAACTTGATCCTGATCTGACTGTTTGACACATTGACTCCATTAGTCCAATGGAATACATATCTACATCTATCCATCTAAGTAAGTGATTTTACCACCAAATCAAATCAAAATCCAAAACCAATTTACCCTACATAACTAGCCTAAAATAAAATAAAATCAACAAAGATAAATCATATAGAGAGAGCCCTCTCTGAGCATTAGGAAGGCTTAGATCATAAGTATTAAAATAAGGTTTGTTGCTAATTTACTTTTTTAAAATAAACTAAAAATCTCACAACTATTAACAATTATTGGAGTGATAATACTAGAAACCCTATTTTATTGTTTCTAAATAATTTATGTGTGTGATCTTTCGCATTAGTTTCCATTATGGGAATTTTGAGGTCTAAAATGGGCCTCCTAAGGAAATTATAAAATAATAGTGGAAAAAATCAAATAAGATTTGATGACATCATCAAATTTTAGAGGGAAAAATGGAAAAACTACTTTTTCAACTCATATTTTCAACTTATCTCCCAAAGGTTTTACTCAAATTTCGAGCGAGAGTACTCATTGGATGCAAAATTTAATTCCCCATCCAAGGAGTACCCAGGTTGCATACTTTTGATGGGTCCTACTACACGAAAAATGTGATTGGAATCACGTTTTTTCATGTATTTCTCATTTTTCATGTAGCAGGTCCATCAAAAGTATGCAACATGGGTGCTCCTTGGGTGGGGAATTAATTTTTGCATCCAATGAGTACTCCCGCTTGAAATTTGAGTAAACAATTTGGGAGATAAGTTGAAAATACGAGTTGAAAAACTAGTTTTATTATTTTTTAATCTTTGTACCCTTTTACTTAAAAAAATGGTGAATCATCCCCCATGCTTGATATCATCATCTTGAATCCTATTGGTTCTTATAATGTTTATTTTGGTTGTAATTTTTTCTTAGGAGGCCCATTTTAGACTTCTAAATTCCCCTAATGCTAAAGTCAAATATCTCCATTTTGTTTACATGTTATGGAAATTCTAACTTATTCTTATTTTTGTTTCCATGAAAATCCAATGCCACATGGTTGGTACCTTAACACAAGTATCAACTCAATTCTCTTTGTGTGATTTAGTTGGACACATCAAAGGTGGTAGAAGCGAGAAAGTGTGAAGTGTGGTAGAAGTGGTAAACAATCCACATATTGAGATTCTTCAATAATATTTTGGTGGTGAGGTAGAGCATACTATTTTCTAAGGGGATCACCAAAGAGATTAGAATTATTAATATCAAAACTATATTCATGATCACTAAAGAGCTTGAGACTTATATCAACCTACAAATTTATTGTTGGGACTCATTTCATTTGTAGGGTCAATCATTTTTAAAACAAGCTTGAATAGTATTCCTTTTCATCTCTAAAATAGTGAGTTTTCAGAGTTTGTATTTTATTTATTGCTCGAATTTTATGAGAAATATCTATGCTACGGAAAATTTAATTTGTAGTTACAAATACCTAGGCACCTCTACAGTTGTACATGTTTCTATAATGAAATTTTGAAGGCGAATCCCCAAATTACTATGTCATATAGTGATGGACTATAAGATGCATTATATCGCTAAGATCAATGGCCATGGGGATGTAATCAAGTAATTTAAAATGAAGTCGGATGCAAAGAAAAGAAACAAAGAGATCAATTCGATTCTGTTTTTTTATAGAGTTAGAACTAGTTTAAGTTTGATCTTTTATAATTTTTTATAGATGAAGATGTCTCTAAAGTTTTCATTTCCATTTTATCAAAAAAATTTAAAAAAAAATTTAAAAATTTATTTTATTTTTATTAAGGCTCATTAGTGATACTTTTTATAATGTGATTAACACATTACAATGTAATATTATTGACATACATAACCTATTAAATATTTTAAGACAAGTGCTTCCATCAACAAAAAAAAATCTCATAGAACTATTTCAATGAGATTTGATGATGTTCATGTGGGCAATTGAGAAAGGGAGGTTGAGACAAAGAGGGAAGAAGAACGACAGAGAGATAAACAAGCATGTAAATGGAAATATAAAGACAAGGATTGTTGAGTATAAACTAGTCACAATGGTATAAACAACAATTTCATCCATACAATTCCATTCAATGAAATTCCACATTAATATGTTTTTCAAATTCCACTTAAAATCTTCATCAAAAATTTTTTTAATCTTGTGATGCATGATCGGTATCGTTTATCTACTTAAATTTTCTAATGATGCACTCAAATTTGAAGTTAGTATATTAGAATTTCCACATTCCACATTACTAGGGTTTTCAAATTTCACAAAGCTAAGGTCTTTATATTTCACAAAATATGGTTTTCAAATTGCATATTTAAATTTCCTAAGGATGTACAAAATCTTCTACGCCCCATGCCAAGATATCATCATATTTTTCATCTTGTGGCCCTGCTGGTTTCAGAACCTAAGGGACACATGTGCATTCCTAGGAACAAACAAACATTCATGTGGCATGTGTTTCTTATGGCCTCATTTACACGTTTGGGGTCATCACAAATATTCATGGGAGTTCCCTTAGTCAACACCACTTGTTTAATAAATTGTACATAATCCTTCTTAAAGTTTTGTTGAATTTCACACAACATTTCTTCATACACTTTATGTTAGGTGTTTGTCGTTAGTCTACATAGTTTTTTTCCAGAAAGACACCTCACTGTCCAGTTGCAGCTTCATTGAATAGCAAAGAGATAAAGCAATAACAAAATCAAGACAACAAACCATTTATTTCAATAAAAAAGGGACAACTAGCATTAGTTAGAAAGCTCTTACTATCTTCTTGTATGGAGATATTTCTTTTCCATGAATAATTCCTAAGTTTATTCTAGGATATTTTGTATGATTTTTTGTATAAATACTTCTCATTTGGAAGTATTGAGGGTGGATGAATTACTGAACATTTCTGTAGTTTATACTGTTCTAAAACTAAGGGTTTTTTGTACCAATTTCAATTTAGCAGGCTAGATTAAAGCAATAAAGCATCATATTACATGATTCATGTGTTGGGCTACTACAGTGAAGTATTTTCACTTGTTTCTTTGTCAATTTCTTATGTTTTCCATCAATACTTAAATGTGTTCTAAATCTAAATGATAAATCAAGAATTATTATTTCAGAACATGTTAATAGCACTCTATTTTGACTGATTATCATTTATATGTTTTCCACTGATATCCAGATTGGGGAACCCTTAATTACTCCCTAGTTTCTATTGACCTCTGCCTTTTCACTCATAATCCAGATTTAAGAACTCTTAATTGCTCTTTTATCCCGATTAAAACCATTTTCACCATCAACCTTGAAAATCTGAAGTGACTCAAATATCTTGCCCTGTAAACATTTCCCTTTAGAACTTGATCCTGATATGACTACTTGACACATTGAGTCCATTAGCCCAATGGAATACAGATCTACATCTATCCATCTAAGTAAGTGATTTCACCACCAAATCAAATCAAAATCCAAAACCAATTTACTCTACATAACTAGCCTAAAATCAAATACAATCAACAAAGTTAAATCATATAGAGAGAGCCCTCTCTGAGCATTAGGAAGGCTAGATCCTAAGGCTTAAAAGTAGGTTTTTGGTTACCTCTAATATTTTTTAAAATAAACTAAAAATCTCACAACTATTAACAATTATTGGAGTGATAATAATCGGAAACCCTATTTTATTGTTTCAAAATAATTTTATGTGTGCGATATTTTCAGATTGGGCCTATTAGGGGAATTTTGAGGTCTAAATGGGCCTCCTAAGGAAATTATAAAATAATAGTGGAAAAAATCTAATAAGATTTGATGACATCATCAAATTTTAGAGGGAAAAATGAAAAAACTACTTTTTCAATTCATATTTTCAACTTATCTCCCAAAGGTTTTACTCAAATTTCGAGTGGGAGTACTCGTTGGATGCGGAATTTAATTCCCCATCCAAGGAGTACCCATGTTGCATACTTTCGATGGGTCCTACTACACGAAAAATGAGAAATACATAAAAAAACGTGATTACAATCATGTTTTTTTATGTATTTCTCATTTTTCGTGTAGTAGAGTTCATCGAAAGTATGCAACATGGGTACTCCTTGGATGAGGAATTAAATTTTGCATCCAACGAGTACTCCCACTCGAAATTTGAGTAAAAATTTTGGGAGATAAGTTGAAAATACGAGTTGAAAAAGTAGTTTTATTATTTTATTGTTTTTTAATATTTTTACCCTTTTATTTAAAAAATGGTAAATCATCCCCCATGGTTGACATCATCATCTTGAATCCTATTGGTTGTTATAAAGTTTATTTTTGTTGTACATTTTTCTTAGGAAGCCCATTTTAGACCCTCAATATTCTCATCTGCATTCATAAATATTAGAAAATAGTTGTTTAAAAAAAAAATCAATTTTCATTATTCACTTTTATAGTTCACTATGAATACAAATAATATTTCAATTTATAAATATGATAAAATGATAATTTCAATAAAAAAAATATATTGATTTCCATCACTCACTTATATAATTGAATATGAATGTAAATAATATCCTAACTAGTAAATTTTATAAAATAATAATTTCAATTTTTTTAAAGATTAATACATCTATGTTATATTATATTTAAGAATTCATAGATTTGGATAAGTTTGAAAATTATTTTATTTTATATTTATTTTTATATTATATAAATGATATATGTAAGTAGAATTTATATATAATTTTGAATTGAAATGAAAAGTATAGAATATTATAAATTATTTTGTGTGTGTGTGTGTGTGTGTGTGCGTGTGTGTGTGTGTGTGTGTGTGTGTGTGTGTGTGTGTGTAAGCGAAAGAGGGATTTTTTTATTTCAAGGAAAATAAAAAATAACTTTTGAATGGCTCTATGTAGGGAAGCTAATGTTTTGGTTCTTTTTTAAGGGTTGAAACTCCTCACGTGATACCTACCATTGGCCAATTTAATCCAAGGCACCCTTATTAGCTTTGGCATAAATTACGACTACAAATAGTTCTCGTCATAAGTGCTTAATGTGTCATTTTGATGTGCATAATATTTTGATAATTAACTCACTATTTTCCAATTTATATGTCATTTGTGGAATTAAATTATTCAAATTATATTAAATCACTAAAAAATTCATGAGTTGCCAGATTTGAGCTTTCTTAAAACCAAAACATAACTAGAACCATTTGACTAGAGACCCTACTTTACTATTTCTAAATAATTTTGTCTGTAATGTTTTTGGATTAGTTTCTAAAGTCAAATATCTACATTTTGTTTACACGTTATGGCAATGCCAACCTCGCCCTATTTTTGTTTCCATTATAAGCCAATTCACATGATTAGTAAATTAATACAAGAATCCACTCAATTCTCTTTGTGTGATCTAGCTAGACACATCAAAGGTGGTAGAAGCATGAAAAGTGTGAAGAGTGGTAGAAGCATTAAACTATCCTCATATTGAGATTCTTTAGTAATATTTTGGTTGTGAGGTAGAGCACACTATTTTCATCATCACCTGAAGAGATTTAGAATTATTAATATCAAAACTCTATTCATGATCAATAAAGAGCTTGAGACTTATATCAACCTACAAAGTTATTGTTGGGACTCAAGGTTTCATTTGTAGGGTAAATCATTTTTATAACAAGGTTGAATAATATTCCTTCTCATCACTAAAATAGTGAGTTTTTGGAGTTTCTATATTATTTATTGCTCAACTTTTATGAGAAATATCAATGCTAGGGAAAATTCAATTTGTAGCTAAAAATACCTTGGAATCTCTTCAGTTGTACATGTTTCTATAATGTAATTTTGAATCTGAATCCCCAAATTACTATGTGATATAGTGATGGACTATAAGCTACACCCTAGCATGATTGAGAAGATGCATTCTATCGCTAAGACTAATGGCCGTGGGGATGCAATCAAGCTATCTAAAATGAAGTCAGATGCAAAGGAAAGAAACTAATAGATCAATTTGATTCTATTTTTTTTATAGAGTTAGAACTAGTTTAAGTTAGATCTTTTATTTTTTTATAGATGAACATGTCTATAAAGTTTTCATTTCAATTTTATCCAACAATATTTAAAAAAAAAATATTTTATTTTTATTAAGATTCGTTAGGGATACTTTTTATAATGTGATTAACACACTACAATGGAATATTATTGACATATATAAACTATTCAATATTTTAAGACAAGTGCTTCCATCAACAAAAAAAACTCACAGATCTATTTCAATGATATTTGACGATGCTCCTGTGGGAAATTGAGAAAGGGAGGTTGAGACAAAGAGGGAAGAAGAATGACAGAGAGATAAACAAACATGTAAATGGAAATAGAAAGACAAGGAGTGTTGAGTCTAAATTAGTCATAATCATATAAACAACCATTTCATCCATACAATTTCGTTCAATGAAATTCCACATTATTATGGTTTTCAAATTCCACTTAAATCTTCATCAAAAAACATTTTGAACTTGTGATGCACGATTGATATGGTTTATCTACTTTAATTTTCCAATGATGCACTCGAATTTGAACTTAGCATATTGGAATTTCCACATTCCATATTAATAGTGTTTTCAAATTCGACTAAGCTAAGGTTTTTATATTGCACAAAAATATGGTTTTCAAATTGCATATATAAATTTCCTAAGGATGCGAAAAATATTCTAAGCCATGCCAAGATAGCATCATATTTTTCATCTTAGGCCTTTTTCAACCTAGACAACTAAAGGAAACATGTGCATTCCTAGGAACAAACAAAAATTCACGTGGGCATGTGTTTTTTATGTCCCCATTTACACATTTGGGGTCATCATCTTCAAGTGAGTTCCCTTAGTCAACACTCACTTGTTTAATCAATTATACATAATTCTTCTTAAAGTTTGTTTATAGAATTGCTCACAACATTTCTTCATACAGTTTGTGTTAGGTGTTTTCTCATTATTCTACATAGTTTTTTATTCCCACAACACTTATTCGAACACTTTATGCTAGGTGTTTCCTCATTAGTCTACATAGTTTTTTTTTCTTTCCACATATGAAGTCTTTTACACACATGAATTATGTTATTCCACAACCACTTACCATTTATTTATTTAGTTACAATATATCGCGAAAGTGTTAAGTCATTTTATCATTACTTTTCCCTAATTCCAAAAGCCTCCATCATGTTCACATTGATTTCTTACACTTGTTTGAGAAACTTCCACATATTCACTTTATATATCAATTTATTAATATTTTATACTCATCTCACCATTCAAGCTTATTCATGGTTATGATAATTGTAATAGGCTATTGTCAATCATTTATTAAGATAAACATTTATTTATACTTATTTATTTATCTTCTTATACTTTCATTATCCTTTAAGAGGTAAGTTTCTTTAAATTATGACTTAAGTTGTATGTTCTTTAAGGACTCATAATAATATTTCTCATTTATAATTTCCCCTAACATGGATTGGATTGTTATATTAATTTTAATCTATCTCAATGCTTTAATAGTGTAATAACTAGATGAATCAATTTGCATGGTCATTTCAATCAATGGCTCCTAGTTTGGAAATATGGGATCTAAAAACTTCGAGATCCAAGTAAATCAAAAAATTTGGACCTCAAAACAAATTTTAACAAGTAAATATGATTGAACCCTTAAACTAGTCCGAGCCTCGAATAGGCTTGTACTCTCGAAGTTATATTATATTCTTGAATCACTGAATATCTCGACTGAGAACAAACAATGGGTGCACCCCTCAATAGTATAGAAGATCGAGGCCACGTTGTCAAAAAATTACATTACACCTTCGGTTTTGATTTTGTGGGTGAGGAACGATGTCTTTCACTAAGGTTATTTTGGTCTAGGTAGGTAAGGCCATAACACCCTAAACAAAGTAATAAAAAGGATTTGAGGTTGAGCACTAGTGGAAAATTTTAAAATCATGCTTTGAGAGAAATGACCGCTATAGGTGTTAATACCCAGCCAAGTGAGCTCCAAATACATTAGAGAAGCTATGAATATAGTGTCGACCAATGTAACTCTTGGAGGAGTGTGCAAGAATGGGACATAGTCATGAAGCAAGGATGGAGAAGCCAAGGGGATGAGCGCGAACAACTTTTGAGGTTGTGTCAAAAACCTTCCCTCTATTTGGTTATCGGGTTATATTAAGTAATGGATGAGTAGGAGGAGTAGGAATTTCATTAAATGCTCTTGCATTTTATTCAATATTTGACAAAATAAACTAGGAGTGGGTACTTAGAGCAAAAAAAAAGTGGGTTAAGATTTCATAGCATCTTTACAAGCCATGGGTTGTAGGTAACTCCATATAAAGTGCATATTTTTTTGTATATGCACATTTTTGGATACTAGAGAACATAGAGCAAAAAATCCACACCTTATAACTAGGTTTTCTCCATAACAGATTTAAGGGAAAAAAAAAGTGCCTATTTTGGTTGGTGTTTGTATTTTTTTTCATTCTACATTACTCACATTTTAGCTAATTTATTTTTAAGCATAAAAAAATAAATAAAAAATATGATACCTAAAAGGAATTAACATTCATAATAAATATTATAGTATGATATCATATCTATTGTGATGAATTGTTCCAATAAAATATCCACAACAATTTATTGATCATCTCCGCCTAAATGATTAGTGTCTTTAATCAATTTCTATATTATGTGATATCTAAAAGAATAAAAACTAGCTAGCTTATAACTTTATTTAAATTATTGTTATTATTATTATTATTATTATTATTAATTCTACTAAGAATTATTTATAAATTAAATATATATATTTAGAAACATGGAACAAGATTCTTAACCATAGATATTTAACCCTACATTACCATGGCCATTCTTAATATAAATATAGGCATTATTATAATTCCATGGCTTATTAATACCACATGCCCAACAAACTATAACTCACTTCATATGACACTTGTTCAAATAACACCTTTTTAATTAATCAATTTAATTAAAAATAAAAAAATAGCATAATTACTTTGGTGCTAAATCTCAACCTTGATTTGTATACTACTAAGAATATTCTAGAATATTCCATGGATGTTAAATGTTTACTATGAAACTAATAATTATTGATAATTAAATCAAAATTCTAGAAACCATTTTCCAAAATAGACATGTCTATTCACATAATTATGATTTTTATTTTTATTTTTTACTCTTTTAAGTTATATACATTTATCAATAACCAAATTATCCCCACCATAACTTAATCCACAATATTTTTTATTCTTTTAAGTTGTGTACTTGTAATGTAAGTATGTAAACAATCAACCCAATGTAGAGGAGTTGTGTAGGTGTAATGTAAGTATGTAAACAATTTTAAATATCAGCTCAATTAAAAATTAAAAAAAAAAAAAAAGTCACCAATGATTGTAAGTATTTAAATATTGTCTCAATTAATAATAAAATTTTAAAAGTAATAAACAAAAAATAATAAATAATAAATAAGCAGTTTAAGGTAATAAAAACCCAGTGATGAGTGTAAACATTTAAATATCGAGCCAATTAATAATAAAAAGTTATGAGTAATAAACAAAAAGTTAAAAGTAATAAATAAAAAGATAAAATTAATTTAAAGTGGGTGATGAGTGTAAACATATAAATGTTCCCTCAATTCTTCATGTCAAAAAGTTAAATAATAAAAATAATAAAATTCAATATAATGACTTATCTATACCATATGTCCAAAAACCATAGCTTATTTTACAATCAAAATATTTTATCACAATATGACAAAATTCTTAATCATGATATTCATTCTACTTTATCATAATACTAACCATTCATTCACATCCTTATCAACCTCCCGGTCCTTATAGCTGTCGCGGTCAATGATGATGATGCTTCGTGCCATTCGATTTTTTCACGCGCATGTTGGGGAAGACATTTTTGTCCTTTGGCAACGGAGGACTTACATTTTGGGTTGGTAGCTATTTTCTTTAATATAATATAAGTAGGACTTAATTTTATTGGATTTGGAATATTTCAATATTGCTAAATCTAATAAATTATATTTTATATTTTAAATCATAAAAATATTGAAATATATTCAAATTGTATTATGATTTAAATATATATTCTAATTGTATTATTATTTAAATATATTTTGATTGTATTATAAAATAAGGGTATTTTAATATTAATTTGATAGTTGTTTTTTAATATCATTTTTATTCAATTGAGTATAATTTAGTATTATGAAATAGATATATTTCATTTTGTATTTTTAATTATTTTTTAATATGATTTTATTTTAGTGGATCAAATTTTAGGATTATAAATTGGATGTATTTTATGTTGTTAAAACAACTAGACTAGAATTTAGTATTATGAATTGGACGTATCTCATTTTGTTAAAATAAATAGACTAGAATTAAGTATTATGAATTAGTTGCGGTTCATTTTCTTTGAAAAGCTAGATTAAATTTTTTACTAAGAATATTGAAACTAATCAATATAAAATAAATTGAAAAAATAAATAAAAAATATTAATAAAATCAATGAAATTAATGCAATGACGTTGGGGGCGCTCCTCTAGAAGTGTTGTGAAAAGGTCCCGTTCCGAGGAGGTGCACCTAGAATTTTCTTGCCCGCTCTCTCTTCACTCTTCACCCATCTATGGGGCTTGCATGGATCTCAAGATTCCTCTAACCATTAACTATGGATTTTTCCCTACAGTAAAACCTACATAACTTGCTGCCTCTTTGCAAAACCTTAACAAATATTCTAGCATATAAACTATTCATATCAATTCAATTTACAATTTTTAATAAAATAAATAAAAAATAATATATCAAATTTGGACAATTTGACCACAATATAAACAACATTCCAATTCATAAATATTATAAAATAATAGTTTCAAAAAAATCAAATTTCATGTTCACTATGAGTACAAACAATATTTCAATTTATAAATATGGTAAAATGATAATTTCAATAAAAAAAATATATATTGATTTCCATCCTTCGCTTATATAATTGAGTATGAATATAAATAATATTCTAATTCATAAATTTAGATAAGATTGAAAATTATTTTATTTTATATTTATTTTTAGATTATATAAATGATATATATGAGTAGAATTTATATATAATTTTGTGTTGAAATGAAAAATATAAAATATTTTAAATTATATATATATATATATAATTGTGTGGTAAGTGAAAAAAGAGATTTTTAATTTAAAGGAAAATAAAAATATTTTTTGAATGGCCCTATGTAGGAAAGCTAATGTTTTGGTTCTTTTGTGAGGGTTGAAACTCACATGAAAGACATACCTACCATTGGCCAATCACACCCAAGCCAATGTATTACTTTTAGAATATTTAGTTCCATAAGAGTTAACCAACCATTTGTTGCCTTATATATCAGAGATGATTTTATTTAGTGTTGTTGAGTGTCTTTCACAAAAACTTATGAAAAAATTGTGACAGTGATAATAATTACTTTCGGCCAATCTCATCCACACTACCCTTATTATCTTTGGCATAAATTTCTAGTTGTGATTATAAGTGATTAATGTGTGATTTTCATGTGCATAATAATTTGATAATTAACTCACCATTTTCCAACTTATATGTCATTTGTGGAATTAAATTATTCACATTATATTAAATCACTTGCAGATTCGTGAGTTGTCATATTTGAGCTTTCTAAAAACCAAAACATAACTAGAACAATTTGACTAAAACCTTATTTTATTGTTTCTAAAGAAATTATGTCTGTAATTTTTTCGGATTACTTTCAAATGTTAAATATCTACATTTTGTTTACATGTTATGGAAATGCTAACTTTGCCCAGTTTTTGTTTCCATGATAAGCCAGTTCCACATGGTTGGTAGCTTAACACAAGTATCCACTCAATTCTCTTGGTGTGATTTAGTTAGACACATCAAATGTGGTAGAAGCACGAAAAATGTGAAGGGTGGTAAAAGCACTAAACAATACACATATTGAGATACTTCAGTAATATTTTAGTTGTGAGGTAGAACACAATATTTTCATCATCACCTGAAGAGATTTAGAATTATTAATATCAAAACTATATTCATGATCACTAAAGAGCTTGAGAATTATATCAACCTACAAGGTTATTGTTGGGACTAGTTTCATTTTTAGGGTCAATCATTTTTATAACAAGATTGAATAGTATTCCTTCTCATCTCTAAAATAGTGAGTTTTTGGAGTTTGTATTTTAGTTATTGCTCAAATTTTTGTTGGGATATGTAATTCCTACTTGTCTTTGGTTTTGACTTTCTATATATAGAGTTTGTTCCTATTCCATAGGAGTTGGCTAAATCTAGGTTCCTTGTTTACTGTGTGGTTGAGATATTCTCTCAACCAACTTATTGTGCATCCAAGATAGCTACCCTATCTTGAGACAATTCCTCATGTATATATGTAACTCTATTTTGATTAATAGGATATAGTTTTCTTGGTGGTATTCTAGGGAAAATTCAATTTGTAGTTACAAATACCTAGGAACCTCTTCAGTTGTACATGTTTCTATAATGAAATTTTGAAGGCCCAAATTACTATGTGATATAATGATGGACTATAATGTGAACCCTAGCATGATTGAGAAGATGCATTTTATGGCTAGGATCAATGGCCATGTGGATGCAATCAAGTCATTTAAAATGAAGTTAGATGCAAAGAAAAGAAACTAAGAGATCAATTTCATTCTGTTTTTTTATAGAGTTAGAACTAGTTTAAGTTTGATTTTTTTATAATGTTTTATAGATGAACATGTCTATAAAGTTTTCATTTCAATTTTATCAAAAATATATATATATAAAAATAAAAATAAATAAATAAAAAATAATAATAATAATAATAATAATTTTTTATTAAGATTCATTAGGGATACTTTCTATAATGTGATTAACACACTACAATGTAATATTATTGACATACATAAACTATTAAATATTTATAGGCAAGTGTTTCCATCAACAAAAAAAACTTGTAGAACTATTTCAATGAGATTTGATGATGTTCCTCTCGGAAATTGAGAGAGGGAGGCTGAGACAAAGAGAGAAGAAGAATTCCAGATATTATGTGATATGTAAAATAATAAAAACTAACTAGCTTATAAAATTATTTAAATTTATTGTTATTATTATTTATTAATTATACTAAGAATTATTTATAAATTAAACATATATACTTAAAAACATAGAACAAAATTCTTAACCATTGATATTTAACCTTACTTTACCATGGTTCTTCTTAATTTATATATAGAAGTTTTTTCATTTAATCTCTTATTAATACCACATGCCCAACAAACCATAACTCACTTCATATGACACTTGTTCAAATAACATCTTTTTAATTAATCAATTTAATTAAAAAGAAAAAAAATGGCATAATTACTTTTGTGTTAAATCTCAATCTTTGATTTGTAAACTACTAAGAATATTTTAGAATATTCCATGGATGTTAAATCCTTACTGTCAACCAAATAATTATTGATAATTAAATCAAAATTTTAGAAACCATTTTCCAAAATAGACATGTCTATTTGCATAATTATGATTTTTATTTTTTATTTTTCATTCTTTTAAGTTATATACATTTATCAATAACCAAATTATCCCCACCGTAACTTAATCCACAATATTAAAGTTACCATTCATACAAAAGTATAAAACACAACAATAAAGATATATATAAAAGTGTTCCCAAAAATTAACTTATTACATAGTAACTTAAATTTCATACCCTATTTTTTTGAACATATTATTGGGCTCTACAACCCAATGTAGGGTAGTTGTGTAGGGGTAATGTAAGTATGTAAACAATTTTAAATGTTGGTTCAATTAAAAAATAATAAAAAGTTTAAAGTGATGAGAGATGATTGTAAGTATTTAAACATTGTCTCAATGAATAATAAAATTTTAAAAGTAATGAAGAAAAAATAATAAATAATAAATAAAAAGTTTAAGGTAATAAAAACGCAGTGATGAGTGTAAACATTTAAATCTTGGGCCAATTAATAATAAAAAGCTACGAGTAATAAACAAAAGTTAAAAGTAATAAATAAAAAGGTAAAATTAATCTAAAGTGGGTGATAATCGTAAACATTTAAATTTTTCCTTAATTCATGATAAAAGGTTAAATAATAAAAATAATAAAATTCAATTTGTTTTTTTGGCTTTTTTTATAAACTTGTGAATAGGATTGGTTGCAATACCATGGCTTATCAATACCACTTGTTACCGCGGCCAAAATACAACTCCTTGGCAATGATGCCAAAATGTTGTGCGGCTTAATTGTCAGATTAAACCTCTCAATATTAATTATCAATCCAGGAGTCGTAAATGCGAGTTTTACTGCATATTGGTTGAGTTTAATGGTCAGAGTATATGATTTTTCTTATTAATGATGAACTAGGTGCTAAAATGAAACACACATTTTATAGAAAACAAACAATCTTGAAAATCAAACCTACTTAACCAATTTCGTTCAGTGAAAACTCCATAATGCAATTAAACTATGAGGAAATTCGAGGCAATCCTCAATCATTCTCGCACTTAAATTCTACTTTTAAAATCTCCCATGATATCTTGAAAACCATAATCTAATTAATCCTCTCTAACACTCGAAACTAATCTTGAGATAGGCAAAAAGATCACACATTATAAATTCACCCCTTAAACTAACTACCCTTGATAACAAATTCAAGACTTAAATTAACAAAATAAATTTCATCCTAATAATAAATTCAAACCTTAAACTAACGAGAACTATTCTTTATAAAAAATTCGAGATTCTAAACTAACAAAAGCAACAATTCTGACTATTGTTAAAAGACAACTACTTTACTTCATGTAAAATAACACTTAAAAAGACCCTATTGAAAATAGTATTGCAAATAACCTATGGGAAGCCTTTTATTTAAAGAATTTAATCTGAGTGAAACAAATTATTCAAAAACAAACCACTCTTCGAAAGCTAAATCAAACTCGTGCCATTCGATAATGAAAACTTAATCACTGCTACCTGCATAATTAAATCCACACTCAAACGTATAAATAAATGATTATACAATGAAAGAAATAATGATTCTAATAAAAAATAAATCCAATTATTAAATGAGGTCCGGGGAGATATAAACAAATCATAAACAAATAAAATGATGATTAAATCCTACAAACATTCAAACAAATCAAATCAAAATATGCAAACATTCAAAAACATTATATTATGAAGCTTGGAATTATTATTCTAAAATGACCGTATCAACATACTGAAATCCAAAGCACCTAAAATTTGCTTTTATTCCATACTTCAAATTAGAAGTATTGAAATCTGTTCTAATTATGTAAGGAGTAATACTTCTTGAATCCATTAACTAACATGATGCTGCAATGAATGAGATGCTTTGGAGTTGAACCACACCTTCACACAAAACCTGAAATGTTAAAATCGCACACAACTAATTTGCCTACGTTATCGATCAAGCTTAACTCCAAATTTGGTGGGCCCTCCCACGCCTGGAGTTAGCCCGCTACTGCTTAAAACATCAAAGACCGAATTTGAAATTACTCATAGCACAACACTACTCCTTAGAAATTGAAGGCGAATGTATATATTTAAAACATCCTTTGGAAATCGATTTATAAAAGTCATAGGCCAAAAGATTCTAGTTTTCACATAATAGTCCCTATGTCCATTACATTGCTCCTGCAAACTTTGATGCCAGATCCATATTTCAGGAATTTGACTTTACATTCGAGAAATCTTGCTTACATATGAGAAATTTTACCTTGTATTCCTATCGATCCCATCCTATCTGATTGACAGACTCACACCCTCTAATGGGTCGACTACTGCTTATCACTCTATCTATCCTCCATTGACTCCAGTCGATTCTTATATATACATTCAAATTACGAAACTGGCCTTTTAATTTAGCCAGGAAGATTATTTTTCTGGAATAGGAATAAGTTTTACAACAGAATGCGAACTCAGGAGATCGCTCCCCTTTTTGTGAACTAGAAGATGAAATCTTAGCATATATATGCATGGCATCCGAATAGTGTGTGATATTGGTCATTGAATCTCCATCAAAATAATTTCAATGATAGAAAATTTGTCGGGAGAAACACAATCTGTTAAGATCTGTGCCCACACTTTCGTGCTCCATGAAGCCTCCTGCATCATGCTTCAAGCTGGTCCAATGACCCCACCAATCACATAAAGTTCATTTCCCAATCCTATCACTGCAAATCCTATTTTATACAAGCAAGCAGGTGCAGTGCAGATGACTTTGCTCAAATTTCGTGGTTTATGTTGCCAAATAATGAAGCCATTATTGACTACAAAGAATTCTTCTTTTAGCATATCCATTGGCCCTGGTGCCCAACCATAATCTTCCACTCTCCACCTCTGCTCAGATGATTCAAATATCTAAACTTTCGAAAGGCCCTTACACAATACATGCAATTTCCCTTCAAATACTAAACCACAGCAAGTAGAATTATGAGAATGTTGAAGTTCAGCTATAGGTTCCCATATACCTTTCTCTCGATCATATATTTCTACATTGGAAATATACTTTGTAGAATTGGTGAACCCACCTGCAACAATAATACTCTTATCCAATACACAACAAGTAAGCATTGTACGAGCAACCGACATTGATGCTCGTCTAGCCCACTTTCTGCATATAGGATCATATGCCCACACCTCATCAGTTGTGAAAATCCCACCATGATCACCTGTTCCTCAATCAACATCATCACTACCTCCACCCAGATCAAAGAGCTTCCTAGATATAGACACGGCCCCGAAGTTCATCAAGTTCTTGATTTCATATGGCAATGGAGGGAGAGTCGTCCAAATATCATTGAGTGGATCATACACTTGCCATATATTTTCTGGATCAAATGAACTCACACAAAGAAATTCTTCTATGACTCCTACCTCTTCACGTGCTTTGAAAATCTCAGCGCTACGTAATGCAGAAAGCCAAGCCCGGCAAACCAACTGCAGTGGAGTGTGAAATGTGAATTTCACACGCTCTAGGCACTAAAGTGAAACGACATCTGGCAGCCCCTCAATCAAAGCATACATCCTACAATTCCTAAAAGTAAAAAATCATATGGTTTTTGCAATAGCTTGAATCTAGATATCAATTATTAGCTTCTTCCAATGACCAAAAATCCTTGAGAAACATGACTATATATAATTGCATATTAGATTTGAAGGAAAATACAGCAAATCATAAATGCTTCATCAACAAATAATGAAGAAGATTAGCGAGTGTGAACAAGTTCTATGATCAATGCGGAAGGACAGTAAACAATGTGCCCATTCAGTAAAGCTCTCAGCGTAAGACATGGAGGAGGTCCCCAACAGTTCTTTTGGTCCACGTATGACACCACATAAGACATTACAATAATAAAGGCCTTCAAAAGTCTCAGGTAACTCAACAAATTCTACAAGAGGATTATCGTCAAGGATAAGATTGCATTCAGTCCCATCTACATCCCAATTAGCTATGCTTCCTCTCACCCCCAAGAACATTTTGAAGCCTACCTTTGCAATAGCTTCTGATGTCTCTTTAAAATCAACACATCTCGTAATATTTTATTTCGCTAGAATTTAATCTATAAGCCGAATGAAAATGTTATAACCCATTTAATAAAGTTGTTTATTAACATCTTTGACCTCTTCAAAATTAGTTATCAGCTGGTGCACAATAGCTCCATAGGTGAGAGTGAAGAGCTCTACATTCATGCATTCAAAATTTGCAAAAAGTGCATCACCTGATCTAGGTACGAGGGGAGCCATGATAACATGTATTATACTTCCTTTCTTTTCCCTCCTGCTGCTGTTATGCGTTTGGTGAATTCATACTCAAATTCATTCCCACACTGAACCTTCCTGCAAC